>OZ025206.1:26678905-27251427 GCA_964019055.1 Anthopleura xanthogrammica | reverse complement strand
ATTCACCTCTGATTCACTTGTATCACTGTGGTAGTAACTGGAACGGTAGATACTTGTTCCCATAGCCCAAAATACCCTTTTCCAGAGAGAACTGGAATCTAACCCTAAACCTTACCCTAAACCTAACCAACCCTAGAATCCATTCCCCACCCGGCTAGCGATATGGTAAACTTGTTTCGTGGCCCAAACACGCAAGCCATGTGTCCCAGCCATACTTCTTTGTAAAGTTTTCCAATTACATCAAGAAATGCTAAAACTCAGCAATAGTACTAACTTTAAGATGCTCTTTCTGAATATGACAATGATTTTTTGGAATTTGTGCCACGTGGGCCATTGGAACGACTTAATGATCCATTCTTACTTAGCGCATGCGCAATCTACTGTTCAAGCGTCTTGTCTATCAGGAGACTATAGGACATTTTGAGTCTGAGTTCGAAATTCAAAATAAAAATTTCCAGGTCAGTTTTTTTTATTTGACTTTACGAAAACGTCCTTTTATTTTATTAGTGTCGACTAACTAAGTCAGAGTATACAATAGGGTGCTTTACAAATTCAAAGCATTGCATTATTATCTGGCATCGGTTCTTATCAAGATTAAAGTCGCATTAGCTACTCAATCCCCTCCTCCCTTCCCTTCCCTTGTACCACCAACACCAACACAAACACAAGTATCATGTTTTGCTTCGTTATTAAAGTATCTCTACCCCTACTGCAGATTAAGCAATGAAAAGCTTTTAATTAGGATAACAGGCATGGAACGGATAGAAGGTACCCCCTCGGTGACATAAGCTTGCTTGATTAGAAAGTCATAATACCTGATAGTCAGCACGCTATCACAGACTAATGAATGGACAACTAGTATAATATCGAACTACTGAAATGTCTTTGAACTGGACTTCTGGACTGCGGAGGAGGAGGGGCTGGTACTCCCATACTAGTCTCTTATATTTTCCAATCTTAGCCCCACCGGCCAGACAAGACCACAGGGTACCCCCTAGGGCAGCTTTAAAAAATCTGGCACTTTTAGGGTGCTCCGCGGCTCCTGCTGGACCAGCTTGGCAGTTTTGTTCAATGCGTAATGTACTCTAAATACAGTTTCTTTGAGCTGATGAAAACAATCCCTAGCTGTAGTTAGCCAAGCTTAATAGTTATGTTATTTTTTATGCTGGTTGATCTCTCCCTCGAATCAATGGTTTTCTTCGGGTTTTCCAGCTTTTCTTCCTTCCTCCGCCATAACTAACAACCGAAAATCAAATAATCCCATTTCCATTTCCCTGCAACATCTTGAAAGGTAGCCGTGCCTTTGCATCGAAGTGAGACCTGAGGTGACCTTGCAATTATAGAGACCATTTTCAATACCTTGGACAATTATTCACATGTTTCTATCATTGCAAGCTCTTCGTTGCTCTCGCTTCGATGCAAAGGCATGGCTACCTTTCAAGATGTCGCAGGGAACTGTGAAAGGGACTATTCAATATTCGATCTGTGCGTTAGCCGTGCCTTGACTTTTATCAAGACCAGAGAGGTTGTTTTAGGGCATCGATAAATGAAAATTTGAGTTTAAAAAAAAACTCATTTAGGTACCGTACCGTTTACCCATCCCGCAAGTGAAGAAGCCACGTCAAGAGACCTCTTTACCTTCGTTATTTGTCGTGCCCATTTCAGACCACGTGATGCCTCTCTTGTAAATTGGGACATTGGGAGTTGATTCTTTCATGTGTAAGTGTTTTAATAAAAGAACATTTCTCAAGGGAATGTCATGTGGTCTGAAATGGGAAATTTGCATACGAAGGTAAAGAGTTTTATTTGGAGCCCAAAACAAGACCTCCTCACTTCCCCCAGGCAATTGATACACTAAGGGGTTGAGCTACAGATATTGTCTTGAAGAGAAGAGAAGAGAAGAGAAGAGAAGAGAAGAGAAGAAAAGAGAAGAGAAGAGAAGAGAAGAGAAGAGAAGAGAAGAGAAGAGAAGAGAAGAGAAGAGAAGAGAAGGGAGGAGAGGAGAGGAGAGGAGAGGAGAGGAGAGGAGAGGAGAGGAGAGGAGAGGAGAGGAGAGGAGAGGAGAGGAGAGGAGAAGACAAGACAAGACAAAACAAGACAAGAGAGGAGAGGAGAGGAGAGAAGCGAAAGGTAATGAAATTAAGAGAAGCGAAATCAAGTAAAAAACAAAGAGAAAGAGTCAAAATTAATTGTCCCGGAAGCAGCCTCTATTCTTTCATGAACTGACCTTCATACCGGTTAATTATTCACCGCCTTCTCATTCTGTGGCGGGAAAGTATTAAACACAACAATTGGGGTTTGTTCTTCTTCGTAAACAATGTCTTCAAAGTATACTTGAGTTTTAAATCAACTAAAGGAAATGAGGTGAAATAGTAGATCTCTATCTAACTGATAATAGGTCTCTCTGTCCTAGCATCATAAGCTAGAAAATTTGGAAACATGTTTTTCCACACAAAATGATTAAAACATACATACTGAGAACTGCAGAATTTCCAATGCTTTTTTAAGAAGTTCACAACCTTAATGAAAGATGCTTTAAGATAAGATTAGAGTGTTTTAGAAAGCAATGTACATTTGTTTCAGAGTAAGACTTGATTAAAAGGACTATAAATTCATCTATCCATCAGAAGAAGGGCTATTATGTTTGACACGGAGAGGATTAGGTCTATAAAGAGGCTGGGAATCGTGGTTTGATGCCTTTGTTGTTTGCAAAGCTTATGTCAGTTTGATGTAGTAGACAAATGTCAACCTTTTCGTGCAAATGCCTCCTTCATCATGGTGACAACTTGCTTGTAACTCAATACGAAAAGTCGTAGATAGTAAACGACAGAGTACCGTTCAAAAACCATACACCTTGAGGACCTTTGCTGATGACTGGTCGATAAACTGCATTGATGTCACATCACATTGATCGCATGATTAGCTACTAAGTTATCAGTGCAACTCGAAAACTGGGTATTTTTTTCTTAGTCCAGTTCTACAGTTCTAATTCTGAGAACATCACTAAGTTTCTCCCGAGGAATGTAATCCCATGTCACTTCAAAGATTTGTAATTTTTTCCTTGCAGGTTTTTTTTCCGATGTGTTTTGGGTCTTCTGTGATAAGGCTTTTCAATTCGATTGACATTTCCCATTAGCCTTGACAAACCGAACAGACATCTACAAGTGGCTTACGACGGTAATCTTTTAAGTTACGCCTTCTTTGTACTAATAATTGCTTAAAGGGGCACCAAAGTACATATTAAGACATGGTCGTGATAAGAATTAACCGTACTGGACCAATTAAACTGACATTAACGAAGTGGTAGTGTTTAATTTCCCATCAGAAGGAGACATTGATAGAGGTCTTTGAGCAAGGCAGTATATACATATCAATGAGTTGTTTTGTTACTGTTTATCTCACGTGTTATAAAAGATCTTTTGTGTTCCATGTCCATCTGTCTTCGTCATGGGGTGTGGATCCATTTAACACTGTCAAAAACCTTACTTACCCCGCTTATCGATTCGCAGGCTACATATTTCCTTTAGTGGTGGCTGCACTAATCACTGTTATGGATGGATGGATGGATGGAACTGATAAATCTTAATCTGAAAGATGGAAAATGTAAATGGAATCTACTGACTTTATCTAGTCAATTCCTGCAGCTCTTGATAGACCCGGCCATAATCTTGGTTTCTATATACAACTTTTTTGTGTATGTTTCTTTCTTCGGTGTTCATTGCATAGTTTGCTTTTTTCTCAGTACTTCTGCCTCATACTTACTTTCATTTGTTTTCTAGCTTTTTCTGTCTTTATTTGCTTTTCACTGATGAGTTTTTGGCCTTTGAATTGAGAATCCCAATGACAAGAAAATGTACGACACAATGCAAAAACATCCACAGCTAAAAATCACACAAATGCACCAAGATTTATCTCAACTTCATTTTGTTTTCATATAATAACGACTACATTTAAAATATACGTTGGCTCACAGCTCAGCGTTGCATCAGGTTTATATCGTTCACATCGCAGGGAGCCCAATTTACATATAAGTGCAATAGACGAAAACAAAATCTGGAAAATTGTTCACAAAAACAGAACCGAGGCATGGAGAATAACCAACTGTGGAAGCATCATATCTAACTGTAAAAATAATCATCATTATTTATGTTGAGCCAGTCAGAGCGGAGACACGGCTTGTATTAACTATATTTGAACTTATAAATCATGTAGCTTTGGCAATAAAGGCAATATTGAGCTTCCTCAGATAAAATTTTCGCGACATGTTAATTTCGCGATTTCGGAGGACGCACATTTCGCGACACTATAATTTCGCGATTTTGCGAAAAAATCATATTCTAAGTCACTTTAATTTCACGACTTGACAAAATCATTTATAATTTGTTTCCAAATACACTCATTCTATGAAGAAAAAAATGACTTTATTGCCAAATATTTGCTTTGAGAACTGAAATAAACTGATTTCGCGTTCGTTATTTGGCTTTGACTGTCATGACTTGCAGTGTTTTGTTCTCAATTATTACGTCTTTTATCCCTGTTTTTCAATGATCATTAATTCTTTATTTTCTCAAAAATTGAAGGCCAATTAATTTTCGCTTCATGAGATTTTCGCAACACTTTAATTTTGCAAATTTGTTTTTGGAATCACGTCAAAAATCGCGAAATTAAAATGTGGCAAAAATTTTATGTAAAAAGATACTCTGGGGCCCTTTACACTAGAATAATCTCAATCGATCGTTAGTGCAACAGCATTTTTCGAGAGAAAAAAAAACATTTCGGCTTTTATAACTTAATATTTTTTTTTACATAAAGGCATAAAAATATTTCAATATTGTAAATTTATTTGACAATGCAAGTTCTATTAATTTTAATCATTCGTCCGGTTTCTTATAATAAGGATATAAAGGATAATGGATCAATATCATGATACGACTACTTTTGAACTTTCAATATTTGAACCCATATTGTGCGCGCCCACAAAAACCGCTCAAAACTGCATATAAATATCCTTCAAAATTTTATTGAGAAACCATACACGTTTTGTATCTTCAACAGGGCAAAACCCAATAATTTTTCTTTGAATTTTCTAAAAACAACAGGTACCACGTAAAAAACAATCTTTTCAGAAAGTTTGAAAAAACCGTTGTATGGGTTTTTGTTGTCATCATTTGAGAACGATTTACGGTTTATTGAGCTAACAAAATGCAGAAATTTTAAATTATTTTTGAAACTTTCTTCGCTAAATATTTTTATCTAATCTTCGTCTGAAAATTAGTTTAAAATATATGTCCTTAGACAATTACTTCCATATCTTTTTTAGTTTTCCAGTTATGATTTTTTGTGTGCAAAGCTTGGCTTCCGCAATTTTTCTTTCGAAAACTTTTCAAGATGTAATAATATTCAAAATTCATTTTCTCAAAAACGAGCTCTGCATGGACACCTGATTTTAATTTTAATTTTTGGAATCAGTATAACTCGAGTATAAAACTGCTGTATACGAAAATTTCTAATAACTTGTTTGAATCGTCAACCATTTATAATTACCTGAGCAGTTTTGAAGCCCGCCGTTCTGGAGGAAGCTGGGGGAGTGAAGGAAGTTTGAATTTCCCCGCCTGCTCTGGTCTTTCTCTGCTCTGCTCTACCCTAAAATATGACGTAAACATGTGCTGGAATGAAACCACTACTGCGTGGTATTTGAATGCGGTGATGCAGCCTCAGGGGATGCACTTCATACTAACACCATATGTAATCGTTATATCAGTAAGACCATTCGGAATCGCATAATATCCTTCAAAATTTTATTGCCCAATCTATTTACACCTTATTCCAAGAACGGTGTCATATAAAAAAATAATAATAAAGAATAACAAATAGGAATTGATTAGAAATATTTTGTTTTGTTTTGATTCTAAAACCCTCTAGATTGATAGGAATATAACTGTTTAGTAATATAACAACAAGATTATCTCAAAAATATAAGTCTATACCTTCAAAACAGTGAAATAATTGCGTCGGTTTTGCAAAAATAGTTACAGCGAGGGCACTCGAACCGTGAACACTTCAAGTTTTTATGGCATTTTTTCATCTTCCAATCAGAAACCAGATTTATAACTAGACTCTAGCATCATATTTAGTTAGCTAACCTAAGTATAATGTCTGAGCCTCGTTATGAATCTGGCTTCTGATTGGATGATGAAAAAATGTCAAAAAAAACTTGAAGTGTTCACGGTTCGAGTACCCTCGCTGTAATTTCTATTTTTTATTTTTTATTTTTATATGACAAAGTTTCTGTTGTCTCTTGCATCATACAAGGGCACTGTGATAGCAAATGTACCTCAGTCTGGAGATAAAGAAATATAATTCAACAAAAAGTCCATGTTGCCTTTTGATCCGCCAAATAGTTCTGTCTTTCTTTTTCTCGATTCCTTTTTAATATAAAATACTTGAAAAATTAACACTAATTTTTAATAAAATAACGAGATAGAAAAGTAATCATGGCCGTAGCGGAAACTAAATATTGTGATAGATTGATCAATATATATCAACGTTCTCCATATTGACGTTAAGGCCACAATCGAGTCAGACAGACGAAGGCCTTGCTTGTTCTCCAAGTCACAGACAACCCATATTTTATTTCCTTTTACATTTCTTTCAATTAACTCTTTTATTCTCTGAGGGTTAAAATTCTATTTTTCTCTACGGGCATTTGCCCGCTGGTGTCAAAATAAATTCTTTTAGGGTTGTACATGGCTGGGTCTGTGGATCTTCACACTCTCTTAATAGGGTCAGGAAAAGCTGACGCCCTGTTCTTTCTGTTGGTATGCGTACTGCAGACTCGCTGTCCCTAACGGGTTCGCTATTCATTGACAAATAATCAGTTGAGACTGGTCGTGTTGCTTTTACTTCAAGAGCCGAAACAGCCGTTGAAAGATCTGCACAAAAAAAGAAGTGAATGAAATTAAATCTCAACTTTAGTTTTACGTTGCATAGAATGATATTCATGTGTTCCAGTGAAGGTCCGTGGAATTTCAAAGTGTTAATGTTGTTGAAGTTGTGCACTCTTAACTTTACTGTTGGTATTTGTTAACTGATACTGATACTCAGGCAAATATTGATGCTTAAATGAGGCTAACCCTGAATAAACGTGTCTATAAATTAGACCCCTTGCAGCACGTTGGAATGCAGCTCAATTTGGAGGACAAAACGATGCTTTCCAATTCTCAGGAGATTGAAATTCTTTTGTTTTGTCCTCCATATTGAGCTGCTTTGGAGTTTAAAGGGGTCCATATTTTACAACGTTGTAATACACGTATCGATGAAATGTCTCCAAATAAAGAAATAGACATGGGTCATCACTGACGATGAACTCGAAGATTCTACCAGTAAAAGGTTTCATGCCCCTGCAAGACATGAATCGAATTTGAGTGGAGATTGCGGTCAGAGATTCACGCATGCTGCAGAATAAGCTCAAATTGATATTTTGCTCGAGAACCGACATTTTTCAGCGGTAAGGTATGAATTGTAAGGTATAATTTCAGACACAGCAATGGTCTAAACGCTTGGGCGGGGTGGGTCCCGAAGTTATGGAGCCGAAGGAAGCACTGAAGTTGGAGTTCTGTCGAGTTCAGCTGCAGTTTAACTATAGTTAATCATGTTAATGATTTGCAACAGCTTAATAAAATGATAGAATATGTAATATGGATTTTGATACAAACTGCAGCTTGAGTATGCTCACAGTAAGTGAAACTGTAACTGGGAAAATGTCTCTATCAAAGTCCATCACTAGATAATATTTGAAACATGGCATCTACCCATAATCCTTGCCGTTATCAGCTTTGTAGCTTTTCAGGTGACCGAACTTAACTTCATTGAAACTAGGCCATATTTACCCAATTGCAGAAACGTTGTAGTATATACATTTATATATGACAACTATTTCAAAATTCCTAAAATATTACTGTTTATATATCCACGAAAAAAAATAATCTAAATTTGCTCATATGTTTTTACTTTTAGGCCTTAAAATGGTCTAATACATCTCAAATAATATCTTATGTTATTAAATTAATTTATTGATTTATAGTATTGTACTTAATTTTTATCATACGCTTAATTTCCTGTAAATCAGTTTGTCTGCCATGGGAAATCATTAAAGTATTATTGAAATCCTATTTTTCATGTTATTTATGGATAAAAAGTATTGGAAATATCAATTCCATGAGATATACATTAAATTCATGCATCTCATTAGCACCTTTAGGCCGGAAACGTGCTTAACGGGGGGAAAATGATGATGATTAGGTATTTGTATATTTGTATAAATGTATACTACAACTTTTCTGCAATCGACTGCCTATTGCAAGGAACCTCCATCCTGGTTGGGTATAACAAAAGATTTTGTCATTAGTCTCTACTGTTGTACCAACATTGCCACGATGTCTTTGTTATATCATTCTCATGTGAATGATTGAATACCAGTAATATATAAAAACTCATTAGTGATGCCATAGACAAAATGTCGGCCAAAATGATCTAATTAAATTATCTACAATTGGAAGGTTATTCGCATTCCAAGAATCCAACAAAATTACGCTGACAGGCAATACTCTCATACATAACACATGACGTCATCACGGGGCGGGAGTGTCCTTGTGGTAGGATAGAAGCCCCAAGTAAGAATCTAAATGCCCAAAGGCAATGCCTTGCTGAAAAATTATACATTGTTATGCAATATTTTGAATGAAATCCACAAATTTCTTACGCGAGAGCGTTAAATTTGGGTCATGGGGGAACACTGACAGCGTTGTTCTGGTCTTACTGTATTCATCGCTGAGTTAACTTTTTGACAAGGTGTATCCACTTCTCAATAACACAAACTGGCTTAATCACGCAATTCTTGAGCTGCAGAAAAACAAGACAAAAGCTTTGATTCTATGGAATTTGAATACCTTGGAATAAATGAGGAGAAAGATGAGAAAAAATACAGAGTGAAAGTTATTAGGACCTGAGGTTTTTTCGTGCGTGAATGGTGGATGTCAATCAGCAGTTTGACCACATCATCTCAAAGTAATCGTTTGAGTGATACCATTATATAAGCACATCTTTTAGCCTTGAAATCCTTCTCTTTGCGATAAGATTATGATACGTATACCAAAGTCAATGACAAATGAATAGCACTGGACCTTTCCTAGTGATACTATGAAGATGTCTTGACCAAGTGCCGCCATTTTGTAACTTGTCTTTCAAGCATCGACACCCCATGTATAGGGGAAGTATTCGCCTGCAGTCTGGTAATAGTCGGTCGTCACTATCATTAATGACATCCGATAAGCTCAATGTCATTGACAGAAGACTTATTAAAAGAACTATAGCAGACTTATATATACCTAATATCGATCTAACAACAAATTAATACTAATAAGAATAATAATGATATGATAGTAAAATAACTTATTTCCACTTACTTGCAGTACTGAATATTGGCGCTCTCCTTGCTTTAAGATGACGCCTTCCACGATTTCTCGTTCCAGAATCAATGTGAAGAAGAATGAAAAATTCCGAGGGAATTTTCAGCGCATGCGCATTAAACATGTGATTGAAAAAGCCGAATTGTGTAACAGGCCTCGCGCGAGGTGTGTCTTATTTCAAACTCAAAGGTTAACAGACCTTTCCGACACTACAGAATCATGGATATCTTAGGTTTCTCTATTCAACGGAAGTTCTGAGAGGCGAAAGTATAACAGAACAGACGTTTCTAGATCTTGGCTTAACTTTTGGATCCACGCAGTTCCTCGTACACACAGCGCCGCTGTTCTGTTTGTCCTCACTGGAAGCGGTAAGTTTACGAATTGTTGTATAACCATTGTTTATACGTCTTGAAGTCTCTCACTCGGTAACAGAGCTCAGAAGAAATTTAGAGTCTTTTGCTTATAGTTTTACTCTTGAGATGATTGGATTTATACCCAAAGTAGGGATTAACCTTTTATGAGTATTATATATATCAGGTGTGAAATTGTTTTTGCGTGTAATTACCGAGCATTTAAGAGCTTTGTCGACTTTGATATTTATCCTAGGGATTTGATATCTTTGCCATGTTAGCATTAGTAGCTGTGGTTAAGACCTAGAAGACACCTAGAAACATGTTTGCGTTGCAGAAGCCTTCGATGTTTTCTTCTATCGAGGACTCGTACTCCACATACACACGCACACAAATATATACGTCTGGTTACGAATGGAAAGATTGTGATCCAAGGCTTGCCTCAACTAGCTTAAACTGATACGATGGATCATGGATATGTTACGCATCAGCTTTGGTTTGTAGATCTTTAAATATAGCGTCCAAAAACAACTTGCAAAAGTTTATAAAGATATGAGACGTGAGTAATGTTGAAGCATTTCTAGTATTTAATGAGATAAACGATTATCCATTTGATGGAAATTGTTTATACTTCGAAAAAATCGATTATGTATCCGCGTGTTCCGAGCTCCATTTCCGGTCTTTCATCATGTAGATCTCGGGTACGAGTCGTACCTGAGGAATAATTCTATTCTTAGACTTAGTTCGTTCATGAGAACTTATCCCCATAACAAGCTTATTGAGTGCTCAAGTGAAGCTGAAACCACAAAACAATGCTTTTGGAATTATCAAAAAACTTGACATCTATTCTAGAATAATTACAGTAAGCTCAAAAAAAATCGGCTTAGTTTCCATGCATTCCTTCTAATGTTCTATTTCACTTTTCAACAGCATTATTTATTTTTGATAGTGTTCCTGTTTTCAACAATTACTAACTTAAATCCGATCTTCAGTTGTTGTGGTCAATATTCTGGGGTGAAACATCGATCCCAACTGTTAGAATTTCCTTCAAGTTTTAAAAACAAATGGAGGAAAAATTTAAAGTCTTTCCATAATAGTAAAACATGTAACGACGGTCCCTCTTTGGTTTCTCTTGCTTAGCATTCACCTTACTGATTTTTTTTTCTCTTCGTCAACACTAATAGTCTATTATCTCGGATCAATAATCATTATTCTAATAAAACAAATATGATTTTTATTATATTTATATAATAAACTGTTGATAATAATGGATACAGTATAAAGGTAATTGCAACAGTACACAACCGGACGAAAGAGCTGAATAAGTGAGAGTCGAAAACGGTATCGAAAAAAGGAAGTTGTTTTCCACCTGGCCAAATAAACGTGGTGACTGAGTTAATTGTCCAATGAAGAATGACTGGTTAATGGAAATGAGTAGAGTGAACAGTCATAACACATGACACAAGCTAGCATAAAGTAGGTATCTATGAGCAAATGTTACGATAATATTATTATTCACCTGCTAATTTTGAATGCTGTCACCACCCAACCCACTGAATAGCATGTTTTCCAGTTGTTCCCTGTCGTTTTATGAAATAAGGGATCTAAGAGTTCAGCAGAAATTACATGAAAATTCAAAAACGTTTTGCAAAAACAAGGTTGGTCCATATCTATATTCTTCTATGTTTATCTTTACTTTATGAACTCGAAATATCAAGTACTTCAGGTTGCTTTTGTTGAGGCTTGATTTTCAGTATTGAATTCATCGCAAACTGGATAAGACAATAGTTTAATAACTGGGAAGAAACCATATAATTACAATGTATATAATATTTGTAGTATTCTTTTAGAATCGTAAAATTGCACTGATCATTACCAACCTAGTAAAGAAAAAAAAAAATCATTTTTTGCATCCCCCCGTAAAAAAACTATATAATCGAAGAGTAACTGAGGAAGAAAGTTCAATTTTGTTTTTAGTGCTGTTCTTCTCAATCTCCTTGAATAAGAGTAGACATTATTCTTCCAAAAAAAAACACAGAATAACCCCCAAAACATAGAATAGCCCCCCTCCCCCCAAACACAGAATAACTTGAAAGGAACGAATTGGATGATGGCCGATAGCGCCCTACCTTGCGTTCTTCTTAGTGCAGCATTCATCTCAACCAGGGAATAACGTTATGCACTCAGAAAATACAGAATATAACGAGAGGAATTTGAAAAAAATGATTACGAATTCGTACGAAGTAGGTCGGTACTTCAATGACACCGGGATGCTTTTTATACTCAGTAAATAGAACAGTCACATCAAGCTTGTTTATTAGCACATCTAGAAAATTAGATCGGGACATATATTCCAATACTCATAGAATAAAGTATGAGCAAAGAAAGAGAGAAGAGATAAAGGCGGTTTAGAAAGGACAATCAACTCATCTTGTAAGTTATTTTGACTCCGTACGTAAATATTGTACTGAACTCGAAGCTTGACAAATTTTATGCAAAGCAAGAAGAAAGAAAGACCAGCGCTTAATCCAGCATTGTTCTCATTTCACTCCTTTACCTCTTTGTCAACTAACAGCCAGTCAAAGCCAGGTAAGAAAGAGGGATTGATATCAACACTGGTACGTCCTTTCTTCTTGACGGTCACATTCAGCCAGCAAGCAAGGGAATTTCGATCGCCACGATGTAACGGTAGTGACGGGGACATTGCATGAAAAATTTCGCGGATCACAGATCATGAAAGTACTCCTCTGACGGATTTCATTCTTAGGATTTGATAAGTGTTTATAACATTTATTTTTTTCATAGCCTAGGTTTTGGTCGTCTTATAAAACCGAAAATATTTTTTAAGAAAAAGGAAAGTTGGACGAGTCTGCGAATTGAGCACAGAAATTGTGTTTACAATTTACATTTATTATACATCTCTCCGTCTATCTTTTTTGTTTATCTTGTACCAGTTTTTTGTCCTGATTTCACAGTTTTGACAGTAAAGTAAGCCACTTTGATGAGCTTTTGCTCTTTGGGCGAACTAGAGAATATATGTGTCTAGGGTGATAATAATTATGATAATGATAGTAAAAATATATGAAACGAAAGCACTTGAATTCAAATGATAGAAAAGTCTGATATTTATATTGAATAGGTGCTCCAAAGAGATGAAACAAAAAACATTATTGAATTATTATTGAAGCCCAAGAGATGATAAACTGAAAAAAAAAAAATCTTTGCAACGTACTGTGTCCAGTTTTGGATGGCAAATTATAAGCCTATAATGTATAAAGCCAGAACGAGATATAGACAGCATATCCACCGCTACAAGGACTTCAGTAGTTGGTTCCTTCAAACCTTATTCATCATGGCTAGAATACAGAATAGAATATCTTTGACTGATAAAGTGTTTCCTAGATTAGCAACAGGTTGTAAACATGCATTAACACGAGTGAAAATACTTGCTCCTTTTAGCTTTTGGTAGGAAATTTCTCCACGAGAACTGGCGGATTTCACGTATTTCGAATTGTGGCGTCAAATACATACAAGTTTTCCAAACTCAGTTAAATTTAGATATCATTTTTAAGGAACAACATTACGAGAACATTGGTTCATCCGCCCTATTTGAATTTTTACTTGAGCCAGGATAGCTAGGGTACAAACTGAAAGTGTATGAGGTCGAAGGAGATTTAGTGATAATGAGGATTATGGACTTTGTTTATCATGAATATCACTCGCACAGAAGGAGATTGTGCTGGAGATTTATTAGATGAGAAGAGCTGGATACTCCATGTTCCTCTTGCGCGCTGGAGAAAGAAGAATTTCTGAGTTTTCGACTTCGGCTGGGTTAAAGAAAACCGAAATTCGCTCGAAGCTTAACACCTAATCTTTCTTGAACAGAAACAAGCCTTGGGCTATACCCTTTAGGGGGTAACCGCACATCGATACCAAATATGCACATACGTGTATAGTATACGTGGTCAATAAGAATAAAAAGAATTAATAAAGAATTCTCTTTATTTAAGTGTCTAGTCGTTCTAGCACTTTTGCACTAATTAAGGATACTTTTCACTCACACACACTACCACTACATTTGATATGCTATGAACACAACGCTCACTCACATGTTGATTTTTACAGAGGGAGGAAACTGGAGAACCTTCGTAGCACAGGAGAGAACAACGTATCAAACACATTTATGACCAAACTATCACTGACTCTAATTCGGGTCAATACTGACGCAGTCTGATCTACGGCGCCAGCACAGATTAGGGTGTGGTGGTCTTGAGACCATCTAAGACAAAGTTTGACAACGAGGGACACAAAAATAAGATTAGTGGAAAGCGAAAGATAATGAACTTAATCAATGTTTATACATAATTACAAACAAGACTGAAAGAAAGTAAAATATAAAGCAGACTCTACAAGTGACACGAGGTCATCCCGTCAGTATCCATACACCAACATCGCATAAATTAACTAGCATATATCGTAAATCGAATCACTCTTCATTATCAGCTTTTCGTCAAACCCCTGCTGACACGTGGTTTAAGATTTTTCTTTTCCAGTTTAAATCTTGCGTTAAGTTTTTCGACTGTTCATTGCGCGCTACACGCTCTTATATTACGTACAGCACCGGGGATAAGAATCTCGAGGCTCAAGTACTATTAATTTGGTAAGCCATTATACAAGTATACAAGTATATTTCTCTGTTTGTTCTTTGTCTTTATTATTTTTTCGTTAATGTGTTTCTTTTTAAAAAAAGAATGATGTTGGTGGTGTTAAAGTAGTTTTTGTTCTTATCGATAAACCTACTCAGTGCTTATCTATACTTTTCGCTAAAGACACCTCGACCAAACTTGAACAAGTTGCCTTTGATATCATTATCCGACGAAAGAAGATTTGATTAATTATCACGCCTCATTAAGCTAGATTTCTTATCCTTTTATCATAAAACAAATTAGTCAAAGTTCTCCCCTCTTTTCGTAGTATAACATGTTTTCTAAGTTTTGGTCAGAAACGTCAGAAATCTGGATGCATTGGTTGGCTTTCTTAATCAAGTTCTTTTAACTCTATTTAAGATAGAAAGTATAGACTATTAAGTAGAAGTAACTAACAACTTGTTGGGGATTTTAATTATAAAGTAACAAAGTTGTTTCGTTGGTACTAATATACTGCTGGATCAAAACCCTTTTTCTAAGAACATTTTATCAGAATATGAATTATAGAAATGGCCGAGCAGGAGGGGCTTTTTACGAAAATGAGATATTATTTTGTGTTAGATTTAGCTCCGCATGAAAAAAATTATTAGCCACCTTCACCCACTTTTTAAGAGAATGATAGTGGTAGACACTAATTTCACTTTTTACGTCTTTTGTTTTACTTCTACTAGTACTGGTAGATACTAGTTCAGGCTGTCGAAACGTCAGTCACATTGAAACAGTCCTTCTCAGGACTACATCCACCCGGATGATCATAATACAAATATTGTTTCTTCGACAAATATTGTTACTTCGATAAAGATACTAGCTATATACGACTTTCTGTTTCGGCTTGGTGAAAACATTTTATTACGGTGACAAGGACATTTTAGTATGGTGACAAGGACATATCAAATTCGTATAAACATTTTAGCAAAGAAATTAATTTCGAAGTTGTTTCAGTTTTCGGGTGCCAAGGAAACTGCATGGGCAGAACCTGGAGAAAAACCCTCGAAGCTAAGAAGACTCATAAGCCTATAAAAGTTGATTAAGGAGATTTTGTACAAATACTGTGGTAGAACTAAGACTCTTTATCAAAGCATACATCTTTATCTTAGCCAGAAGTTCATTCAAATAAGCTTGTCTAGTTTTATCTGTGGGATTGTTAGTGAAGATTTAACTGAGTAACAGGCAAACCACTGGAAAAGACCGACCGACGAATCGACCGACCGCCCAACCAACCAACCAACTAGCCACCAATCAATCAGACAATCAATCAACCATCCAACCAACCAAGGCTGCATAAGCAAATTAAGACAAAAGCCTGTTGGCTCTGAAATCCGTATTTATGTTCATAAATGCAAGGAGAAATGTTTATGGAGTATTATAAATGTAATAGTGAAAGGAAGTATTTAGAAGTAGTTTTGAAAATATAACAACAATATTGGATTTATCTGCCATGGGTGTTTCTTGATGGGTGTGTCAGTTATCGGACCATTGTAGAGGGGAAAAAATCTAAATTTATCGCTTCATCAAAAGTTTAAAAACCCGATTTGCCGTAGAACTCATGAATAACTAAGCAAATAATTAATAGGCTTACTGAATGCTGTTTCGTTTTTCATGACAAAAGGATGGCGTTGAAAGTAAAAGTCGAATCGTTCGACGGAATCAAAATCGGATTTCATGCGGCTTTCTGAAAGAGCTGAGACTGAAAGATTAACTGGTATTTATTCTATGGATAAATTTATAAGACTAACTGAATAAGAATTGTACTAGGCAAAATAATTTATTTATTATGGGACGGGGTCACTCTTTTTCGAGTGAGGATTCGGATCGAGGCATATCTATAGCAACCCTAGGGGGTGGGAGTGAAGAGTGAAGACCTACTACTACTACTACTGCTGCTACTACTACTACTATTACTACTACTACTACTACTACTACTACTACTACTACTACTACTACTACTACTACTACTACTACTACTACTACTACTACTACTACTACTAAGGACTACTACTACTACTACTACTACTACTAGTGCTGCTACTACTACTACTACTACTACTACTACTACTAAGGACTACTACTACTACTACTACTACTACTACTACTAGTGCTGCTACTACTACTACTACTACTACTACTACTACTACTACTACTAAGGACTACTACTACTACTACTACTACTACTACTACTAAGGACTACTACTACTACTACTACTACTACTACTACTAAGGACTACTACTACTACTACTACTACTACTACTACTACTACTACTACTATTACTACTCCTCCTCCTCCTCCTCCTCCTCCTCCTACTACTACTACTACTACTACTACTACTACTACTACTACTACTACTACTACTACTACTACTACTACTACTACTACTACTAATTAATACTATTATCGTAAAAAATATATAAAAAATCTCCAGGAAAGGCGAGAAAGACCTCACATAAGCTAAACACCTAGAATCGCAGTAGGAGAAAGATGAACAGCATTTTGTGACTCGTTTTGCAGTACTAGTGACCTTTGATCGGACTATATGCACTTAGTATTTTCCACTTTTCTCTATATTTATAATTACTCGGTGGGCGCAGCCGATCGAGTCATAAAATGGGCTTATTTCTTAGTTTTGTTTTTTGCTGTCATACACGAGCCGAACCTTGGCCGACCTTTAGCCGAACCTTGGCCGACCGTTAGCCGAATAGCGAACGAATTGGTCGACTTTTGTGTTTAGGGCTTCTCTGTTCTTTATTAAGGTGGCTTCCTGTAGTATTTTTCAGACCATACCTTTCATTTTCATTTGGCTTATTCATAGTCTTAACTTATACCTATATACTTGATTTTTGGACCAGTTATAGAGCTAAGATGAAATTTTAAAATGATGTAAATAATTTTTAATTCCTAATACACTAAAAGTTAATTCTCTTTCAAACCAGAGATTTTTTTTACCTGGCTAACATGTTCGAATTGCTGCCAGAATAACTTTCAAACGAATGCATATTTTTGCTCGATATGGTAGGAGAGTATTTATCAAAATATTCACGCAAGGGGGGGGGGGGGGGGGAAATCTCTGGTTTGAAAGAGAATTAACTTTTAGTATTAAGCCAGTAGGTAGTGTATTAGGAAGGGTTTGTTTTGGAGTAATTCGGTTTTTCTGAGTATCTCTCGGGCCGCCGTAACTTTCAATGTGCGAAAATCACGGCTTTAGAATATTTCGGCGAATTACTTGAAATCTAACAAATTGATTTTCTTTAAAATAGTTGGAATCGTTTTGCAATAGCTTGAAGTTGATGATGTCGTTTGCCGCTTGTCTAGGTCTCATCGAGTTTTAGAGTTATTCGATAAAAACCAATTTCAACAATATTTGTTTATCGTTGCCAAGGTAACGTCAATCAAGCTAAAATTAACACCATTTTAAAATTTCATCTTAGCTCTATAACTGGTCCAAAAATCAAGTATATAGGTATAAGTTAAGACTATGAATAAGCCAAATAAAAATGAAAGGTATGGTCTGAAAAATACTATAGGAAGCCACCTTAAAGGTGCATTTTGCTAACAAATGCAATACTATAAAAGACACACATGCTTCAGCCAGTATCTTTGGCATGACATGGATGTGTAGTTCATTTAGGTTTCTCTTTTGTTAGTATTTTACTAATGTACGTACACGAAGAAATGACAATAATATATCGAGTATACGACACGTAATTTGTATTGAAGGCAAGAGTAAAAGAGCATGAATGAAAAGAAAGAAAAGAAAATCAAAGGAAAGGAAAGGAAAGCAAAGGAAAGCGCGCAAAGGAAAGCGTGCAAAGGAAAGCAAAGGAAAGCAAAGGAAAGAAAAGCAAAGGAAAGCAAAGGAAAGCAAAGAAAAGCAAAGCAAAGCAATGCAAATGAAACCAAAGAAAACCAAAGGAAAAGAAAAGTAAGGAAAAAAGCTTAATATTAATTTACGATTTTAATTTCAGACGTATCCAAAGCTAGATCGGATTGTCTTTAATTCCAACGGATATTGAGATGAGCACGTTATAAACCGAATGTTGATTTTGTTGTTTTAACAAAATTTCAATTTCTGGCTTAAAAATCCGATCAAGAAGCCATTCAAATCAAGATCCCATTTCTCACCCTGGTTCTAAGGACCACGTTAACCCAATTAACAGGTATTGGATATACTCCGCATCAGTCATATTGCTTAGGGCGTCTTATCCTTGATTAATCGTGCGCATAAATCATATATACACTGGTCTTATTCAATAACGAAATAATCCTTTCATTTCGCTAATATTCCAGAAAAGAAGAATATCAGACAAGTGTATGTGAACAAAGATCTGCACATGTCGAATAAAACAGCTTGAACTCACATAGATGTTCATTCATAGGGGCCAATCAGATCAGCTTTGTTCGTTGGTGGTGTAAATAAGCTACATCTAGAAGCTATAATTAACAATGATTCATTTTGTCGCCAGTATAAGAAAATAATGTTAAGAAATTGTGAAGAAACGTTTTCTTATTCACCTGCTGGGGCTTGGAACAATTCATATCCGATCCGTTGTAGAAAGGCTGATTTGGTGACAACCCGAAAGAAAATTCGAAGTCTTTGAGTTTGGAATTCTTTGCATTCTATATATTACCTTAACAGTTATAAACATGCGCCCTCGTTTCTCAGCTGTGCGATCAGGGTTCGTTTGCTATCTTTCCTTTGTTAGGTTCTGTGGTGTGCTATGGGGTATTTCTCTGTGTTCACTATTTTTTCTAACCCCACAAGGAATTAAAATTGGGAATTTTGATGAAGAACTATTGCGTAGTAGCAGTTTCAATATTTATGTTTAGTGTGTTTAGGTGTGCGTAGTTTCGTTTGCATATGATATAAAAATAGAATGAATGAAGAAATGAAAGAAAGAAAAAGAGAAAAAGAAAAGAGAAAATTACGGGAAAAGAAAAGAACAAAAGAAAAGAAAGAAAGAAAGAGAGAGAGAAGGAAAGAAAGAAAAAAAGAAAGAAAGAAAGAAAGAGAGAGAAAGAGAGAGAGAAGGAAAGAAAGAAAGAAAGAAAGAAAAAAAGAAAGACAGAAAGAAAGAGAGAGAGAGAGAAAGAAAGAAAGAAAGAAAGAAAGAAAGAAAGAAAGAAAGAAAGAAAGAAAGAAAGAAAGAAAGAAAGAAAGAAAGAAAGAAAGAAAAAACAATAATACCTTTTTTTGTTTAATCCTGTCAATTTAATGAAACAAACCAGTAAATTAAAAAAAAAATGTAATGGGAAACAAAAAATGCCAAAAACTACTTAAAGGGAAATTCAAGTTGAAGTAAGAGAGAACACTGAGAGACAATACTTGATCAAATGAATGATTTGAAGGATTGAATAGCTAGACCGCTCCATCAACTAGTGTGCTGAAGACCTTTATCTGAATCGATACTAAGATATCTCTTAAGTAAACACACTAACGGAACATCCCCACCTATGAAGATTAGCATGATTACATAGTCTAGTATTTCAAGGAAAAGAACAAATCCTTTCCCTAATAGTTATACAGAAATAAGTTATAACAAATACAGAAATGTTAAACTTGGCCTATACATACAAAGCCTCAAGTTCTTATTGAAATATTTCTACTACAATGTATCACAATAAGATGCCAAATATTTATAACTTTTTTGGCAACAAAAACTGTTCACATATGAAATATGGCTTTTATTTTCAACCATTCATTTATTTATAGCTTTACTGGTGTAAGATTTGCTAATGACCTATAATTACCCTTTTCATTGATAGAGTCGGGATCTTTTAAGCCTACATCAGGAAGACAGATTATTCGTTTTTTCATCAAACGAAAAATTTACAGGATTAAGCTTTGGAAAAATCCTTTAGTATTCCAACGAAATTAGATCGTAGCTGCTTAGCATAATGTGAAGAATATCCACTTAGT
Source organism: Anthopleura xanthogrammica (assembly GCA_964019055.1). Classification (NCBI taxonomy): domain Eukaryota; kingdom Metazoa; phylum Cnidaria; class Anthozoa; order Actiniaria; family Actiniidae; genus Anthopleura; species Anthopleura xanthogrammica. The sequence continues at coordinate 27,230,991 of OZ025206.1, read as the reverse complement.
TTCTGAAAAATCTAGTTTTCTTGAGATAAGAACCTGGAGCTGGTTTTTGAACAGTAGGACTGTTTTTGTGGAAACATGGATTTTCGCAAAACACTGGGAGTTAGAATTATACCAAAACACTTGATCAAAAGGCCGATTATTGTAAAGCTATTGTTCAACAGAGGTTCACACAAAGTCGTGGAAATAATGGGACAGATAAATGAGATTCATTTGCGTAATCTCGCCTTTTGAAACTATGTCTTATGCCGCTCAAAATTCCTTGGTCATCTGGAGAAAGGACACCGACAGTTATTTCATTACAATGACAACACTACAGACTTTCCACTTCAAATCTAATATCTTTCCGTTTAAATAATAACTGTTGTATAAAAACAAGGAGACACGGTTGGCAGATACAGGTGTGGCAATGCAATATATTCTTGCCGTGAATTAGAATTAAACTCGGAGTTACTCCAGCTGAAGTGTTTAACGCCAGTTACAAATGACGTATTGAGAAGGTAATTAGAAGAGGGTTTAAGTACCCGCGAGAGCGCCGTGCTCGTTTAATGAGAATGATTTCCTCTCTGGTACAGAAATCAAAACCTCTATAGGTAGTGATAGCATTTGCTAGTGTTCATCTCGAAGACAAGAGCTAAGATCACAACCACGAGAAACTCTTAGAATTTTCCCGTCTTGAGGCTGTCTTGATAGCAAGGTAAGTCGAACTTGTTTAACTCGGCATTTAACGGTTTTTCGACTGTAGCAAAGCATGACTAAAGTTCAATGATTTTTCGTAAGACTTAAAGTAAGAAGGAAGATCAGCTAAGCCTTTAAAGCGAGCACTGAATAAAAAGCCGTTAGATTCGTCTTCTATCAGATGTTGTTTTTATCAATACGAGAAAACAACTATACAAACCAAGCCAATACAAGCTCGACGCTCGTCACTAACACTCAGCTCTAAGTGGAAAGAAATTGTTCTCTATCGATTTACAAGATGTTGTTCGGCTAACCTCTTTAACCAATGGCGTGTTGTTTTAGAAAGCTCCAGTAAAACCACAAACATGGACTATGGCAAATATAAGTACAGTTTTGTTCAAAGTTTTGTGACCCAGCGAGATGAGACAGAAACCTTGTGTAAAAAATTCAAACATAAAAATTCTCTATGGATATCACAGGATGCAGAGGAACCCCTCGAAATATTTGATTCGTGTAGTTACTCTTTATATGATGGACGGCTCATGTTCTTTGATTCAGTTTTAGATTTAGAACTTTTTTGTACTTCACATATTTTCTTTGCCGTACATAAGATTCCCAAAGCTCGTCAAAACAAGTCGATAATTAAATCTGTTCAGAATTCCATGCCAATGAAGAGGAACAAAAGTTACCTGGAGATTTTCGATGAAATTAGTTACTATTAGAAAATTAACAAATGAATATTTGATTTTATGGATGAGAGAGAAATTCTCAATATCCAGAATAACTAGGTTTTTTTTTGTAAGCTCTTTCATCCCGTTTCAAAAACCACCAAATCAACCTCAAGGCTGCAAATCAATCAAATGAGAAATAAGAATATAGGGACTTTACTTTTTGTTTAAATTTAGGAAATAGGGATTTAAAAAGTACAGTAAATATACGCAGACAGTGTAAATTCATGGAATTAAATGTCAAAAATGGTAAAATTAGTTTCCATGGTCCAAGTGTACTGTAGTGACTGTAGTTGTTCACTAATCTCTGACCAAACTTTTCTAGTCAGTTTTACCGTTTTATTTTTTTATTTTTTTATTTTTATTTCCCTCCCAACTCTTTATTTTGCAAAAGTACAAATCTTTAATTATTTACACCTCTAGCTAGGGGAAAAATTAAAGGTATGTTATTCAACATATATGATCTTCTTGCAAGTCGGTCTAGTAACACAAATTTGGAAAAGGCCAATAATATACGAAATATATTAGTTCAAGAAAACAATGTTTTCTGCATTTTCTTTCATAATTCCAAAATTTTGAAACTTTAACCATCTGCACAAGCTCCAATCAAGAAATATTTGTAACGATTTTAGGGACGCTGTATTGCAATATGGTCCATGCAATGAATGAGTATCTCACGTAATAGTTTTTTAGAGAGGTTCATAATTTTCGTCTTTTTTTTATTTATATATATATTTCCTGCAGCAAATTATGAGTTCCTCTACCCTGACATAGCTAGGCTCAGAGGTCCTTTGAACTCCTTCGCATATAATTTTTTTTTATTTTAACCAGTGTGAATTGGAATTGTTTTCCATAAGAATTCAGTTACTAGTTAAACCAGGACGGAAGAAGGACTTGTGAGCGTTTATTTGGACAAGGCGGTCCTTTCATTTAGTATCAATGATACTCACTTTAGTCTATGACATTGAACATAAGCTATATCCATATTTTGCATCCAAAGCCATTTTTTTTACTACAAAACCGTTTATTATTCTATAAGTTTCCTTTCTTCAATTTCAGAACCAAAATAACTGGGTAGAACAGCTACTTGTCAAAATATTCATGGTTTAAATTTGAAACATTCTCTTTGTTCCATTACAGTTCTACTACATTTGGAACTGTAACTATAAGCTTCAAATTTTATCGATACCCTGAAACAACTTCTTGGCTGATCAAAGTCAGGGCACGGCTAACTCACAGATCTGATAAATCGAATTGGAATTTAGCTTGTTAGGTTTTGCTGAGTAAGGACCACTGGATAACCCGGAGAAAATGACCTACAAGTCCGGGTTTGTATCAGCTCTCTCGATAGCTCTAGTTTTTTTTGAGCTAAGCATTACAGTGCTAAGTTTGTGGCCGGGCATAGCTCGGCTTTAAGTGACGGTTCACGATGACTGTCGATAAACGCCTGCCCAGAGATAAAGCATAAAACAATGTTAACCTATGATTGATTTTTAGACGATTTGTATCGGATTTTTATCCTAAATAAGTTTGTTTTATAATCGTTTTATTGTCTTTGATTTTATAACCCGAAATTGATGTTTCTCTCTAACTAAGGTGGTCATTCTTGTAGCGGATGCAGATGAATATTATTGCACCGCCAGCATCTCACGACAAATGCGATTCACCATCCTGCAGATCAAATATATCGGGACCCACTTTTTGGCAAAAATATCTGCCTGCCTACCGTAGTGCAATCATAAATGACACGGAACTTAAGCTAGATTGATTACCATTGACGGTCACTAGTGTGCTTAGTGTCACATAAACCATGAAAAGGAAGACCCACTTCAAATGATCCCTAGAAACTTTCACATCTTAAAATATCTTTGAATCCTCCATGGGGTGGATCTGCAGCTTAACTAAACTCACACAATGATTTATTATTTTGTCCTCGTGAGATTTGAGCAATGAATTTTGATGTAGAGCTCAACAAAGAAAAGCATACTTCATCAGAAATATCCTTCATGATATCCGTAGAAACTTTTAGTGATTTTTGCAGCTTAACTAAATTCACACAATCATATATTACTTTGTCCTCGTGAGATTTGAGCAATGAATTTTGATGTAGAGCTCAACAAAGAAAAGCATACTTCATCAGAAATATCCTTCATGATATCCGTAGAAACTTTTAGTGATTTTTGCAGCTTAACTAAATTCACACAATCATATATTACTTTGTCCTTGTGAGATTTAAGCAATAATTTTTAAGGAAAAACAAAAATTGATTTCACAAAGAAAACAAAATTACTGTATAGATTCAAGGTGTTGCAGAAAAGATGAAATAGTTGCAACACGTTTGGGCACGTTCTGCTAATAGACGTTTCTATAGTTCTCCTCAAAGTCTGTCAGGAACATTTAGGATCATTACGCACCCAGTTTCTTTGAAGCTTGGTTCTTCATTTAATGTCAGTATTATGTGTTCAGCTTCGACCAGTGAGGAAAAAAAATGAATTTTTGGAACTAATAATCGAGTTCTTTGACAGATAATCGTCTTAAAAGAAGGTTTAAAATGAGACACAGAAAGACTATAATCCAATAGCCCAACAAAACCTTGGTTTTACAAAAAGATTTAGACATCTTTTAGCTAGATTCAGATAAAAAAAATTACGAGAAAACAAAAAAAAATAGAACAAAAAACAGAAAACAAAAACCCAGGTATAAAAAAATAATTGGGTGTGGTCCTGGAAAACAATACAATTAGCCTGGCTAGTTGAATAAACTATAACCTGTCATCAAAATTTACTCCATTAAATGCAGAAGGGTGTCTTTTTAAAATTTTAATTAATTTTTACTCAAATTGTGCAAAAGTTTGGTTCTTATTACATGTGTTTTCTGCGAACATTATTATCACAACGAATCGCGGTTTCAGTTCAAAGAATTTTAGTGTACTAACAGAGATGACTGGGTATTTTATAGGTACATGTTACTTTCTTTTGGTTCTCTGAAACTAAATGTTATCTGTGAGCTACGACTGACATATTTATAACTTTCAAAAAACTGACTGACATATTTATAACTTTTAAAATTTAAGTTATAAGCCTTAGTGTTTTTTGCTTTGATCTTGGTATTTTTTTGGTTTGATTTTGAAGCTATTCTGAAGGTAATTTTGAGGATTTTTAGTATTTACTAGTACATATTCTACAACTTAAGGAAGAAGAAAGAAATAACAAGATAAACTGAATAAAAGAAGAAGAGAAGAAAGGTAATGGAGAGACAATGTAAAAGAGGGAAAAAGATAGAAAAGAAGAAAGAAGGAAAGAAGGAAGGAACGAGGGAAAGAAAGAAGGGAGGAAAGAAAGAAAGAAAGGAAGGAAGAAAGAAAGAAAGAAAGAAAGAAAGAAAGAAAGAAAGAAAGAAAGAAAGAAAGAAAGAAAGAAAGAAAGAAAGAAAGAAAGAAAAAAAAAGAAACAAACAAACAAACAAACCAACAAAAAAGAGAGAAAGAAAGAAAGAAAGAAAGAAAGAAAGAAAGAAAGAAAGAAAGAAAGAAAGAAAGAAAGAAAGAAAGAAAGAAAGAAAGAAAGAAAAAAAGAAAGGAAGGAAGGAAGGAAGACAAGAAAGAGAGAAATTTTCTAAATCAGTATCAATACTTCAACAAGAGTTTTTGGAAATAAATTAATAAATAAGAATAAGCAACTACATTCATAAATTCAATAAAATGATACAAAATACACAAAGAAATAATTATCTGTAGTCAAGAAAAAAATCCTTATAACCTGTTATTCAACTTAAGTCTTGATCTGTTGGATATCATAATCCTTATTAGATCACCCTCACCAATATTGTGTATCTTTTCTACTTAGTAATGCCATTATTCATTTTAAATACTACAATTTGAGATAAGAAAGATTTAAACAAAGCTTATTTCTAGCAAGATAGAAGGATATCAGGACTAAAAATCTAATTGGGAGATAACACTACTTTGTTTTAATACCGTAGGTAATCGAGACTCTCTTGGGGCGGGTTTTTCTCCTGAAAAAAATTTCTAAAATCTCTGCTATTTTGATAAATACGTTTTCCAAGCTTACTGTGTAATTATCGTACTTTTTTTTGTGGTTCAGAGCGGAATAAAGTATCAAGCATTGATTTCATATAGTTGTAAGAAAAAAAACTGCACTCAAGAATAATTTTTCGCGATATAGTCAGAAAAGTTTGGCCTAACGGTTTCCAGGAGCCAGCACATGAAAATTAAGCAATCATTGCGAAGCAAATTTAGAATCATGATTCAAAAGCTTTCTTTACTGATCTTTATTCAAATCCAAGATTAAAAGTTTCTTTTCGATTTGCCTGTATGTTCTAGCATTGTCCTTTATTGGGGCGTTGACAAGAGCTAGCATCCACTTGCTATGTCTCAAAAACACAAAACGTAAGCTTTTTAATTTTCTATACAAAGATAGTATTGAATAAACAATCAAGTATGGAATACTGATCATTAGAATATGTTCAAGTGATATGATACTACTGACATAAAATTCGAAAATTATTACAATTGTCAATTTTGTTTTAATGAGTATTCGACCGGCCTTAATTTTTCTTTCTTTCTCGCATTCATTTTATTTAATCAAATCTATTTCTCGGATGGTTTAATATGTGTTTGTAGATTAACGAATTGTTCGTGTCACTTTAACATCATTACTGAATGAAAACCTGATATTCATTTTCTAAAGGCTAACTTCTAATCAATGATATACATATTTTTTTCTTCAAAAACAATTTGAAATCTTCCTCGTTCGTGTCATTTTTACTCTTAGTTTGCTTTTATTTTTTTTGATTCTCTTCTCCTTACGTTTCAATCTTACTCTCTGTGTTTAAATTTGATTCTCTCATATCGGACTCTAAGAGACTAAAACCCATATATGATGACCAATAAATCGATGTAATGTTATCGATGTTTGGGTAAAGTCTTATCAAGGTCCCCTGTGTAGTTCGGTATTTCTGTTCCTCACTAATTGTCTATCGGGCCGATAGATATTCTAAACTTAAGGCCAGACATTATTTACTTGTGAGGCTATAAAACAGAGCTAAGCCGGAAACCTCCGCTGAGACCAGTTGGAATGCAAAGCGAATGAATTTAGCCTTTTAGTACCAAAACAATAACAGTAGTTTAATATTGTCATACACTGACGCCGGCTAAGGCTTCTGGGATAGGACACCTTTAACTGTCTATATATCTTTTAACTTAATCTTTTCAAAGAACAGCAGAAGTTTCAAGTCTTTAAAGCCAAGTAAGTGATGCAACTGCTTAAAGGAACTTGCTTAAGACTACTTGCTTGAGATAAAAGTATGCAAGATGCATGCAGTGAGTGTTTGTTTTCTCGAGATACGCTGCAGACTTTGTTTGATTTGGTGACTTAGTGGCTCGCCACATGGTTAGATTTGAGGACTTTTGTTGATAAAAAAGCCGGCTGAAGGAAAGATTCCTTGAACAATTCCAGCTTGAACTTACTGTACAATATTTTAAAGAAAATTGACAAAATATCGGAAAATGCTAGCTCAGTGTTTTGTGATTGTTGTTCCTGTTGCTGCTTGTTGTTTGTTCGGTTATAACGAGTGTTCTTGTTGGCATAAGGTGACTTTTACACACGACTTGATTCATTTGTTGATCAAGTGCTTTCCAGAAGAAATTAATTCTATCATTTTATCAGTGTTTTGCAATGTTTTTATTTAAATGTGCGTCGGTGTTCTCTCCTGACGAGCATGGCGAGCAAGTGCTTGAAACGGCTCACTGAAAGGATAACGCGACAGACTGCTTTATTGCGATGCAAAATCCGCTGTATTTGATACAAAAGGGACACTGAAAACAAATAATACATAGGATTTTGATTTTGTAAGCTAAGTATTTCTTTCTGCAAATAGTAAGCTTTTTTAATCTCGTGTACCTTCATCGCTTTCAGTGGTGTATACTGATGTATATAATTATCTGTTTCCAACCGAAGTCTCTTCTTCTTCTTCTTCTTCTTCTTCTTCTTCTCAGTGTTAGTTACAGATATGTAGTATTGCATTCATTCCATTCTTTGCAAAAATATTTTGTTATAAATTGTAATCAATAACTTTACCTATTAACTCAAGTCGTTGCCACGATATCATCATTGGTCACGATAAGATATTTCATGCCATCATCTCACTAAAAGCCTGTGTTTGCCTTCTTGCTTTGCTTCTTATTATTTAGCCCATTCTTATTTTCCTCCGTCGAGGGAAAAAAATATTATATTGCAGTTGAAAAAAAAAAAATTCTTTGCTCACTATAAGCAAAAGCTTCATTTTTGCCTCCCTCTCTCCGGCAGATGCCCCAGTGCTATATGGTTTTGGGGCTTCTCTCCTCGTAATGCCATGTTTTCATTCTGTTCTGTGTACATATATGCTAGGTGTAAAGGTACACATCTCTCTAGCTCGCAGCGCACGCCAATAGTACAGTAACAGCTAGGAAAAACAAGGTCCTGGGATACAAAATCCTTCTTAAAATCATCATCCATTACGGCCATGTAGCCAGATTCAATTGTAAAGACAACGGATTCCTCTTCACGAACTTTGTTTATATATGTTGCCTGGTCAAGATCACAAGAATACGCAAGTATGGAAAATTTGGGATCCGACTGATCATGCTGCGAACTGATTTCCTGGATATCAATCATGAGAAACCAGACGATCCATGTTTTTATTCGGTTTAAGCATGACTAAGCTAAATGAGCTGAGGACACCTTAGGCCAACAGCAAAATTTTAATGCACAAAAAGAGTTAGTATTTGACTTGGAATTTTGTTTTGTCTTATGAGAGAAGAAGCACCTCATGTTTGAATAGTTTATTAGCCATTTTCTCCTTCGATTCCTATGAGTCACAATAGTTATCCAGCTAAAATTTGATGGATTTTTAGTTGAACTGCTTACTGAGCTTGTCCAATGCAAGACAAAGAATTGAACAAAATTCTAAAGCCGTATCAACAGCAAAAGAAATTGTTTCAGTCAAACTGATCGTACACTGATTTTCATAATTGAGTAGCAAACTTATCGAAAAAATATTTTCCAAAAATCATGCAGGTTTTAACTATGTTCTTGTTTCTGTCAGGCTTGTGCAGTAAGCTTTACCTTTTGTCTAATCTCCAAACAAAATACCAGATCAGTCATTTTTGATTTTCATCATCATAATGAAACAAGCAACTGAAAAATATAGTTGCATTTTTCTTTTCTTTTCCCAAATTATTTCAGGCAGCTGAGGAACAATAATGATATTATTGAAACTTAAAATTAGATTAAAATAAAGTAAAAAAAAAAACAGATATAACTGAAACTAGGAATGAGCCTTCTTCTAAAGAAAAGGGTTTCGAAATTTAGATCATTTCTGCCGAAGTTCAATAAAAAAATACAATTGCAAGTGCCATTAATAACGCCCGTCCAAGAGAAAAACCTTAATCAAGATTTCTTAATTATGCTCTAAAAAGAAGGTATAGGAATATGAATTTTAGAAAAAAAGTTAGGGGAATGTGGCTCTTTTGTCTCTTTACTGTTCGCGCCAAAGGTATCGTATTACATGACCTGTGTAAGGTTTTGACGCACATTAAATTACATCAACGTGCGCGGTCCCCTTGGACTCAGGAAGAAAGATAGAAGAATAGAAGACTAAAAAAGGTAAAAAAAAGCTTGATTTTTTTAAGGCGTGAAATATTTTGTTTCTCGCTTGTTTGTGAGAACGTAGTTTTACAGAAATGAAACGCGAGAACTGATGCCAAGGAAAGCATAGCACAGGGATTAGACGGATAGAATTAAAAACGAATTACAAACTCTATAACGATGGATAATGCACGAAAACAGCATCTAATACGTTTAGATTGAATGGAATCTTTAGCAACACGGTCTTAGGCCTAAGCGTTTTAACCAAAAGTTCACATTCCTTGTTCTCTGTTGTCTGCGTTGCTTCAACGCGAGCACGAGTTCGCACCACTTTTGAAGGCTTCGCAAACCTTGCAAATAGCATTCCTTTTGGATAAGATATATCACAAAAATATTATATGCCTAAAATGTTGGAAGGTATTTCTCTTTGGTAGAAGAATGGACAAGCAACTCATAACATTAACTGCTTCTTTGAGTTGAGTATTTGGGTCGTTTTGATTTGATCGGTTTGATAAGTGATCAGTGTCTACCACAAATTTGTCTTCATTTTGCACCTCATGAGCCATCAACACCAGGACAGGGAACAAAGACAGGTAAATCAATTTTCTTTCATCTCATCCGTCAACTGCGGTTTCAAAGCCTTAAAACCAATTTCGTTGCTGTAAAAAAAATTGAAGATTCATCTACAGATGTTCATATTCTTAAATTGTATCATCATTGAAGATGATACTCAAGTGTGGGCATGGAATTTTGGAGCATGGATGCGAGTGTAGTTTTTACTAAGTTACCCCAAATGGCCGATAGTATATTCAGACACGACAATAGTGGCGAATCTCTAAAGGGCTTACTGTAATATTCAGATAGTTAAACAAAGTCTCTTGCGTGTTGCCCTAACAATATAGTAGCCAATGCCACCGACAACTAGCAGCAGAACCTGAGGCCATATTCACCTTGTTGATTTTACTTCGATTACAAAACTTTATAGCTTCCTGTGCCCTAGAAGTGACACAAACCGTTTGCAATTTTCGTGGTGGATTATGCTGTTTCCTGAAAGCTAAAAAGAGATCTTCTGGGTCTAAGCATTTGTACAAGTTAAAACAATTACAATGGACGTGAAGTTTGCTGCATCTAGCGATAACTGTGAGCTTTTCTAATGTCGAACTATTCCTCTTCTGCTCCAAGAATCAAACTAAAATCCCGGTGACTCGTGTATTAATTTTTTAAAGTTTGATATCAATGTTTTGAGAATATTTTGGTTAGACTAAGGCATAACTTGACGGCAGAAACAGGCGCGAAAATATTGTATGCGTAAAGTATTTCCATTTGGGGCATCCTTGGAATTCGTGACTGCCACATCTTTGCATGTGGTTTCTGAACAGTTCTTGCTGTTTCGCGAAGGCTAGCTAAAACAGCAAGCTATCCGGCATTCCACTACCACTTCCGCTTCATGAAGACTCCAGGGAAATTCGGACAGGAAAGGGTCTATACTTGAAAACTCATATAAGACCTTATGGCAATGCCAATTCATTGCAACAGAACCACACTTAGTAAAAAGTTATACTGATGCACCTAGATCAAGCAGCTCTTCTCGATTGCGGTTGATTGATTCTTGCGGTAGACTAAAACGGTAGTTTTAATATAAAGGCAAGTATGTCAAAAAATCAACGTGAAGAAATTATATGATTCCTTTGCAATTTAATTAATATTATAAAGCCTGAAAACCTATATCTGAATGTCTGTATACCACACCTTAAGATGCTAGCAACATTACCACTTATGCATGTGTTGTATGTGAACACTAATTAGTCAGAGGTATATTTGCAAAGTTGATGATACGATATAGCATTTGTCTTGAGAAAATTATGTTGTACAATACTCCGATAACATTTTTTTGGGGGGCATTTTAAATTTGGCGATGCCCTGTTTTCTGTGTCAGCCTGATATAGAGAGCCCAGATTTGTTTCAAAACCCGTCACTTTCCAGTGATTTGTTTACCGATTTATACCAAAATTCTCATTAATGACACATTTTAAAGACATTTTTGTCACGATTCAAGCGAAAGAAACATAATAACAAATCGAAATTTATTGGAAATTGACGGAAGTATTTATTGGGATATTTAGACTAAAATTCACTCTCCTGTCAAAGACAATCGTTTTTAATTAGCACTGACACACTCCATCTTTGACAAACATATTCTCGCTTCACACGTTTTCTTTACGATGGAAAAAAATTGTGGTTTTCAGATGTACAGTAGAACCGCTAGTTTGACGGCTCCTTTTGAAAACCAACAGCCCTATTAACGTTTTATTAAGCTACAGCAAAAAAAAAAACTTCAATAATATATAAAACAAAGACGCAAATGTGTGGCTGAAGAGAGGGTAAATTGAATAATGAGGCCATCACTTTTGTTGTTCAGTTATCAAAGACTGTTTAATAAAGATTTGATTTCCGTGAACAAAGAGCTCCATCTCCATTGAGAAGCAAATAAACACTCGGCTCTACAAATCAAGGAGGAAATTTAATGTAGTGGTAAAGTAAATAAACGTTTAACGACATCTGAAAGACAGTGAGAAAGTTTAAAGTCCTCATTTCTATTGACAGAGTTGTTGAAAAAGTGCTTCAAAAATCGATACCGGCCTTGTTAAACATGAGTATGTCGTACTTTAGATGTTCTTTCCTTAAATTTCGAAATAAGATATACATAATTTGAAGGAAGTTTTTTTCCTTTAGTCTCGGCAACATATGTTCAGAGCTAGTGTTCTTTTGGCCTTGTCTCAGAACTTACTCGTCACTAGAGAGTATCTGTACAATGTATATTAATTTAAATATTCTTCATAGCAATGTACATTGCAACCCAAATAACTCAAAACCAAAATTTGAACCTCTTCTAATTTTTTTTGAAAACTAGTTGAACGTGCTTTCTTTTTCTTATTAAGTGTGTTCCAATTATTGTCGACGCCCTCGGAAACGAGTTAATCGAAGGATATAAAGTTTTGAGGCCTTCATTAAGGCGTATTAAAAAACGATCTGCCAACTCGAGCGAGATTCAATTTAAAAGCCAACTTGAATAATCATCGAGGGTAAATGAATTCTGTTGTATAGTGTATTTTGGGTTTTTGTCTAACAGTCACTGACGTGACTCCTATGTCACTCCTAATCCCAAACGGGATATTTCTCTTGATGTTCTCGCGGCTTCCTTTACATGCATGACAATAATGCTCCACTGACCTCCCACATTGCTTTATTTGAAACTCCAAAGTAATTTTTTTCTTTATAAAGAACAAATAGTCATATGCAGTCAAGCGGTTCTAAACGGAACGCCCAAATCAGTATTTTTTCAGTTAATTGTAGAATACTAGGCAACTAACAAAAAAGGCCTTTGCCGCCTTTGCATATCTGGCCAAGAAAAATTACACTTCCACATTAACAAGTACACCAAGGTGTCCGTTTTATATAAACAGCGCACGTGCCGAAAAGATTTATTCATTAACGGGATACAGAATCACTGCCACTTCAGAGAGCTTTCTTATTGTTCTTAGTTGGAGCGGGACTAGAACAGCTCGTCAGCTTACGACAGTCATTCAGTTGCGCTCTGAGTGGCAGAAAGACGTAGACGAAACCTTAGACTGAAGTAAACCAGCTCAGTTTTTTATCAAGACTAAAAGAGGACAAATCCCACTTAGGTGTCTGTTTGGCTTACCCTCATTGCGTAAAAGGTGACTTATCAAAAAGATTTCTACACGGCCCCAATTGTTTTAATAAGGATATATTTATAAGCCATGGGGGGTGTGGGCTAACTGGTGGACAACTGACATGGACAATGTATGCCTAGTAACACACTGTATTTTCGTCTTAATTTAGAACTGTTGCTGACTTCGTATCACAGAGAATACAACATGGCTGGCTTATTCAACAATTACCCTGGTTGTCCTTTAGGAGGCTTGAATATTCCGCCAAGGCCTGCCGATATGTTCAATCCAATGGTAGCAGGGCCGCCTTACGGTAGGGCTATCGTGCATTGTTATTTTGTGTGTGAAATGATGTACCATGTTGTTTGGGGCGACAGGAAAGGGTTTAGCTTTAAGAAGGGTTGAGTAGTGGAGGATAAGCATAAATCCCTTGCTTAAAAATATCAAAATCTGTATCGAAGGCTTAGGTTGCAGAAAAAAATTCAAAAACTTTAAGAAATTATTAGAAATCCAGAAGAGAATAAAAAACGTTTTATGTCGCTTGTAAAGAAAAACTGAGATTGCAGGACCAAAGAATGTACATTGTACTTTATTGAACAACACGACTTTGCCAACAAAGGAGTATATATTGAAGGCAAAAATAAATAGAACTCAAGAAACCACATATGTTCAAGCAATATATCATCTTCAACGCAACAATCATTTTCTTATAATTGAATTTAAAACGCTTGAAAGATTTCGGTTACACAATTCTTGGAAGAAAGCCCTGAGGCTTTGCTCCTGCTTCTTTGGCGCGTAAGTCCTTTTTCGATTCCACAAAAGATCGGTTTTTCGATCAATTAGGATATATTCAGAAAGCTATTATGATTGTAAAGTTTTCTTTTCGTTTCGCCCCAGAGCACCGCTATTTTATCTTAGTTAATTAACCTGTACAAACTATTGGCGAACCATTTTATGTTGAAAATCCATCAAGTGCACGTCAGTATTTTAGGGTCTTCGTAAAAGGCTCCTTTCAAAATGGTCTGCAGACGGAGTAAGAAAAACCATGATACGTCGTGTCGCTAATAAAATAAAGCAAATCTAAAGCTTTATTAAGAACAGTTACTTCTTTTAGAGCCCATTATAAGAACTAAGCGGCACGTTTTGCTAATATTTTACTCAACTGAAACCAACATTCCCTGGGGATAGAACCAAGCAGTGAGGTAATTGTAGGCTCTCGTATGCAATAAAATGACGGGTTTTGCTTCAATTTCTCAAAAATATTTCTTGAAATAAAATTGTTATTTTCACTTTTACAAAGCTATAATCACTAAATTCTTATTATGTATTGAATTTGGTCTAAATTTAGCAACAGGGAGCGTAGAAGCCACATTCATCTCGGGCAGCAGGACGCATGTAACGACTGGTCCCGTTGTTTTAGCCTTCTTCGATTTCCATCATTTTTACTCGTACTCAAGCACCTCATGTTTAAAGCTTTCAATGATGATTTCAATAAGATTCCAAATAATGAGCTGTGAATTTGAATTTTGAAATGAAAGCTGATGAAACGTAGAAATGTGGTTCGTGCACTGACGAGATACCACCAGAACAAGCTCTTGCTGTGTTATTATCAAAGCACCTCGCATGAAAAACGGATCGCTTTAAGAAAACAAACAAGGCTTCAATTTCTCCATTTTTCTTAAAAACCAAAACAATCACTAGTTAAGTGACAAAAGGAAATAGAAATTTACTCTCTTTTAATTCCTTCAAATGTTCTTTTTATTGCAATATGATTTACAGCATTCCTCTGGTAAATATTTCATTTCTTTGATTGTAATGAACAAGGACAAACTTAAAGTGGACTTTTCCGGCCAACGTGTCTTTCTGGCTTTGAGACTTCGTTCATGACTTCTACAAGCCTTTTTGTGGTTTGCCCTTTATTCTCCTTTCAGAAAAAGCAGAAGATTAAAAATGGAGAAAAGCTATTAGAAAAGATACGTGGACGTCTGGGGATCATAAAAATCAGTTCCTTGATTAACTGAACTAGCTAGATCCGGAATCTTCTCGCTCCTAGGTGAAAAAGTTGAATTATCAAAATTCACACAAAAATGCTTTTAATGACTGGAATTCTTTGGTTTTAAAATGAGGAACAACCAAGAATTTTTCTCAATACAACTTATTTGTCCTCAAAGAAAGAAATGCAGGAAATTAGAACTTTAAGTTATTCTTGTTCAAACGACAATGAATCAGTCCAAGTTCAAACAAAAGTGATGTGTATGTCGTTGGTATGTTTGTGTTTGTCCAATAACCACTTTGAAAAGAAAACTTCATTCGAGTTTATTTAGCAGTTGAAAAACAAGTGGAAGTAATCATCATTTAGAAAAGGTTTTCCCAACGATGGTATTGCGAAAAGCAAACTCTGTATTAGCTTTTTCAAATATACCAAATGAACCGAAATTAGGGATCTTTCAATTATATTATATATTCTGTTTTTACTGAAGTCTTTGTTGACTTTACGAGTATACAGAAAGATTTTGTGTGCCTATAGGTTGTTGGGAAACCGAATAAAAATGTAATGTTGAAGAAAAAGGGTTAAACATATTTAAAGTTTAAAGAAATTTTTATTTTTTTTATTTTTCTGAAACGTAATCTTTTAAAGAAACAATAGTTTTTTCTCAAGTCGTTTTGGCCAACATGGTCCTCCAATTTTTATTTCTAACATGAGACGGAATTCTTCATGAAATATATACACAATACTGAATAGGCTCAGATATATGGTGCAACATTACTTGCAGCATTACGATTACAGTACTATTTTAGCAGCCAGATCAGAGAAAATCTCGATTTTTTTGTTTTATTTACAAAGATAATACAAAGAACCTCAACAAAATAAAACAGACGTTCAAATTTCTATAATTTAGTGTGATGTTTTATGCAATGTTGCACCGTGTGTCTGAGCCTTAAAGGGTATCATTCAACCGAATGCAATGACTGAAAAAAATGACAAACATGAAAAATTAAAAGAGTAGGTTAAGAATGTTTAGAAACTATCCAAGAAAAGAAGGAAAATAGAGAAGGATGATAGCTGACATAGAGCAAGTATAAGTTTTCTTTGGAGAAAAACGAAAATGTTTAGAAAATGAAAAGTGCAAAAATATATTGAAATCCAAGAATTGAAGAAAATGGGAAATGCCAGCTTTGTGAACATGATGGGATCGATTTTTCAGTTTGTTTTGGTTGGTTAGTTTTTTTGTTGTTTTTTTTCAACAAAAGAATTGAGAAATGATGTTTATAGAGGAGAATATATATCAATAAATAGTGAAAAAGCACACAAAAATATGCTAGTGACATTTAACTGTAATAATTGTAATTTTTTGCTGTGAGTCTCTGTGTGGAAGTACATGACAATAGCAAAATTGCATTGCATCGCAGTACTCCATTGAACTGATTGTCAATATTCGAATTATCTATGTTATTCATAATGTTTTTTTCATTTTTGCACAGGATATCCAAGAAAACAGCGACGAGAACGTACCACGTTCACGAAAAATCAGCTCGAAATTCTCGAAGAACTGTTCTCCAAAACTCGTTACCCGGACATCTTCATGAGAGAAGATGTTGCTATGAAGATAAATCTCCCTGAATCCAGAGTACAGGTGAGGTCTAACACTTCTATGGTTTGTGAAAGATATATTTTTTTGTCTTTAATAGCATTTGTGCATTTTTCATCTGCTGCTACTTTGATGATAATTGGGTGTTGTCCTTCCCCCGCTAAAACTACGAATCAGGGTTTTAAGTTAATCTCGTCTCAACGGATATTGTGGCAAATATCCAAGACGTTGATGAAGCTAATTTTTTAATTGTCCAAAAAGAAACAAAGGTATTGCCTTTTTTTTAATGTGAAAATTAATCAATTTAGTGGCAGGGAAAAACAAAGAAACTTACGACGTGAAACCATACCCTTAGTAAAGCGATTTCTGCTGTCACTTGAAGGTTTATGTGTTTCTAAATACCTTAAAGAGCGTGTTTTTTCTTTATTGTAGCTTATTGAAAGACGATGAATAAGTGAACCAAATCTTCTTTACTTCTCTTGTTAAGTCTTAGAAATAAAAACACACAAAAAGATGAACTTTTTGCTATAATTTTTGTTTAAGACGATCCTTTTTGATGCCTGGTCAATACACCCAAACTCATGTTAATTCCAAAAGGTCGTTCTGATATCGTCATTTCGTTCTGTTTCGCCATACTAATTTGCTTTCAGTTTTCCTAAAATGTACATGCACAAGTGAGACGTTTATGGATAAAACTGTCTTGCAACAACTTAGTTGATTTTCTTGATAAAAAATTGGCAAACAGCTTGTTCCATGGATTCGTTCATTTTCATATGTGCCATCGACAGGTGAATGGATCAGGAAAGCGGAACAAAATGAGCAAAACCTTTTTGACATTTTGACATAATTTTCAGGTTTTTGTATCAATTTTTGTTATTAGGCCAAAACTCTTTAATTTAGAATATATCAAATATTTCTTCTTCTAAGTTTATGAATAGTTGATATTTCTTTTGGTAAAATGCTTGTCAAATAGATGAGAGGAATTTAAGTCGCTCGAGGGATGCCATTTTCTTATCCACAATGGACAACTTTTTAGAACTTTTAATGCCTTTACAAAAAACGTTACATTTTCACGCCTTTCTGGCTGTATTTTTTCCTTCCTTCCTCTAAACTAATCAGCAAGTTTTCATAAAAAGCAAAAACAGCGAAACAAATATTTTTAACCGCTCGAGTTCACGAACCCAAAGCCTTCTTGACAGATTGAAAATTGACATGTTTACCGTCTCGACCAAGTATTTTTACCTCTAAACCAGATTCTTCTAAGTACAAAAGAGCATTTGCATTGAAAGAGTATGAAAATACCGTAATTAGGATTTGATGTAAGAGGAAACATGCAGGTGGGAGTCAAGGAGCTGAGCTTTTTTCTACCTCAAGATACAAGCAGATATCGATTCTTAAAAAAAGGCAAATGCTCTAGAGATTTATTGATAAGAATCTAAGGAATAATGAATGGGAGGGTTATAGCTACAAAGACTGACGGAAACGTTTCTGAGAGTTCTTTTTTATAATTGGAATTAAGTCCTAATGGCTATCAGGGCGTGTATACAATCAGGATTTCAAAAATAAACATGTAAAATGCCTAATTATTTTTCTAATGCTTTTAGTAACGAACTAATACTTCGATACAGACCTTTCTTGTCGTCTTTTGAAGATAATTTCTGAGGTTACATTCAGCTAGCTATGATTTACGATGTAGCTAGTTATGTTTTTTGGAATATTTAAAGGTTTAGTAAGAGGGCAAATATAAGAGAGGGTATTCAAGTCTAAACGTCTAAAGTATACCCCTCCTGGGTAGTTACGAGTAGATTAGTTTCGACTTATAAACTATAGATAAAGGAACTGATAATATAATCTCGAACATCTTACAGCACTTTATCTTTATTTCTGCACAACAAACAAGGAATGTTGATCTTTCCGTTCGACCAAACCATCTTTGTCATGTGAGAGAAAAAAGCAAATGCTCTGTAATGAAGTACACCTGAATCCTTTGCACTCCAACACGACCCACAGTGAATGTCTATTATCCATTACTCGAAGTATAGCAGCAAACTGTGCAAGTAACTCAGCTATCTTCTTAGCTTAAACTTGGACAAACTACTTAACAGTTATTTGGAATACCAGAGTATGACATAAAGTGGACACGTAGCTTGAAGGCTATTGCATCAGTGTGTCAATCAAAGCGTTCTTAATCCAGTTATATAACCCTAAATGCATTACGTAAAACGTCCTATCGTATAATTAAGTCGGTTAATCCAACCTATTGATTATTTTCTTTCAATTTTACGATATTTTCTACTATATCAAGCTTAAATGCTATCTGGGATGAACGATTAGGTATTTCTTGACGCCATAGTCTGATGGAGCGATACACAGAACTTGTCAAAGCTTTGGACATGAACTGATCTAATTCCACAATGTGGGTTTCCGTTTTGTGAGAATAGCCTGCTGACAGTGGGCTGGACATGCCACTTGAAATCATCCTTATCATCCACGCATTGGTCATAAGCTTCTTTTTATTTCCCCTCACTTAACTCGGGCTCTTGTGGAAAATAAAATGATGGAAAGAAAAATTACTGTGCGTTCCACGATTATATAGATCTGGATACGAGATTAGTTAGGTATCTACAAGGCCCAACAAAACGACTTGCAAAATAAAATGACAGCTCTTTGAAATCAAAGGCTAAGTGCTGATTAGTGTAGTGATATCAATAATTAGCATTCATCATGTGTTTCTCGTCTTGTTAGCTGCACGTGAATGGAAAGGTACAGTGATTGGGCAAACATTTCATTTGCCATTGTCAGCTAGAAGTAGGACGAAAAATGACATGTACATCAGCATTATATCGTCTCTTTCTCTTCGTCGTCAGTACTTGTTTTATCACTTGATCTATCTGATAACCATAGGAAGTAGCTAGGTCCAGTGATCATCCCTTGATATAATCGTTTATGGCATTCTAAGACTAACCCTGCATTTATCAAGTCGATCTGTCAGCAAATAGCCAACCATTTGTTTAAAGCAACTTCAAGCTGATCTAAGAAAAACAAATACCTAATAAGATTAAGACTAAATCCTGCTTCCTAATACCACTTCTTAATGAGCATTTAGATCCACGTATGTCTTAACAGTACTCCACACATTGAATTGAAACTAACCCTTTCTTTAACATTTGCCAGGTATGGTTCAAAAATAGACGGGCGAAAGCCAGACAACTGACCAAGGGGGAACAAAAGCCAAAGCCAAAGCCCAAAACCCCGCCAATGACGAAGGATCTTCCACAACCAGTACCACCATCACCCTGTCGGTATGCAAGCTGCAGTGGGAATATCTGGAGCCCTGCCCACGAATCAGTACGACCCAGTCTGTCAAATTACCCATCACATTCTGTCATGAATAATGGCATGTCACCAAGCAATTCTGGGGCATTCATGCCCCCACCCCAGGCCTCACCGTACTTTTGTTCTCCTACAAGTGGTCCATATATGTCTCTGGACCATATGCACCCAATGGCACCTAGATAATCAACTTAACTGTATATTATCAAGCGATATGAGAGTTTGAAAAGATTTATAACATATTCTAAATTCATAAATGATAATTATTTTAATTAGGCTTATTTCAGATAAATTTAGCAAAAAATGATTTTTGAGGATGAGAATATTGACCACTAAGAAGTTCAAAAAAAAATACTTGTAATGACGTTAATAAATTAAATCATAATTATTCCTGTAAACTTAATTATATACATATATATATATAAGCTAGTGGCATGACATTATGTATGTAGCAGCCGGATTAGAGCTCAAGATACCGTAACATTAAATCCTCGGCTACCGTTAGATCCTCTGTAATATAAACAAAAGATCAAAGGTCTTTGCTGCATTCCCAGGATCAGCAATTACTTTTCTTTGTACTTCATAAAAGTCTACCACCCTTTTGAAAATTATCTTAGATGCGAGGCTAAAAGGAAAATACAAAATTAATGACAAAAATCCCATCGAGTAAAAGTTTTCTTCTTTTTTTCCTGTTGGCCTCGCGTCCAAGACAATTTTGAATGGGATCTACAATGTAGATTCATGTAATGGAAAAATAACATACGACTTTCCGCCGCTTTTCTGTGAAATAAAATAAACGGTAAAAGAGAAAAACACACCAAAAACATACTACTCTTTACAAAATAGCTTATATTGGAATAAATTAATTACAACGCAAAAAAGGTAATTTAAATGAAAAAAAAAATGACAAAACAAAGAATGTGAAATATTTCATGTATTTGTTTATTTGATGAACATGATCATTAATTGTGTACGTATATATTTTGTTGATTATGTTTTCATGCATCCAGAACTGGAAAAACCTTTAAAATTTGCATCCCACAATAGAAAGTGGAGTAGGCAAATATAAAAATTATTTGTCACCCTCTATACCTTCTTGAAACCACTAATAAAATACCAAATAGATCTTTTTAGCTTGGACGTTTGTCTTGCCCATTTCAGACCACTTGTCATTCCTTTGAGAATAGGATTATTTGTTTCATTTGCATCCAAACAAGGAAATGATACTCAAGGGAATGACACGTGGTCTGAAATGGACATACCATTACGTTCAAGGAAAAAAAACATTTTTCTTAGAATTCCTTGTGCTATCTGTTAACTCCAGGGCCACTGGAAGTCGCGAGATAACGATGTTAAATTGGCCAACAAAAGGAACGAAAATGATTTTGTAGGTGTAGTAGTCTGTAGTAATGAAACAGAGAATTCACAGCTTCATGAACAAATATTTACTAAACAAATTTGCATTTGGTATGATATACATGTATGAATGTATGACTAACACTTGTTATAACTAACAATTACTGTGTCCTGAATTGTGCTTTTGGCAACAAACACTAACTATGTACATGCATATATTACTTATAAGTTTTAGTTATTATAATATGATATAGCAAAGATGAAATAAAAAGTTGAGCAAATTTATGTTGCTTTAGTATTCGTTGCTGGTTTTGAGTGTATAGGGGGGTCACAAAAACAAGACGATGATATGTACCTGTTGCTTTACTAACCAACTAATTCCAAGCTAGAAAGGGGGGGGGGGGGGGGCACGGGCACCCTGTGACCAATCCTTCAATCCGCCATTGCCTCGATGGCAAAAATGATCATTTTGAATCCAACCACAAAACCACCAAGATATTTTCCTGTTCCTGGAAAAATTGAGAAAGTTTTACAACAGTAGATGTGAATCAGTTCCTGAAAGGTTACTCTGTGGCATGCTATCTGGAAGGTTCTGGGAATTCAGCATGGTACAAATCCTGGTACAAAACCACCGCAAAACCACCAAGATATTTTCCTGTTCCTGGAAAAATTGAGAAAGGTTTCGACCAGTAGATGTGAATCAGTTCCTGAAAGGTTACTCTGTGGCATAGTATCTGGAAGGTTCTGGTAATTGACATGCATAATGTCCGCTAAAAGACAAGCCATCAAAGACCATGAAAATAAACAAGCAAACCAATCAGCAAGCCAGGAAAAGGCAAGACAACCCCAAGGAGATAAGCCAGGGTAAACTGATTTAATCATGATAACAAACTACCAAGTGACTTTAAGTGAGACTACAAGTGACCACGCTAGCAAGCAAGGAAGCAAATAAACCCAAGCAACTAAGCAAACAACCAAACAACCAAACAACCAAACAACCAAACAACCAAACAACCAAACAACCAAACAACCAAACAACCAAACAACCAAACAACCAAACAACCAAACAACCAAACAACCAAACAACCAAACAACCAAACAACCAAACAACCAAACAACCAAACAACCAAACAACCAAACAACCAAACAACCAAACAACCAAACAACCAAACAACCAAACAACCAAACAACCAAACAACCAAACAACCAAACAACCAAACAACCAAACAACCAAACAACCAAACAACCAAACAACCAAACAACCAAACAACCAAACAACCAAACAACCAAACAACCAAACAACCAAACAACCAAACAACCAAACAACCAAACAACCAAACAACCAAACAACCAAACAACCAAACAACCAAACAACCAAACAACCAAACAACCAAACAACCAAACAACCAAACAACCAAACAACCAAACAACCAAACAACCATGTATACCTCGTAAGATAAATGAAAAATACACCAAACAAGGAAGTATTATATGGAATGAACGATAAACGTTTGAGACACAAAACAACTGTTATTGAAAGCAATTTATTGAGCGTTACGCGTTGACTCAACTAGAGTATTGTTCACAATGACTGCAGTAAAGGGAGTAGATAATAAAAACTGAACCTTTCTTACAAAGGCATGATTAACACTAATTTACTCGGATATTTCCGGCCAACTGAAAATTTTAACTCTGCTCAGTTTTGCAGCCCATTTCAGCGGTATGGGCAACTGTATCTGTGGATTTTTTTAATACTCTTTATACTCATTTCTTTTTACTTCTTGATTCTTGTTTTAAAAAAATCAAAGACGAGTTAGGAGTTCTCTATAGCTTGATTTGGCTTTTATGATTGCACAATTTTTTTTCAAAATTCGACTGAGAACGTTAATTGGTTTCTCAATTCCCGGCTATAGTGAGGCATATTGAAAATGAAGATCATAAATTTTGTCAAGATTTTTCTATAAAGAAAGTTATAGGAAAATCATGCCATGTTTGAAAGATGGATTCCTTAGTAAACCTTAAGTTAAATTTAAAGTTAAAAAAAAAAAGTTAAATTCCTAAAAAGTGATGTTCTATCAACTTAATCACGCTTGATGCTTTCACACTTTTGTTTTCTGGTCAGAATCATACGAAGTGACAATACATATTATGTATCAATATTTCTACAAATTTTCTATATTAAATTAAATTGGACAGAAGTAATAGAACTTTCAGCTTATTTATTATTAGCTTTCTATTATCTTTCTAAGATGTAAAAATCAAAGTAGATATAATGAAATAAAGCACATATTTTCCAAGCAATCCCCTGTCAATATGAAAAAATATATATTTCGTATATTTGTCAGATTTAAAAGTTAGTTTCATACTTCCAAATCCCAACGACATTTTCATCCTAAATTCTTCTAATTCCATCGTGTATCAATTGATGATTGAAAGTTCTTAGTCATTTGATAATTGTGCTTTATGAATGGGGAAAAAATCATGACCTTTGTGATTTTAGAATACGAATATTGCACAATGTCGAATTATATGATAATGCATTAAAGTAAAGCCGGTTTTTGTTCATGAAGATGATAGCATCCAAGGGCCAATATATGGGCCCTCTTTTCCGTCCTTTCGCATGAACGCACGAAATCATTGCCAAACACAAGATATGAGATATTACATATTTCTGGAGATGGTAGAGAAGTATGTCTGTACCCTAACATTCATCCCATGTATGCAACCCCTGTGAGTTTAAAAAAATGCCTTAAAATTTGCCAAAAGACATAGCAGGATTTTTCAAAAACTTGTGTGACTCAAACTGTTTATGACATGAACTAAATATAAAGAAGCAAGAAGCAGAAACATTTTTGCTTTCTTAACTATAGAACTAGAAACAGACCCACTAGTGCAGCACCACTGACATCTCAAACACATGCACACAATAAAGATCTTGCAAAGCTTTGAAATGTTGCGTACTTCAATGTCATGTATAGCTTTTCTAAATTCGGTCGCACATTTTGTCATCAGGAACTGGATGATCCAAGTACGCCCAAAATTCAGCAATCGAAATATATCAAGGATAAAACCTAATAGATATTATTACTCGCAACAAAAAAAATTAATTTAAAGCAAATGAAGAAAATGAGAAGGTTAAAGATTCGGTATGAAAAGTATGATTCAAAATGATGCATAGTTATTTGTAGTAAGTAAAAAATTGCGTTTTACAGTTTTTTTAGTCTATATATAAACTACAAAACCAAAACACCAAGGACTCATAAGTTATTTTTGTCACCTAATATATATCCCTTTTGCTTTGAAGTTTCACTGATATAGCTTACACTATAAGATCGAAAAGTTGTTTGTCAATGTTTTGAAATACTCAAAACTGCAAATCACTAAGAAGCTTATAAATCCTTCTTTTGTCAACACTTTCAACAAGGTTACGTGTGAGAGCAAAACTTCTAATTCCCAAAGCACATGGAGAACTGTGTCCGGTGTAAAGTATGGTGAATTGTGATTTACGATTTTGTCCTGCCCTCATTCAAGGTCACTGCAGATGGCATAGTACTGGAGAGTTCGACTACACCCAAAGTTAAAGAATTCATTTCGTTTTGAGAAACTTCTTTTTGGTTTACTCTAATTGGCATGGCTTTAGGAAAAATAATTAAAAGACACGAACTTTTAATCTTTATAAATTGATTATTTCTGCGCTTATCAGCCCTTTTGACAGGTTGTCAGATTAGTAATGATTTTTGGAGTGTAAGACCCACAAATCTGGTCGTGATTGTACCAATCCATCTTGTCATTTTCCCAGGTACATTATGGATAATACCTGAATAGGATGATAACCAAAAAGTGTCAGTCTTGCTTCCTGTGTTATGAGCACGAGGTCTGGCTGGCCCTAAACATAGCCAGTAATATTTATATCAATCCTAAGCTGACAAGCAGGATGGTTTGTCCATGTTAAGAATGTCTTGATCCACTCTTATCTGTTTCAAACATTTTTAACATTTCTCGAATGATGTTTTCATGTGCTCTTTTCGTGTTTGTGTGTGTTTGTTTCAAGGGAATCTTTACTTGCAAAACGTCTTTTTTCGCACGCATTCCAGAACACTATTACAGCACATTCCAAAACATTTAGGGCATAAAACCCTTAAAGGTTCGTTTCTTGTCCTTATTCTCCATCCTCGTGTTACTCGGAGATGAATAAACGACGTTCAACTGACCTTATAATATAATTTTCCAAAGGCTCGGAAACCTTTTTTAAATTGATAAAGGGCTCAAAGTCGAATTAGGTGGATATAGCTGGATTACAACTATAAAGATTATATACAAGTCCTCTTCTATTATCTCAGTGTCAAAAATAAGCCAAAACACTTCCCAAAGATTGTCTTCTGAGAGAACTCAAAAATTCAAGATAGAATGGATGTTTACTTTAAACGAAGAAAAAGGCGTGGTAACATCAAGTGTAACAAGTGTGGTCAGTGGATTACGTTCCTAAACATGAACGAAGACAAAGCTATATTGTTTACCGTACCAGTCTGGGGCACAATACTATGAGACTTGTTGCAATTGTATCGTCGCCAGAGCAGCTAGCATGTACGGTAGACTGTCGCGACAATCTATGATAAAGATGGGTTTTACATCAGAAAACCTCCTTAAGGCAGGAAACGCTAATCCACCAAATCACTATTGCTAATGTCAAACTGACATACAAATGCTCCTGTGTTATTGGCTCCAGCAAACTTTTCTCATCAGTCACTTTCAGTTTCTTGGACAGGCCAACTGATAGAGAAAGAACATCTTAGGCACACTGTTAGACTCCCTACATGACATGACAATACCTTTTGGCTCAAAAATATCTTTATATTTTCTTTAGTTATATCGATAAATTCCAATGATTATGAAGTCGTTGGGTTGGAAGGGGCATAACCTGTCAATCTTGCTGAGCTTTGGCTATCTCCTTGGCGCTAATCCCAAATCGTATAGCGCGTAAAGGTTCTCTTTTCTGATCTTTGCTTGACATTTGGTTCTTCAGTAACAAACAAAACGATATCCATCAATTTTTGGCTCCTCCTAAAATAATCTGTTTAGTTCATACGAGGAGCCACTAACAGTGTTGAACTTTATGGTAAGGATTATACCTCTACAGTTTACGAGAATACTGTTTTTATTTGTATGCGTGCACTGGGTATCAAAACTTAGTGCAGCCACTGAAGCAACAAATTAAAGATACTTAGCTGTTTTTTATTTGTGCCTTAAACGTATCTCAGAAAATGCAAACGGCAAGCAGCTTATAACAAAACCAACCGCAGCTAACCATTTTGGAATTCTGTCAGGTGATTGATTGACCAAGGATTACTTTGTTGTTCAGTTTTTATCCTCCATAACAGCTAAAACAAAAGTTACAAGTATAGGTTTTTAAAGATCAAAAAGTCAAAGAAAAATTGATTCTAATCTTACTAGTAGTTCTATAAATGACACAACATTCGTCTTTTAGAAGACAAAAGCCTCTGACAGGCACTCTTATTACTCTTACTGATTTTCCTCTGTTCTTACGTGAAGGCATTGCTAAGGATTAAGGCCACTTATCGCAGTTTAAATCCTGATGAACTTGGAAAAATACGCTTTATTTTGAACTAACTAACCCTTCTTAGCTACCCCCGTACTGAAAGGCTCCGTAGCAGGAGCTGTGAGATGTTGAGATGTTCTGTCGTTATGGCACACATCTAGAAGTACTAAAAATTCATATCCAGATAATTTTACAACATTAAGAGTCAAGACCTGTGGGTAGCTTGATTCAGTTTCGAAGTCCCAAAAAAACATGGATGTATAATTTCAAAAGTACAGTGAAGAGAGAGGGTGGAAAGTTTGCCCAAAGTATATAGAGGTTATCTCACGATCACCCCACACACAGTTTGTTATTCTTTAGGTCTTCAGTTTTGTGGTACATGTGTACATCACGCTTTCTTTGCAGCACTAAATCCTATCCAAATGTATTGGAGACCTTTTTTAAGGGGCACTAGTCTAAAACGAAGTGGGGCAATTTGGGGGAAACCAAAATGTGAAAAAACCATGATGCGAGGATGGAAGCCATTCCATTTTTAGACCGTAACAGAAATACTTTATGTATCATGAATCTTGAATGTACTTAACACACCCTTCTTTGATTAATGAGTTGACTTTGTATGACTTTTATACTGACCATGTAAGATCTCCTATGGGTTGGCCATAGGACAAGGGTGCCGGGTACAACCTCTATATTTCTTCTCTCCTTTTTGCTTGATGCCAAATACTCTAACTACATAAAGCTGCGATTTCTGTGTATTGCCATGATTAATTTTATCTGCAGGAGGATTATTGGAAGGTAATTTAGAAATTTGATTTTCTGGCTTTGTGTCTTAATGGAAGCCCTTCGGTATAGCCAATAGTTTGCTCTCATCCGTGAATGAAACTGGATAATACATATATAAAATCTCTAAATTACATATTTTGATCCAGTGAACAAAAACTCATCATGATTGTGTTTTAAAGATGAGCTATAAAATCTGTGAGGACGTTTTGTTGATATTTTTCAAGAGAGTCGACTCATTACAACTATTAGTAGCAGTCTTGGCCATGATCCTCCTACGCCCGTATAAACCTGTTTTGTAAGTGATATCTAATGATTCATGAAATACCATTAAGGATACCACAGGAGTGCATGGAGTGAGAGTTATAAACCGCTTTACACTTCCCTAAGGGGCTAAAACCACCTCATGTCGGATTTTAGTCTTACACATTGTCATCGAGATCTTCAGGGCCATTTTGGTAAAGTCGGTATTTTGATAACAAAAAAATTCCCTAGACTGTGTACAACAACTAATATTGGTAGGAACGTCTTGTCAGTTTCATGATACTCAAGTATAATTAGTCAGTATCTGATAAACAATGAAGTTTTTTAGGTGAATACAATTATTAAGGACAGCCCAGAATGGGGTCCCAAGCTTATTTCCTATCCTAAATGTCTCAATGGAGAACTACCGTACCGGAGATTTCTGCTTCCCATGATTCCAGCTGATGACTCAATTCCCAATCGCAGTGCATCAAAGCCCATTTTCTCAGCGCAAGAATACGAGCAAACTTCTGTTCACGTTTTAACCCTTCAGGACCCTCTAGTACCCCATTAATCACACTTAAAACTCCTGGACAAAGTACTAAAAAACAAGCAGTAAAGCCAATCCAGAGCTAACCCACGTGTTCTGGAATTGACCCCATAATGTGTACAACGGAGAGAGGAATTTTACATTGTGTTACAGTGATTTTTGAGGATGAGTTCCTTGTCATTACAAAGAATTACAAAGCAAAATATCTAAGAATTCAAATTCATAAAAGAATTCATAATTGAAAAAGTGGACCTAAATTTGACATACATATTTATTTCAAGTAAAGAAAGTTAATTGCACAAACTAACAGGGCTTTTTTTTCAGATTGCTTCTGATGATTACGTCTCGAGTTCTCTGGTGGTTTCTTTATACAAGATTCTTGTACCGTACAAACCTGCACATGGCCATGAACAGTTGAATTAGATTACAGAAAAGAACGTCCAAATGCCGCAACTCTGATTCAATTAGAAAACAACATTTGCTATCGTTCAGATCCCTTCTCTTTTCATTAACAAGGCTATTGGTTTATTCTGTTTTATGTAGCCGACAGACCAGATTTAATTTCACATGCAACAAAACCTCTGTTTGCTCAAATTGACTGAGTAAAAAGCCCGAAATGAACTGAGTCACGACCGATAAATTGTTTGCGGAGGTTATTAAACTGTGTTCGGTGTTCGGCCTGCAGTTGGTGACTTGATTAAAGTTTGCATTGGTACATTCAATTTCTTTGTCAATTGTCTATTGAAAGTCAAGTATTCTCAAACTAAAGTTAACTCTGAAATTGATTTTTATTTATCTAGCACTTAGGAAATGGCGCTAAAGAGTTTTCACCACTTGGGCTAGTGTTCTAAAATGAACTTGATCTAGATATGCTATTCACTTCGCATCCAATTATAATTAAACCATAAGAAAGCCTTGACCTGTACGGGTAATAGTGGCGTCGTTTCAGCGCTCATTTCATCTCACTTTCAATGGTGAAATCTGTTTTTCTTTTTTTTTCAATTAAAATAATTTTACAATAAAATACTCATCGCCGAAGTATTTTTCCAATGTTACCGGAAATGAGCAGGCGGTAGAACTGATCGTCAATGTGCTGAGTTTTTCATTCAAATGCTAATCCTTAAAAAAATGGCCAAATATACAGTTAGTCATGCAAGCAATTGGCGGCCTTGTACCTTTGAAATCACCTCAAAAACATCAACTTCTTTTTCTTATGGGCACTTCTTAATTTCCACTAAAATAATTAGTGAATAATCGTCATATTGAAAAAACCTCGCCTCCTCCACGCCACCAATGGTCGCTGTGATCTTGAGTATCCTTCAGGAATCCCAAGAGGCAATAAAAACCAAAGAATTTCTGATGATAGGCTCTGATGCGTGTGTCCATTGTTTGAACTATTGTCCAAGACTTTACATCAAGTAGTCGGATAGCGTTTGATATAGAGCAGTGCAAGGTTCACGCTGTCCTGAGATAGACTCGGCCTTGAGGGTGTCCCGTAAAGTCGTTAACTGCAGCAACTTCGACCTCCAAATAACATAGTTTCCCCAAGCTTTGCCCTGTTCAGACATCAGGTAAGAATTCAAGTCTTCTTGTGAACTAATTCATGCCATTTCTCTGGCCTAATGTCAACAAACATTGTCGAGATGGATATAAATAGCTCGCGTCTGGCCGTTTCCTTGAGTTTATACAGGTTTACACAAATCACTTGCGTAGCGCGTAGTTCACAACGCGACGTCAAGCTCGGATACGGACGACTAAATCTGTCGCTAAAACTGAATAAAACCCTAATCCCTGTGTATTGTAAGCAAGACACTAGGTAAATGTTTTTTCTTTCTTAAATCTATTAATCGAGGGTCTCGAGAAAGGGTCGATTTAATTCTCGTTTAGGAGCGTTTCCAAGCGACTTTGGTGTATAACCGGATTAGAAGTAAATCTGAGGGCCTACGGTTTCGCCAAGGCTTATCCTCCAAAGCCAACGAGTGAATGTTTTGTATACACACACATGAAAGGTAAGGCAAGCTTTACGCCTGCTAAACCACGTAAGACAATTGAACCAATTCAGATGTTTTTGCATTGACCGATCAACATCATTCAAGACTTCACACATTCGGTTCAGGACATGCTGCAGCATTTTATTATGTGAGAACCGCTCGACTATTTGCCTATTTGACATCACATCACAAATACACAACTCGATAAGCTTCTCCTTGGACAGACTTCAGGTTTCAGAGCACGTCCAGAAGAAATAGCGAAAAGATAACCTGAATACTACGGCTTATTCTGACGAACGTAGAATACATGCTCTCGCTTTTGCAAGTTTTATGAGAGAAGACTACACAAGTGCTGAAGCGTTCTGTAAACTTTGTATTAGGTTTCTGTTTGCAATGGATTTTCGGCTGGCTATAAAGACTGTTTGAACTGCTTTACTTGTTAATGAGCAACGCGAAGCCACTTATTTCAAAGATCCTACACGATTTGTTTTCACGACAACACACGATCTCTGTTAGTCACATGAAAGTTGTGGAAAATGATGAAGGTAAGATCCATCATTGTAAATACACCTTTCTGAACCTAAATAAATAAACTCAAATGAAAGACAATAACGTTCTTGAGAAACTTTTATTGAGATTTTGCTCTGAAATTATTCACCGTTGCAATGAGGCCACACCTATTTATTTGTACTTTTTTGTTCATTGGGTTGTACTTGCTGATACCTTTGTATTTTCTAAATTAGATCTTGAACGCATATGAATTCATAGAATTCATGGCAAACTAGTTTTACTCACATTCATAATTTGCCTTAATTTGCTTTAACTTCGCATAACGAACAGAAAATTGCAGTCTTAGGTTATTTTGGCTAGTGTGAAGAAATAAAAGTTAACGTCTTCTAAAAATTGGTTTAAACCAGAATTTTAGAATGAGCGGTATTCTTGGTTCTAAAAATCCCTGACACACATTTTACCCTGTACTTATTTTTAACTCTTCAAAAAATTTCGTTATTGTTTATTATTGGTATTATTTTTGGTTGTATCTTTTGACATGTCGATGGAACAATCTTGTTAAGTCTAGAGAAGCTGTGCTTATTCCAATATTCCACTGTTATTCGCCTAGAACCACCTCAAACACATCGGCTCAAACTCTAATCCTTTTATATGCCGTTACCAAAAAACTGGTATCATGAAATAAACCCAGAACGGACAAGCCAAACATTTGGGTTTAATTTCATTTAGACGTATAAATGGTATATCAACTGTGATGGGCTTAATTCTGTGGTTTTGAGTCAGCCGGCTTGTTTAATTGCAAATCTGATTGAAACCGTGTATCGTACTTCTCATACGTATAATGCAGATTTGTCCGACCGCACTGTCAAGAGGCAGCTTTTCTTCATGTCGTTTGTACAAAATGGCTGTCAAATACACCTCACTCCACGCTTTTGATTAATCATTTGGTATTTCACCTTGCCGACTTATTAGACCACAAAACATGGTTGGTCTTCGTTGACCAACGGCGGTACTTTGTATAACTTTAGCTTTGTTCACTTAGTACTGCTGATGAATGTCTGTTCTTGGTTTTGCAATTATTCGATTCAAATCAATCAGAATAACGAGTTGATTTGTTCGCTTCTATCACACACCGTATGCTTACTGCCCATCTGGAACTACTGTTACTCAGTTCTCATTCAGTTTTGGTAGGTATTTTGGAAAACAACATCGTGCAGTTTATTGTACAGTTTTAAATAAAAGACCTTGAATCTTCTCGCTGAAATATCCTCTGCATATTCTGGCACACCTTTTTGCTAGACTCAATGTTGATTTTCGTGGATTTTTTTGCAACGTGTTTGCAAGAATTAACGTCGTATAGTGGCCATGATCCTGTTACGCAAATATTTGAAAAGGTTTTTTTTTTTAATTTTAAAGCGAGTTAGTTATTTGAGATTAACCAAAAGCGAAGGGCACGAAGTGTGTGTTTCAAATTTCGCGATCATATTTTTTAAAGGGAGATTATGCTTTCTGGCTGAATAAGCAATGCATACAAAGAAAGTAACACATTTTGTTCTTGAAAATCTAAAAGCTATTTGACATTTAATGCAATTTTGACAAAAGACAATTCCTAAACTGACGAGAGAATGCATTGATTCATGTTAACCCATGGCCAGAACTTCGTGCTATGCGAGCGAACAAAATTCTGGTACGCCTTAATTAGCTTTGAGCGTCAAAAGGAAGAGTTTCTTTTTGTTTCTACCTTTGTCTGCAGTTGTGGAATTAAAATAAAGTTATTTCAATGTGTTTATCCTAAATGAAAATCTTCAATCTTTCGCCATCTGAGGCATCTTCTCTCTTTATCTTCTCTTTTTGTACGAGCAGCACAGAAAAGGCGTCAAAAAATAAACGTTGCTGTTCTACATTATTTAACAACTGAGTTACCGAATCAGTTTTTCCCGCCAATTTTCACAAGTTTTTTTTAGTTGGATATTTTGCTAGAATATTTTTCGAAAACACGACACAACAATAAACAAGATGATA
Source organism: Anthopleura xanthogrammica (assembly GCA_964019055.1). Classification (NCBI taxonomy): domain Eukaryota; kingdom Metazoa; phylum Cnidaria; class Anthozoa; order Actiniaria; family Actiniidae; genus Anthopleura; species Anthopleura xanthogrammica. Next base: position 27,198,318 of record OZ025206.1, on the reverse strand, counting down.
AGCAAGATGTTTCCTAAGTGCAGAATGCGTTTAGCCTTTTTCTTCGCCTATATGTTTAGAAGTATTTTACGTTTTCTTAATATTCGTGGTAAAAATATTTATTGATAAAGTAAACATGGATGGTTAGTGATTCAGTGATTCTTTTTTGGATTTGAACGATTTTATTTGAGTTTCTCGGCTCCAAGCACAGAAAACAAGATGTGATATTGTATTCAAGTCGCCATATTGTATCGAGGTCTTGAGTTCGCCTTTGCGTTTTTAGTATTTCTATTATCATTATTATAATCATCTTGCTACAGCAATTCTTAGTTTGATTTAGTAGGAACTGTTCAAGGTATCTAAGATGGCTCTGATTTGTGAGTCCAGAGTGCAGAGCAAAGAAAAAAAGAAAAAAAAATGATCATATTGGACTATGACAAAAGGAAAAAACCATTAAAAGCTCAAGACAAGAGTACTTATCAGCTGTCCAAAAAGTCCCGCCTCACCAATTAAACCAATTGAAACTGAAAATATATGACTGATTTGAAAGCAAATTCGATAAGATTTAAATATCATTGAATGCCTTATCAGAGATATTGTGCACGTCTGCAGAAAAGGAATGATCAACAAATATGGTGTTGCTGAGCCGGACACAGGACGAATTCGCGATCTTGCGATACCATTTTTGACGATTTTTCTTTCTTTTTTTCTTTCTTTCTTTCTTTCGTTCGTTCGTTCGTTCGTTCTTTCTTTCTTTCTTTCTTCCTTCTCCCTTCCTTCCCTCCTTTCTTCCTTTCTTCTTTCCTTTCATTCATTTCTTCATCCATCCATCCATCCACCCACCAACCCATCCACCTATCCATCCTTCCATCCTTCCATCCTTCCATCCTTCCATCCTTCCATCCTTCCATCCTTCCATCCTTCCATCCTTCCATCCTTCCATCCTTCCATCCTTCCATCCTTCCATCCTTCCATCCTTCCATCCTTCCATCCTTCCATCCTTCCATCCTTCCATCCTTCCATCCTTCCATCCTTCCATCCTTCCATCCTTCCATCCTTCCATCCTTCCATCCTTCCATCCTTCCATCCTTCCATCCTTCCATCCTTCCATCCTTCCATCCTTCCATCCTTCCATCCTTCCATCCTTCCATCCTTCCATCCTTCCATCCTTCCATCCTTCCATCCTTCCATCCTTCCATCCTTCCATCCTTCCATCCTTCCATCCTTCCATCCTTCCATCCTTCCATCCTTCCATCCTTCCATCCTTCCATCCTTCCATCCTTCCATCCTTCCATCCTTCCATCCTTCCATCCTTCCATCCTTCCATCCTTCCATCCTTCCATCCTTCCATCCTTCCATCCTTCCATCCTTCCATCCTTCCATCCTTCCATCCTTCCATCCTTCCATCCTTCCATCCTTCCATCCTTCCATCCTTCCATCCTTCCATCCTTCCATCCTTCCATCCTTCCATCCTTCCATCCTTCCATCCTTCCATCCATCCTTCCATCCATCCATCCATCCATCTATCCATTCATTTTTCTTTCTTTCTTTCTTTCGATGCTTTCTTTCTTTCTGTCTTCCTTCCTTCTTTCCTTCCTTTTTCGATTTTGTTCGAGAAAAGGCTAAGCAACGAAAAACACTTTTAGAAACATCTTTCACGTTGCTTGACATATTTTTCATTCCTACCAGTTATTACATTAAGTACAGAAGGGACAAAATGGATAAACAATTTGCAAGGCTCTATCATGTTGGTTTTGTGATAACCGTCTTAATTCCTACGTAGTGTTCAGCTATTCTTTATATTTCATTATGAAATAACCAAGAGAAATGCCTAAAAAATGCTCCCAAAAAACCCCACCATAAACCAAAAAAAACAACAACCAACAATCAAAACGAAGACAAATTACATTGAAAACAAGAGTAAACAAAAATAAATCTGCAAACAAATATACTTTGAATGACCTTTTTTCAAAGTTTCCGAATACCTTCTTCAAATAAGTCTTGCTTTGAATAAATTATACTATTAAACTATCGACATCATTAATATATTCCAGCCATCCTATTTTACCATCAATGTCACTTCACCTATTACATGCCATCCAACATTTTATCCTAATTAGTCTACACCTCTCCTCTTATTCTTCCATCCACTCACCCGGCTGATCTATCATCTTCACTATCTTTCTATCGTCTATTGCACTCATCCTATCCATTCAACCACTCATAAACTACTCATCTTATTCTACCATCCATACATCACTTGTCACTCAGTCTATTCTGTTATACAATATACCAATCTAGTCTACCATCCATCCACTACTCATCTTATTCTACCATCCACACACCTCTTGTCACTCAGTCTATTCTGTTATACAATATACCAATCTAGTCTACCATCCATCCACTACTCATCTTATTCTACCATCCACACACCTCTTGTCACTCAGTCTATTCTGTTATACAATATACCAATCTAGTCTACCATCCATCCACTACTCATCTTATTCTACCATCCACACATCACTTGTTACTCAGTCTATTCTGTTATACAATATACCAATCCAGTCTACCATCCATCCACTACTCATCTTATTCTACCATCCACACATCACTTGTTACTCAGTCTATTCTGTTATACAATATACCAATCTAGTCTACCATCCATCCACTACTCATCTTATTCTACCATCCACACACCTCTTGTCACTCAGTCTATTCTGTTATACAATATACCAATCCAGTCTACCATCCACACAAAACGCATCTTTCTTCCATCCACTCGTCTCATTTACATTATTCTATCATCCACACTACTCATCCTATGCTGCCACCCATAGACCAATCTTCCTATTCTACCATCCATATTTCACTCATCTATATTCATCCATTCACCACTCATATTTCGCCATCAAATACCAATATCATATTCTATCCATACAATAATTATCGAACTCAACTTCCATATTTACAATATAACTACCAGCATATCTTTCTCATTCTTAGTATCCCATACATCTCTCTATTTCTCCTACTTTCCATGTACATCTTATCCTATGCATTAGCCGGTGCATTAATAGAGCCTAAGATTAAACATAAGTGCAAAATAAGAATTAAGACCTATCCCTTCAAAATATAGAAAAATCATTCTGCAAGAGTTTCTTGGATAGCGAAATTGTTTAAAATAACAAAAAAATCTTTGGGGTTTTTAGTATTTGTTTTTGTAACGTATCGTTATCATTTTTTTCTCTGCGTAACTAAATATTGTCATAAATACTTGAAGAAAATCTTGGCAACTGTCAAGTCACCCGGAAACCACTAAGTACGGCTGTCTGATTGGTTGCTAGGACGTCCAGATTTTCTATCTACGTCTCTCAAAACCCATCTGGAACACTAATGTGTTAATATAACTTTAAGAGGCACCTTCAAGTATGGTTAGTAATAGGTATTACTTTTCATTGGGATATAATGTTTGAATAAACAGAGACGAAGTAGATCATTAACTAGTTGAAATTGCACTTTGTGGAATCTTTTCTGTTCTGTTCCTTTTTGTTGACACTATTGCAGCAAAGTTTCTAAGGTGCTAGGACTATTGACGAAAGTAATACGTAAAAAAAAGAGAAAACAACTTTTTTTAATTCTATGTGATGTTATACTAGGCAAAATTACCATTGCTACTTGCTTAACAGGCTGCAGGAGGGGTTTTATATGTCGATATCATTTGCTGCAATCGTTGCGAAAAATAGACGTCTTCTAGCAGCTCTCTGTGTTTTTTTGGTACGTTACACTTGATTACATGTAACGTGCATGACTTGCAAAGGAATGGCAAACCAGTTGTAAACTGAGAACTTTATATAAAACAGCAACAAGTTAATATTCCGAAGATATTCAGTTTTAAATTTTTGCTGGAAAAATTGAAAAATATCATATTTCTTGTATTTATAACTACTCCTTATAATGTAGATTTGGCTACAAATCAAATAGTAGACAAGAGGAGAAACAGCAGCTAACAGTAAAACTTATGTAACGAAAGAGGAAAAAAGTCAAACTGCCAAAAGAGGTTGAGTGCTAAAAACATCTCAACAAAGATGATACTCAGCACTCTGTCTGTTCCACCAAGTATCCCATCCAAGCCACTTGACAGGATCCTCTTCTGGCTTTCTACTAACCTCACTTAGTCAATTACAAGTATCATACAAATGTTAATTCTTGTTTATTTATACCTACTTTTTGTCTATTGTAAAATACGTCTTAGTACATCGCGTTTTAATGGCGAACAAGTTTGACAAATTCAACTTGAGATGTTTAGTTTTTTAGTATCGTGGAACTTGTCGTAACCTAAATGCTTCTCACATGTTTGGGATGCTTTTAAAAACGTCAGTTCTTATGTGTATTAGTTTATCTGACAACCAGCTATCAGCTTTACTATTTCAACGTAATGCGTGGCTGTCAGTTAACAAATCATTAATTAATCCCAACGGTTGTCCCTATTTGCTGAGGCCTATTTGCTAGATATCTATATAGAAACACTTCATAATGCCATAATAAGTCCATGCCAATAAATTAAAGTTGATGCCTGGCTTTTTTTCTTTTTGAAAATGGACTGAAAACGCATACAAATACTTATGAACGAAGTTTAGAGAGAAATTCCGGATAGAACAATCATGTTGAAGGAAGTCCTTAAGGATTAAGAGGATTAGTTGGGGAAAATGACAGGAGACTGACAGCGAGGCGTGGTAAATCAATTTAGATCTTCAACCCCTCTTCAGTTCTTTTCACACTTACAGTTGGCTGTCACCCAAGGTGCCTTGCAAGCATCCGATGTGCCCTAGAGAATCTAATCATGCCACTCTATACGTCATTATGTTCCGTGGAATCTTGATGATAAGAACGCATTTTCTTTAATACCTCTTCCAGATATGATATCCATTAAAGCCTTTCAGGACAGTTTTTGACAGACTAGTGAATTAGTGTGAACAGCTTTGGCAGTTGTGGTCTTTTCTGGGGCCTTGTGGTATTGAGGAGTGAGCAGACTCAAGTCCTCAAAACTGACAAAGCAAACGTGCTCATAAGACTTTTTTCTAAAACCAAGCAGATATCTCTGTTTTAATTTTTTTATCTAAGATAAGACTGACAAGGCTAAGGTATCTGATGGATGCAAGTTAAAATGTTCATTTGTAAGGACCTCTATATTATTGCCCGCGATTGAAGAATTTTTCGTTCTTCGAATACCAAAGCCAGAAAGTCTAGGAGTTCTACGTGACTTGGGTAGCTGTGTGGCTTGTGGTTCGAAATTCTACAAAATTCTGAAAGAGCTTAACAAATCCTCTTATAAATGGAAGACCACGAACATTCTCATTTGTTTTCTTGCAAATGAACACATATGCACAGTAAATTTAAAAAAAATGTTTTACTGAAGGTTTTCAAGTTTCCTATGGCCTAAACTATAATGAAACCTAAGGGACAGTTCTGCAAACTTATTTAGAGCAGTCAAGACAGGGAAAAAAGATTGAAAATTCTTAAGGTCATGACGTGAAAGAGTTAAAGTGATGTTTCCGGGGATATTTAGAAAGTTTTGACAGGCAAGACAGACATTCAAAAAAACCCTTTCCGGATTAGTGGCCAATGCCAAGAAGATATGTGGGGTGTTCATTTGAGAACGGTGTGACTTTGTCATGTCTGTTATGGTGAAAATCAACTACTGTTGTTATAATATTGATAATAGTAGTGGACTCCATAGAGTGAAACATCTTATGTAGTTGATGATACAACCATATTTACAACTGAAACATAACGTACAAGTTTGTTGTACATAACTACTGCATTTCAAACACTCAAACTAGCTAAACTTTCAGACTAATTTTTTTGCCATAACATGGATCACAATTTGAATGTACCATGCATTCTCAATGAATAAACAGACAATGTTTATACCATAATACTGGTTTGTTAAGTGTAAATGTTATTAAGTAATTTAGAACATATGCTTCTGTGCCTTTATGTATACGTATCTTATGTTAAATCTACCAATAGTCCAAACATAGAATACAGGTTTCGACTATAATAATAACAAAATAGATACTTGTTGCAAGAATTACCATAATGGTGACTGCATGAATTCTGATGTAGCTCCAGTTTCCATCTAGTATTCAAAAGTGACAAATGTACAATTAAGTACAAATTAGAATTGCTCTGAGGACCTTTTACTGAAGCAAATAATTATTGTATCAGTTTCCTCAATGATACCAAATTGTCGTCATCTTGTCTCTGCAGAGATGCTTCAACACTTGTTCAATTTACTTATCTTTACTTAATGTTCATAGAATCGAGAGAGAAAAACTAAATTATTGCAAAACGAGTTTGATCAAAAAGGGCCCACTTTATTGATATATACTAGTATATATATATATATATTCAGTAATTTTTTGATGATTTTATTTGGTCAAGATCACTTTTCTGGCTTTCATTAATTGTTCTCGGTCTAAGACCGGTATATTTTTATTTCATAATGCACTTTTGGTATGGTATTTCAACTTTATCTTTTTTGAAGTTATTAAGAAATAAATGAATATGCAGGTTTCATCTAAAGGGGCAAGTGGTTTGGAGACGGATAAGTTGTCAAGGCTGTTGATTATTCAAAAACAATTGCAAACCAGTTTTTATTCTATTTTCGGCATCTATATTTTAAAACATCTAAGCACATTCAAGCTTCATACCAAACGACTTGACAATCTGCTAGTTCCCCAAGCAAAATTTAGCCCATTTTAGAATTCGTACAATACGTCCTGCTGAGTTCCTTCATTACAGACTCATTTACTCAGGGTTAGCCTCATTTCAGTTTGAGAATATTCACAAATACCAGCGGTAAAGTAGAGAATGCACAACTTCAACAATACAAACACTTTGAAATTCCACGGACCTTCACTGGAACACATGAATATTCTACACAAAATGGAGGCTAAACCTGAGCAACAGAGAACTCGAAACTGGAGTATTGTTCAAAAGTTAACAAAAAACTCTTGCAAGCATAAGCATCCTTTCTTTTGATATCTTCAATTCAGTAAACACTGTTAGTTAAATAAAGTCACAAATGAACCTGTGATACTGGATTTACGATCAGCTTAGATAAACAGAAAAATAGCTAAAAATAGACCAACACCTTGATTCAGGATCCTAATGCACGATTCAACAAGGCCAACTCCAGAAATGATTTTAAACAGTACGTAACGTAATCACATCAAAAAGAAGTGTTATTTTGTAGATTAATTTGAGAAATAGAAAGAGGTTTTTATTTATTTCCAAAGATGGCTGACAGTGACAGATTCGCTCCTATGGTAGTACGTAAGTTAGGAATCCATATATTTAATAAATTCTTAATACAACTAATAACCAATTTTTTTGGGTACCCCCTGGTTTTGTTTACCCGTTATCACGGTCTCTTTCTCTAATCGGAAATTATTTTCTCAAACACAAACTACCCGTGAGGAAATAGAGGCTTACTATATTGAAAGCGTTGATTCCGGCTAAACTGGAATTTGGACCTCAGGGATTTAAGCTATTCTTATGGTGACAGCGTTTTATTAAATACTTTATATTAAGGCTTCACTTAGTTAATATACTTTAGAGTGAAATTATTGAAAAGTGTGTCTTTTATGGGGCTTCGTTGTCGTGTTTCTTAGAAGACATATTGTCTAGTATGATTTTCAGTGCCTTATGAAGGACGCATCATCAGAAGCAATTTGTGTAATGCCTTCGGAAATGGCGATTGAGTTTGACATGGTGTGTATCAAGGCTTTTTTTAATATCTTAAAGAAACATTTATCAATTATGATAAAACTGACGACACCCGGCCGTGAAAATGCATTCCAAAAACTACTAAGTTTTAAAAGAAGTATATAGCAAAGCTGGATCAAATCAATCAGAACTCTGTTCTACAAAGTGTGCCAACATGAAATACGACATAAATAAACATCTTTTGTAGACCTCAACAAAAGTAGTCAGGAGTTAGACTATCAAAATTAGAGGTTACTAATTTTGTTTTATCTTGACTCCAAGTTTATCTTGCTTAGATAAAGCACCGAAATAATATTTTCTATTAAATGTGAGACGCTGTGTTTTTGTTCCGGACTGTTTGTTATCTGTGGTTTCGAACACTTGAATTACTGTTTACCTACAATAACATTTAACTGGAAGTAGAAAAATGTAGATAGCTGGTAACGAGTTAAGCTGAAAATGGTCGGACTATAACTTTTCATCCGTTTTTATACATGATCGCGTACATCATTTATGGAGAAATCGCCATTTTTTTAGTATTTACAGCTTCAGGTTAAAGGTGTGTACATTTTTATAAGTGTGTAAAACGTTGTTTAGTTACTTTAGAGGATTGAAGAAATAAACATGAAGAATATGAAACAAATTAGTACTGTACATGACACAAAGAGGATAAAACAAGAATGTTGCATAGTTCAGATAAAGTCAAGAAATCTTTTCCTCCTTGTACCACATTAAGAAATGCGTATCTTACAAAGCTTCCTTTTGGTGCACAAGATAAACCAGCTTCAGCCCTTGAAGAGTCTTATACTGTGACATCATTACGCATCCATCACTGTGTCATTTAGGCTCGCGAAAAATGTCAAAAAACAACAACGAAATAACATCCAATAAAGTCACCAATTTGCCCAGATGTTCTCTATTGGTGCGTGATGTGGCAACTTAGCATAGCTGGTACAACCTTTGAACAAGACTTTCAAGGAGCCATGGACTAAAGGCGTTAATGTATAACCAAATGATAGACCTTCAATCCCATGCAGTCAACATGCTATAAGCAGTGAAATATCGAGGTGCTATAAATTTCAAATTAGCCCCCAAATTGAAATCCTTTTATAAGTTCAATAATCGGATGACCTGAGATTATATCTTGGAAAACTATCAAGCCCCGAGGCCAGGATTTATTCTTAAACGAAGATAATACAACTTGATAATTGTTATCTGTTTACAAACGTAACTTGATTGAAACAAGCTGAGATATGTAGTTTTAATTGTAGTAAGGTCATGGATAGACATCAAGATAAGACGAAAGGACGTGATGGGTTAAATAAAGACATATATTTCAATCAATCATAGGGTATAGGTTTTTTATGTATTCACCAGGTGCCTGCTCCTAAATGAGATGCAATGGTGAAACATCGATTACGTAAACGATTTATAGTTATATATGGAATTGCATACGAAACTAATGCTGAACGTGACGCGTTGGATTCCTTGGAATTCAAGTCGACTATTAAGACATTTCCTGGAATCAAGAATGCCTTAGAAAGGGGTTATCATGAAGGATCTCATTTCGTATGTTCATGGATTATATTTTTAGAACGCTGAATTTCAAATTCAGTTTCTTTTAATCTTTTAATCCTTTCCATCTTTTAGTCATTTTATGAGATAAATGAACTAGTTGTCGCCCCCGCTTTTTTATTCTTTCTTTCTATCTCTCTCCTTCCCCTCCATCCCTCCCTCTCTCTCTCTCTCTCTCTCTCTTTCTTTTTCTGTCTTTTTTTCTTCTGTTTTTCTTTCTTTCTTTTCTTCCTCCTTTCTTTTGGCACTGAAAACCGGAAGTTTTCTTTCCTTCTTCTTAGCCCACGAAACCTGAAATTCAATCACATTTACCTAAGTTTCTTGATATCGTTACTACCTAATCTAAAAGCCTACAATTTGTCAGGGCTCATTTTTCAGAATATATCGTACCTCGCTATTCAATATCTCCCAGAACCGCTCAATTTCCCTTAGTCGAAGATTACAAAGCTTAACAAAGCTCCAGCAGAGCTAAGAATAGTTCATCAGTAGTTCCATCCAGTGTGACTCGGAACTCTACCATCCAAAGCTGACAGTCCATATTTGTTTTCGTAACTATATAGCTAAGAATTAACGTCTAATCGCTTCGATATGAATACAGATAAGCATGTACTTTATGAAAGTTCGTATGGCTCTTGACCTCTGGATGAAAAGACATTGATGAGTTAACCACACTGTCAAGTCAAACTATTGACGAAATTCCAAGACAAGACAATTTATTATTAGTTACAAATTAGACTATCTTCAAATGCCAATCAAACGTCTTTTTATATACTTCATTGGACAATCAAACAAAAGGGATTACAGACTGAAAGAAATAAAGCTCATTTATTCGGTATAATTTTAGGCACAGCAGAAAAGAAAAAGATATTCAAATCTATCAAATGTTATCGATGCCCCGAAACGAACTCTGGGCTGATCGTATAACTATATAGAATTAATCGAAAGTTAAAACACACATAAACCATTTCCCGTCGATAAATGTAAGATATCTACTAAATTAAGGCAAATCCGAAGAACATTTTTGTTCCTTAAAATTTCAGTTGTACAAGAAAATTTGTACAAGAAAAACTTTTAAAAGAAAATAAGGATGTTTTAATATTTCGATTTTATTCAAAAATCATTGTCAAAACTTTGAAGGTTTTACAAGCAAGATGTGGTAATTTAGTTTTTCTTGTACAACTTAAATCTCTAGTCAAGAAGAATGTTCTTCGGAGTTGTCTTCATTATTTTCCAAAATAACCCAACATCGGTAGCCGTATCAGATCAGGAATCTTATAAGTCGTTCTTTTTAATTGACTGGTAGTTTGTCTACCATTTTGCAATAATGAATAAATAATAAAATAACTAAAATAAGATTTCAAAAACCGTACAATTCAATTGGAGATTAGTGTATTAATCAAACGAGGGGAAACTTTGATGTCTGGGCTTTTCGAATTAATGTCCAACACATGGAAAGGATTTGGGAATGCTGAAGTGTTCTAGTGAGAAGTTTCTATCAGAAATTACAATTTCAAAAATATTTCTAGCTCCATGCTGTTACAAACGCTTTCTCATCTTAATGGAATTGAAACTTCATCTAACGGATATTTGAGTACATCTGTTTTCAAGAGCTTGGTCTTCAAATCTAATTTACTACATCAAAACGGAGGTTACGAAGGCTTTAGTTTGCCTTGGAAAAGTGATATCTTTCTTATACGAAGCGGTTTTTCTTTCATTCCCGTTCGGTCTTAGAGCCACACCTACCAAGAATATAAGCATCCTTTCACATATTATGAAACAGAATGTCTTCGAAATAGGAAGCTAAGAAAAAGAAGCGTAAAGAAAGTGCAAAAAAGGCGTCATTTTGTCTCATGAAAAAGACAAGTAGTCTACAGATCCACATTAGAACATTTCTCGTATTTCCATGAAAAGAACTTCTAATCTCACTACTACAACGCATTAATTATTGAAATTACTAAATTACTTTAGTAATAGCTATCGAAAAGTGAAATATTTGTCATAAAAGGGATATTGAATAGCAGTGCTCCAAATATAAACCCATGATAGCGATTCGCACCTATTTTCGCTGAACAAAAGTACGATCGTCTGAAGACAAGTATTGACAGAATGTAATACTTTTTTCTTTTGTACTTCATGACACACACATTGTCGTTGTCTTTGATAAAACTCTTGAAACTTCCGCTTCCTAATTAAGAACTTTAAAGATTTTAATAGCATCAAGCTTAGATGGCTGTTCTCTCATCAATCTATCTGACCAACCGTTAGGGCAATGCATACACACACTGTATAGGATTAAAACTCAATCTTCTATTTGACATCAAATAGCGATCATTCAGCTGTTTTATAACCCCTAGCATGACATGAATTTATCTTTATTTGAAAACTTGGACTTCTTTTACGACCACTATTTATGTCAGTTTGAGATTGTAGCAGGCTCAGTAGGATCCCTATTGTAGTTTCAAGAAGATCAGTGCATGATGTCGAATACTACTCTCTGAAGGCTCTTTTCGTTTCAGTCGGAGATCAAGTATCGCCAGCGTATTACTTTGTAGCTAGGAAATAATCCCAAAACTAAGATATCACTTGCAGAGACTGAGACGGGCCAAGACGAGGAGGGGCGGGCAACATATATGTCGGGTTCTCATTACCACTATTCCCATCTATAGCAAAGGTTCGGCCCATCAACAAATACTCATACATGAGGCTGTAGAATTGTCATCTTTTATCTTGGTTTACTCAGAAGTTTAGCTGTTTATCTGTCTCAGTTCAGACGTGAACTCTAGCGAGCTTCAAATCCTCTCAGTGTAAGCTAATTGTAAACCAGACTGAGCATTCTTTCAAGCAGAGATCAAAAGCTTATCAATATCAGTTGTCCCTCAAAGCGTTCATCTGCCACGACCTCCACATTTTAATGCCTTAACTGCACACATCAACAGATAATCTTGACCACTTTCTTATTTGACTCTTCAACTGGACTGGAGGACGCCATAGGACAGCAAAAATTGAGGGCTTTACTTTGAGAAAAAACCTCTAAGAATAGCTTTTGTCCAATAGATGGACTTCATGTCACTACTTAGCTCCGTACACAACATGGATGAATTACAAAACTGACGGTAACGAAAGTCTTAGAGATCTCATAACGTCAAGACTAGAGAAGAGAATACTCTCGAAATTAAGCTGTGAATTCCTTGTAGGAAGTGGCATTGCTTTTATCAACGGACACTGGAACAATTCAGAAAACCAGAAGTTGTTGAGTGTTGTCAAGATTTTTGATAGAACTGACGTGTTTTTTTCTGAGTGATAACCCTTTGACTCATTACAGAACGGTTGGAAAAGTTGTTTAGAGAAGTGAGGCTTGTACCATCAAGAAAGATATTTTCGTGCGTACGAGAACCGAACAAGGAACGACTTCACAGACCAGCCCAAACTTGTCTGTCTTTAACTACACACGAGGTATCTAGAAAGACAAGCGAAACAGAAAACGTTAAAGAACGGAAGGCGACACGAAATAATTTGACATATAATTTGGAGAACATTCTCTGGTCAATTGTATCTCAAAAAACCCAAAACTGCTGAACGAAGGAGCCACTTCGCTTGTAAAACGACATGCATCAACCGTATCACTGGCCCGAGGTAACTACCAAATCTTTAATCTTAAACCTTTGATGCCTGACTAACAATTTCCATCCCCATAGGAAAGAAACAAAAAAGAGCTTAGAATTTTATACAGCTAGAAAAATTCTCCTTTAGAATGATCAAGCCCTCGCCTCTCAGTCTTCCCCTTTGATTGATGCAAATATCCATGATGAGGACGATCTTATAGGATGTGTTTTCCTGATTCGGTTTGATCCCGAGTAATCTCTAAGCTTGCCCATATTCTATCCATATCCCGAAATAAGCTAGTGATGAGCCAGCGGCTAAGTTTCACGTAGAAGTTCTTACTATCAAAAGTGAGACATTGAGTCGACTTTGCCAAGAACATAATAGACATCTCAGGTTATATATTTGGGCTCATTGGCTTTATCTCGAACTAATAAACCGTTAAGGCTATAGTGTAGTCTTTCAACTCCTCGTTTATGGAACAGGGTTTGTGAATGATATTTGACATGCAAGGGAATCTATCAAGCTCTATTTTGGGCGGATTCCATCGGAGAGTTTATAGTAGTCTTTGTCATAGTGGGATGAGTCACGATATCAAACAAACTTGTTCAAAGGTAAGCTAACATTCGATGCTTTCGATGCTCATATCGAACATTTGCTTAGTTGTTGATTGCAAAGATTCAGATGCAAGGAAAAAGCTCTAATTCTGAAAATTTTGTTTTAAAGAAAAAAGTATATTTGAAATAGTCAAGCACAGCCATCCATTCATAGTTTTACAAAATAGACTTTTTTAAAGATTGCACAAATCGTACAAATATTTTGAGCAGCCGAATGTACGTAGAAATAAAAATAACTCAAGCTGGTGATTGACTGGAACTGAGAATATTGAAGATAATGATGTGAATATTGATGTAAAAAGTTGTGGCCCAGCTAATATTCGTATATAACCATCATATACTGGATTATACATTAGAGATTTCACAACTTCAATTATTACATAAATTCAAAGCCAATTAAATTTTTGTTGTAATAATATAAGAATTAGTGTACTTACAGAATTGAAAAATTAAGGGCAACTGTACATAATATACAAGGTATAATATATTGCCTGCATGTTGAAAATCTAAGACAAACAAATGCTTGATTTTTAACTTTTGGCGGGCTGTTCGATATACACCTTCCAATGTATGTCATTGCTTTTTATGACTGAGTTTCTTAAAGGCTAATACTGGTTGAGAATAAAAAGTATTTTCTTGAACAAGCCCTGAATTCTGCTTTGACATGCTGAAAACGTAGTTTCTTTTTTTCTAAACACGAAATCAGGCAGTTTTAGCCAGTTTGACTAGTTCTGGAAGTACAGTTGTTGAAGGACAAAAAAAATACAAGTCATTTTCTCTTTTAATGAAATCTCTCTTAACTCTCTGTAGCATAAAACAACCATAAATTGTAAAACAAATTCTGCAATTAATCTATTTTCTTGAGATCTAGATTTGAAAACTTTGAAAGTTTGATCAGGTGCCTAAAGGTAATGCTTACTTGAGGTTTTATTTTCCTTAAAAATACATGGTGTATCGATGGATTTTGAAAATCGAAATTAGGTTAACTTAGGTGCACCTCCCAACTAAAAGCATTAAGAACTTTTGATGACTTTTCTACAGCATATTCTAAAATCTAAAACCCATTTCTAAAAGCCTGTTTAAGGATTTGTGTAATAAAGTGAAAAATGAACACTTCAAATTAAAAATTAGAATTTGCTAATGGTTTGTTTAGAGTACCATGCAGGCATGAAAAGAGTCATGAAGAAAGAAAATCAAAAAGGAACACTGGTTTGAAAGTTAGAAACATTTGTCCATGGACTAGAATAGCAAAAATAGACCTCTTTAGCTTGCAATTGGTTGTTTGTTGTACCCATTTCAGACCAGTGATGCCACTCTTGGATGGGAATTGATTCTTTTGTGTAAATTTCTTAAGGGAATGTCATTCCAAGAGGTCTATTATCAAGTTTGGAATATCGTCTAAAACTCTGAACGAAAAAAGAAAGAAAGAAAGAAAGAAAGAGAGAGAAAATAAAAAGCTTTGATGCTTTTAACAAAATTGAACGATTTGTATTCTCTTGCATTTGTTTAGCCTTTCCACGATTGATGATAAACTTAATATATATTGTATGTGAAGAGTCATAAGTTTATTTCAAAACAGGTTGTCCTCAAATGACTCAAATGAGCAGCAGTTTTAAGCTGCGATAGAGATAGTCGATCTATTACCATAAGTAAGTTAGACATATATAGAGCACTATTTTCAATTAATTATTGATATGGCCATTTGTAGTGTATTCTTACCTTTGATCCTCGAACAGATCAGTGAAAGTCTTCCTAATTCTTGTAATTGGCAACCAAGTGAATCCTACATTGGATTAGTAAAATTACCAGCAGATTAGATTCTTTGGAACTTAGCAGCAGTATTTTCTTCTAAGAACGTAAGTGTAAGCTTAGGCTTTAGTTGAGTAAATCTTTTAAATATTCTGTTGGTGTGAGCTCCTTCTCTGAGTTTCATGTCAGTTTCATGCTGAAGAACGACCCTGATGATTAGATGGTTATAATTTCTAGAGGGTCAGTGTGTATACTAAGAAAAAATCGGAATGGTATAGTTTACTCGAAAACTTTCTGTTTTATAGTTGGATGTACGATGACGAAATTTTTTTTGGCCAATTGTTATTTAAATTGCCAACCAGAAATCTATTGGACAATCCAATAAAGCAAAGTGAAAAAACCTATTGTTAAAATGGTTGGCTCATTAACATCACAATGACAATGTCTATAAACATCACGTCCAACCATAAGTACTCTTCAGTAAAACTAACAGAAACAAACAACACCAAACAAACAAACAAACAAGCAAACCCCAAATAAATCGAATCTTGAAAGAAGATTTAAGCTACTATAAGTCAGGGCACGGCTAACTCATGGATCGAATTGCGCGTGTAGGATTTTGCTGAGCCGGGTAGAAAGGCCGGAGAACCCGAAGAAAAACCTCGATACTATCCACATTTGAAGGTATTTTAATTGATGTTGCTACACATTTTGGAGATTCCTTTGATTACTTTGTAATACTGGAACAAGTGTTTGTTACATGTCACATTCAGCTACTGGTATTTCCGTAATTCTTTCCTTTCTTCCATTTACTTTCATTTAATCCTATCCCACATCCTGGATTTAACTTGATTCCTACTTAGTTTCATGAGCAGATCGTAGCCTAACAGATAAAGCGTGTAAAATATTTTTATTTCGCGCAATATTTTTACAATACGCAACATTTCTTGATAACAAATAACTTTTCAAAAAGTTAAAACTTCAAGAAAAAGAAACTAAAGTTAATTGCCGTTTCTGAAGTAAGTGAAAAGTTACAGAGTTGAGTGAGTTGCAATAAGCTGATTGATAGTACATTTTTCACGTTTATTTCTTTCTTCCTTTTTTTCTTTTATCTTTCTTTTTTCTTTCTAAAAAGCTCATCGAAGAGAAGTTTCAGAGAGTCAATGAGTAAGTTACAGTAGTCATGAGTTTCCTTGCATGTGATATGGACGATGGTTTTCTTTGGCCAACCCGAAGTAAATCACATATATGTTACCGAAAGCAAATAAAATATTACAGTTGCAAACCACAGAAGTTTTTGGACGATGTTTTACCTATTAGAATAGTGAAATGACTTTGAGAATTAGTTTTGCCGGCTTGAAGAGTGACTAACTGACTGGCATGAATGGCGAAGACAGTTAAAAAAAATGATCTGATTGCTGCTCTAGTTGGTGTAAGATCATAAACCTCTTCCTTCACTAGCTCTCGGTTAGTAGGCTTTTTTGCCATGTTCTCACTCCTCTATGCTTTGTAACTTTTAGCCGTTATTATTTCCTCCGTGTTTGGAAAGATTTACTAAGAAGTCATAATAAGAGCAACGAAAAGGAACGAAAGAAAGAAAGAAAGAAGAAGAAAAGGAAGAAGAAGAAAACTAAGATTTTTTTTACAAACACACAAGTTTTAATGGTGGTCATCTGCACTTTTCACTTTCTCTTTCGTTCTGCCTATTTTTTTTCTATCTTGTCAACCTCTTTCTATCATCTTAATCCTACCCTTTATAAATGTCATGAATTATCTTTCGGTTTTGAAAATGAACGATAGTACTGACATTGATAAGATTAGTACGGTTGATAAGAATAGTTTGCAGCTTTACATATCAATAGTTTTGTCTTCGATTCCTATCATGGCAGTAATTTTAATTCATTGGTATAAGCTTAACTTAGTCATACTAAAATGAATTGATGTCATACTAAGATATAAGAAGAGCACCAACTACAACAACAACAACAACAACAACAACAACAACGAAAGCAATAACAACAACAACAACAGCAATAACAACAACAGCAGCAACAACAACAAAAGCAGCAGCAGCAGCAACAACAGCAATAACAACAACAGCAACAACAACAACAAAAGCAGCAGCAGCAACAACAACAACAGCAACAACAGCAGCAGCAACAACAGCAGCAGCAACAACAACAATAACAGCAGCAGCAATAACAAAAACAACAACAACAGCAGCAACAACAACAACAACAACAACAGCAGCAGCAGGAACAAAAATATTTCAGCAGTGTCGAATAAAAAGTTAAAGAAAAAAGGTTAAGGCAAAATAAGGATCCATTATGATAAAACACCTATAACGGAAGAGCCTTCGCGATAAATCAGTAAAACAAACACTTTAAAATGTCCAATGTTTACATTGCTCTTTAAAAAATTCCTTAACTTAATCATTTTGACATCAAGAACGGCTGTTATTGACAACCGCTTCAGCGGGTTAAGTCGGGTACATTTCTCTAAAAAAAGCATCATAGTTTAGCTACCTAGTGCGGAATAAATCATTCAGCAGTTTAAAATGTTGTATTTGATTTCATTTTTCTAGAACTAAACTGAGAACAACTGTAAAAATATTAGACCGTCCGAGAAAACAAGCTGAAAACTCATGATCAGCGCAATCTATTTCGACATATTCAACTAAATTAATCACCTAACATATCTATTGAACTCATTTATGAAGCTATTTTACTCAAGCTGTGAGTTTAACGACTGGTTCCATCATTTTTGCTGACAAACTCTCCCACTTTGTCAGCGGTTGGCGCTCAAAGGTCAAAAACACAAAAGAAGAAAAACTTGGTGGTGAATCAAATTTGACACGCTTGCCTATTACTCACGGTACTGAAATAAAAAACATTTAAAATCGTATAACAGATGTCACAATCACATGAGCAACTGGTACATTTCAAGACTCTTCACTGCCCGGAAACTATGCTAGTACTACTAATGAACGCGAAGAAGCACGACGCCATAAATAACGCAGCCAACTGTGGCGCACTTGAATGGCTTTTATGTAACACGGGATTTTTTCACAGCCAAACTATGCTGCAGAGTAAATAACTTCTTCTCACGTGACTAACTAGTAGCGCTCTCCAGCAATGCTGAGGCTGCTCGTTTACCAATTAGATTTCGAAATAGATTTCTGGGGGCTTATTTGAGTTACTTTCTTCCGATCTTATGCCTCCATGAATACCACATAGACACGCAAACACGAACACTCATTTGTGGGGGTGAGGGGGTGAAGATGGAAATTGCTAGTTTGTCGAAGTCGAATCCATTGGGAAAAAGGACATAATATTTTGTAGCCATGCGCGTGTATAGATCCAAGGAGGTGAACTAAGGCAGTCACGTCTTTCCGATCTGGTCTCCATAAACCTTCACTGTGTTCCTAACCGCAGTATAACGAGTAACAAAAAACACATGAAGTTGGCTTCCTGCTGGCTTTGTACCCTTCACCGCAAATTCCTACAAAGAAATACTGGAAAAACGAATGAAAAAGATCAATGATTAGAAGTCCACAAGACCTCACACACTTCATTCCCGACGGATTCGTTTCCCAGATTCGTTCCCACCACACACATACAAGTAAGTAGATTGTAAGCTTGCTTCCGTTTCGCTGTACAGGGCTTCTGAAGAAGCACGATATATCAGCTTCAAAGTAAGTGTACCCAACATGAAATCTGATCACAAATGATGTAAATAAGAAAGCTTTCGAAAACGCAAGTACCAAGAGGAAAACAAAAAGATAGCGAGAAAATAATATTTTCTTACTGGCCTTGAGTTTAAAATGACCTGATTTTACACAAGGGAACGTTTGGATTCACCTTTTCTATTTGTTACAATATTATAAGAAGCTAGTTGAAACTCGGATGTTTCAGTTGTGACCATTGATAATTATTCCTCTCAGCACTGAAGGAAATGGTTAGTCATTCACAAGTACTCAAAACACACACACAGCAATGAAAACAATGCATACATTGTCTTTTTATAGAACTCTAAGGAAATGGAAAAAACCACAGTATTATTGTATTATAGAATCAAAAAAAGGTCTATAAATAGTTCATTTAAAGAAAAACAGTCCACATTTTATCAGAATTTTCATACAGATATGTTGTTTACAATTTCAGGCCAAGTGTCTAATTCTGAATCTCTAATTTGAAATTATAAAACAAAATTTCTTTGTATTTATGATAAATTTTGGTCCAGACGGGAGCCCCCGAGCCTACGTTGCCTCGAGTTCGTGGTTTTTTGTAAGTGCTCATTGCGCCTTCGTATTGGTCACGTACAGTTGACAGTTCGGGATATTTCCAGATGAATCGAATGCTTTGCAATCTTGATATTGGACTAATCAATCAATCGGAGCCCAGATACGACATTTAATGTCCAAGTAATCAATGATATACGAGGCAGTTGTCAAAAACGGAAGACTATATTGATCTCAAATTTGATGGAATTTCATTTGTGTACAAACTGGACTCGTGTTGGCTGCTTCACTGGGTCTCAAGAAAAGCTGCTCAAGGGCGAACATGTGAGAATATCGGGAAACGGATACTGAAATTGTCGTTTCAATCAATTAAGAATGTTTAGTTTCTCCTCGAAGTTCTGTGTATTTTTCGCATATTTTACCTATATCAACCGCACTACGTAAAACTGATTCAATACTCGTAATACTAAGCATCGATGTCAAGTAATTTAAGGATGTCGAGCTCTGCAGATGCTTATAAGTACAGGTACATGCTTCAGGTATCTGAAAGGCCAGTCAGTGTGACGCCTCTAAAGTGTGTTTGGTGTTGCGAATGGTAACGTTTTCGTCAGAACGGCGTCAAACAATTGCCAGGGAGATACGACGTTCTAAAACCGTTGGTCCCGCCTCTTTTCGCGTTTGCAACTGATACGATGATCCTATTTTGACTTTTCTTTTTATCTCGACTTGATAGCTGCCGTCATTCTCACTTTCTGCAATTGAATAAGTTATGAATGCAATCAGCTCCGTAAGACAATGTAAAGCTCTTAGCCAGGCCTTGTACTAATTTGTCCCTATGGGAAAAAAGAATCTTTAAAAATCATCAATTAAATATGTGGTCAAAACCTCTTTATACAGGGAAAGTGAATTTCTTTGTGATTGATGGTAAAGCTGTTCCATCTTGCAAGATACTGGTCGGATTTTAATGGTTTGTGAAGTGTAAGGGGTGGGAAAATGGACCGCGGGGCTTGATAATTTATCTGGTGCCTTTCTTCACTGTTATCTGCGTAGAAGTCTGAAGTTATCACCGATTCTTCCGAGGGTGTAAAAAGGGGGATTAATATCAAGCGATAAGGTTAGCACCATTAATACTACCATTGCTTCACTGCATCGAGGAAGCATGGTTTTTCGTACGAACAAAATTGATAAAATCTATTATTTTCTTTATCGTATAATGAGCTTGTGTTTAAGGTTCTGACCTACCAAAACTGCGGCCAAAATAACCAAGATTATACAAGTGGCATTTTTAGGTATTAAAAACGAATGTACAAATCGTTTATAGCAAGTTTTAGAAAAGATTTCTTAATTTTCTGCCTGTTGGCGCAAATGGTTCGTGCTGAACAAGCCATGTCCATAACAAAAGAAAAACCCCTATGGTTTCTTTCTGTAGATCTAGCTCACGATCGTGATTTGCCTTGCGGTAATTGTGGGTTTAGGAGTTTGTTGCAAGCCGAGAAGGATACAATATGAAAGCAAGTCGTTTCTCAAAATTTCCTATATCTGTGTTTTGTGACCAAATTTTGAAGCGAAAACGAATTCTGTGGCGAAACATCCGAATTCTCTGAGCACATTTAGAGTGAGTTGAAAGAATATCGACAAGGGCATGCATTGTGTCACTTGAGAATTCCAAACGCACTGAAACATCCGGAAAAGCAAACCGGAAACACTTAGCTGGATAGAAATCTCCTGCTAATCACGGTATCGTCCATCGCCATGTTGTGTTCTCCATATTTGCCAGGCAAATCATCTTATACTTTGCCCCATAAACTTCAAGGAACACGAACCCCTTGAAGTTTGACTTAAAGAGAAAACTTTGGGCCAATTTATTTTTTCTTCTCCGACGAGAAAAGCCACGTGCTAGCCAAACGAATATGTCATAAATGAGAAGCAGATAAGACTTTGATTGACAGCTGTCACATTACTGTCGTGAGTGCTGGCAGCTCGAGCCACTAAATGGGTTTTTATTGAGTGTGATTCTACAAGCCTCCACAATTACGCTAAGTTGTTTGTTTAAAATTTCATTTACTAGACGTGTCCCTGCCTAGTATCTTGTTCCTCGTGAACAATCGTATCTTTTTTTCTTGTTCGTTTGTCTTGCTGTCGTAACGCTTAAGAGGATTCCCTCCCCCTCTCTTGACCTCCTATCGTTAAGGTTACCAAAATAACGTCTTCCAACTGCTTAATAGCCTCGCGAGAACTCTACAGCAAAGTAAGTGTTTACAATGAACGAGACATTTCAATAAATGGACATATACCATTTAGAAAAAACCTCTTGACAAATCATACCACTTTTGAAAGGCACTTTCAAGGACTTAATTCACCACAATACGTTCATTTTACTTTAAGGCCAGAGAGAAGGCTAGTTCTGTTGCATAGTGTAAGACTCGAGCAAGCGTCGTTCAGTCTAGAAGGGTTAAATCGTGGGTCAACGTATGAGCGATACATGAACCACACACTTTCTTGGCAGTTTTTTGCATGGAATTGAGACACACTACTGCGAGGGGAAGTCAACTATTTCCTCTTACGTAGACAGTTCGTCGGATACTAAACAGTGAATGTTCACAGACCCCAAGACTGACAGGGGCAGCTCGATCGAATCGAATTACAGGCAAGAGACACTAAGAACCCCAAAAAACCCTCATCCGAAGATCACAGTTGACGCGGGCTTACGAATAAACTGGAATTCACTAAGAGAGTGGTAGGAATAGGAAGTGCTGTGTATATGTGTGTTTTAGGGGGGCATTCAGATAGATCAAGTCTCTTTATCTTGCACCATCAAGATGGTTGGTCCGCATTATCAGGTCTGAAATGACAAACTAACCAATGTGTGCTTTTGTTTTCCTTGATGTCTAATTAAAACGATGACAGCTCAGGGACAGTGACGGCCTGGAACATACAGAACACGATTTCCACCGACTAGAGCACTGCTAATGAGCTCCCAAACTAGCTCTCTTTTTGAACCTTCTTTTCTCTCTCAATAGTGCAGATTTGAAAGTGAGCAAGAACGAGCGTTCAGAATGGCAGGGATGTTCGGTAGACTTCCACCATACCCAATGAATGGCCTCAACTATCCTTCGCCAAACTTTGACTATTTCAGCGCCGAAGCGCATGGCCAGATGTTTGGTAAGCATTCTTACACTTACTATACATTCTACAATTTAATAATTTTTAGCTCGTTATTGAAATCTAAGTTATATGGAACAGCAGTAAGGGGCTCATGATGAAGAAATATCAACCATCACTTCAGGTTCTTTGCGATCGACTCTCTTGATGTAATAGATTGTCGATCGTGAGGCAAGAGAGTGAGAAGTTAGTTTGGCCTGCTCTAGAAACGTAAAAGAACCTTTCTGTGTAAGTATAAATACTGCTGTTCCTAAATGCCCGTGTTATTGTATTTATTCAAAATAGTTGTGTCTTTGAGAAAACGAACAAATGATTACGTTTCATAAAACCACATAGCGTCTTCATCTATCGATCAAGCCAAGCAGAATCGTACGGGAATGGTTTCACTTCTCGTTCATTTAGAACCTTCGATTGCAGCTTTCTCTAACCATGAGCTGAAATTCATCATATAGGCATTTGTTGTTCTTTGAGAATCCAAGAAAAAAGGCCAAAACTTCAATCAAACAGAACGACAGCCTTGAAAACCTGGGCAATATGGCTCGGTTTGCAAATGTGCAGGTGACAACGAATACATTAAAGACTCCCATAAGACCGATCAAAAGATACAAAATGTACCCCTAGAAATGTTTACTCCTGAGCAACTGTTACATAAATGGAATCAAAGAATTTACAGATATAATGGGTTTTGATTTCTTCAACGACAAACATACCGCTGTTATATACCGGTCAAGTCTTTCACTGTTCATGAATCGTCAGTAAGCCATCTGATTGTTCCATGACTAAGAACGTATCTTGACTAAATTCGAGCATTTTAGCAAGGGCTTTTTACAGTCACTCGTTATTCTTTGTATTCGACAATTAAAAAACGGTGTGAAACTGTAAATTCGTCTCTGTCCGGAATGCTTTTACGCAGTCTGGCTTGCTGTGAACAGTTCTCTGACTACGGTAAGCGATGTGGTTTGAATTTCTTCGCATTGGATTCAGGAAAGATCTGTTGTCGACGAAGCTTAGAACAGCGGTTATTGTGTACTCATACATCAAAAGAAAAGCAAAGAAAAACTGAAAGTAGAAGAGCCCGAAAACAAGAAAACAAATACAGTTTACTGTCTAAACAATTATTAAACAATTTCGCACGGGGACGATGAGTTTGCTAAATGATGTTTACCTTGAGTTGTCAACATTCGAACAGCCAAATAGCCTCAAGAAGCACCAAAATAGAGAGAGAAAAAGAGAAATAAGACCTAAGTGCGGCTATCTTTCTTGGCATCTTTTTGTTTCTTTCCGAGTTTTAAAGACGCATCAGTGTGTTTATCTTTTCTGGTTGTTCTTCTAACGGTGGGGTTCCAGGTAACGTCTTGATTGATACGATAACATGTTCCATACCTTAATTTGGAAAGCTAAGTCTTATTACCCAAAAAAACGTTTCAAAAAAAATTCAATAATTCTTTGAAGAAAATGGATCCAAAATGGATTTTAATCTAATCCACCATAGTTGATTTTGTGGCCGGGTTGTCTATCTTATATTGGTACTGATTTACTTTAGAAAATCCAAGTTATCTAATTGCTGGTCAAATAAACTAATATTATCCTTCGGTGCTAACGCTTTTACGTTCAAATATATAATCACTTTTCTTGTGGAATTTTCTTGGTTTTTCGTTTCGTTATCAGAGTCTAATCAGCTAAGCTTTGTTTCTTACTAGTTAAATATCATCCAGCACTGCCCTAAATAAATGTATCTAAGGTGTTATCAACACTGAACACAATAAGGCAGAACACTCCCCAAAACTAATGCCTTTACGATTTGCCCAACAAAATATATTATTTTCTTCTTCATCATATTATATATATTTTTTAACGTTTTACGGTGATGAGGTTTTGGCTTTGGTCGGACAATTCCAAAAAAACTGGATAGGTACCTCATAAAGGAAAATATAGAAGTGGTACTACGAGAACTGGCCTTTATTACAAATCACTTGATTTGTCTTGGCCGTGGATGTCTTACGAGGTTTAAAAACAAGTCCCTTGGGGAACGAATCACAACCTAGCTCATGGCAAGCTTATGTGATAAACGTCGAGTCACTGCTTTATTCATAGGTTTAGTATCTGGATAATACTACTTGGTGGACTTTACTAGATTCATAAAAGCGATGCCCTTGATAATCAAAATGTCGTCGAAGAGCACATCACGCCCCTCCTTCCTATGGCTATTTTAGTATCTTTATCGTTTGCCCTCTATACTCTGTGGTTATTTTAATGTCTTTTATCATTTGCCCGGTCAAAGGGGATCTCAATCAAAAAGCTGTTTCATGTCTCCTATTTCTGAATTTACATCCACGAGATCTGTAGTTGGTCTTTTTACTTTGACAAAATGCAATCAAATAAGCACAGCAGTTGGCTTTCTTTTGTTCGGTTGCGTTAAAACCCATTTGCTGCACCTTTCTTTTTCTTCAACTAATGATACATACGAGATAAACTAAAGATGCCATAAATTCTAGAATTTCTGGTAAAAATAGATATAAAATATCGGTTATATATCGGTTATATTTTATAGTCTGACAAATCAAGCCAGAAAGCCTTGTCCAATGAAACAAAATACGATCAACTTTTAGGCTAAGCATGGCTAATTTTCCCCCTTCAAAATGTCATTTCATCAAAATTCAATCCTGCCAAATCCCAGAATCACCTACAACCTTTTTTTGACATTTTTTTTAAGATAAATGAAATTTGATTTTCAGCAGTTTTTTATTTACTAAAAGTTGTGTTTTTCCTAGTAATTTTAAAAGCTTTTGTAAGATTTTTAAAGCCGTTATGAAGCCTGCTTCGAGGCAACTGTATAAATTAAATCTCTTTGGTCCTTGAACAGGGCGGAGTAGCTGAAAAGCTTTGGTTATTGTGGTAGAAAGAAGACCACGTGATATCAAGTGGCTCTGATCTATATGATATAAGTTTTTTTCTGTCTTTCCTGACTCGATGGTCTTATAAGAAGCAATTCCTTTAAGAAATAAATGTAATAGTAATTTTCAAATGGATCGGGTATTGCTTTCCTTGATTATTCGGGGTGCCATGTGTGGCTAAGGCTGCCTTTTAGCGATAAAAGCAATGAAATTTGGAACAAGTTTTATGACAAAAAATACTAACAAGATTATGCTATTCTTCTTGTAAAACTAAAAAAAGGCCTTGACCTCGAAGAGATTTGAACAAGAACTTTACTCGATAACAAAGGAAGTTAAATTAGTACAAAATATAATTTCAAAAATTCGTCTTGTGAAAAATATTTTATGTTGTAGAGTGATTTTGCTTGGCCCTCGAAACAAAGTTGTACAGTTATTGAGTATTAGTACTGTCAATGTAAAACAAAAGAAAACAATGGAATTAATGTCCACTATACTATGTATTATGTTTAGTATTTTTTCACGGTTGAAGCAAAAACCACTATTTACTTGTACATCAACGCTACGTTCACGAAAACAGGAAAAACCAAGACCACCAACAACGGAGTTTCGTTAAAGAATTTATGAATTATTTGAGTTTCCCATCAAGGTTTACTTAAAAAACGATCTTTATTTTCTTGAAGCGTGTTGAAACAACGTTCGAAATTCTTGAGGCATTCTCATTTTTGTTTTTCTCACAGTGGAGTGTGTTATTCTTACTCTAATACAAGAATAGAACAAATGTGTTAGACAACGTTGCATAAGACAGACATCATGTGACTAGGGTATTACTTTAGGAAAACAAGTTAGTTGGCGAGTTATTGAAAGCCTTTACAGATATTTTCAGTAGAAACCCAAAGAACGCGTTCAAAATGTTGTCGATGAACCAGAGTTTTGAAAACCACAAAACACATGTACAACGTAAGTCACGATTGATTTGATTTTTGAGATGCTGCTATATTTTCATTTTGTGTTCATCATCAATTGGTGAAGTTGTAAATTCTTTCTTTTAAGACGATGGCTTTTTCCACTTGTTTTGCATGATTGTGTTCATAAACCAGTTTGAGTCTTGGTTACTTACAATACTGCAACTAAGGCATCCGTCTTTCATGAATATTTGTCTTGATTTAATATGATGATACTGTTAGAGTTTTAGAGTTTACCATCTTTTAGTCTTCTTTTCCATATCAGTATCGTTATGTCATGAGATGTTGTGGAAGCATTTTTTCAGTGATTCTTGAAGCCCTAAAAAAAGCTCACCCCAAACTAGGAATGGGTTAATCAAAGTGGTCACGAAGCTCAGCAATGCAATGAAGATGATATGTTTGTGTTTCCTTGGGGCAATCGGAAATATTGCATAACTGAGTCATAATAACTAAAATAGCTCGATGTTACATTTTGTAGCCTAGTGCAAGGTTGCAGGCTGGCTAAGTTCCGCACTTTTCCCAACAATAATGATTATTCCGGGGCATTTAAGCTCGTATATTTAGCTTTCTCATAGGATCCTAGGCTTCCTTTGACAGCAAAAATGAGCCTTGCCCTAAATACAATTTTCTGTACAATCGTCTGTACAGATAATAAGGCTAACGCATCCCGCTACGCGCTCTTTCAGTTGATACGCTGGTACATTATGTAAGTGAGGACAGTTCATGTATATTTTGAAAATAACTATACAGGAGTTAAGATCTTACACTAGTGGACCTCCCACATTGATGCGAACTCACTAATTCACCACGAAAGCTTTTTAAGCACTTATAGTTATAAAAGGGACTGCTTGCAACGAACGTAACTGTTGCCTCGGGCTCCTTGCTATAAAGTTCTTAGTAGTAATTCCAATAAGGTGTATCTGCATTAATCATGAGATTTTTCGTTTGGTTTATGTGTTATAGTAGCATCAAATCCTTAGTACTGACAGATATATGTATTTAAAGTAACTGGTCAGGGATGCACTTTTTGTTAAAAGATTATCTGAGCTAATTATCATGAAACTTGTAACTTCTTTTCAAGTTTTTAAGTGACATCCACTGCTTTCTCCTGATGCTAAGAATATTGCTATTTCCCCACAGGGCCACCAAGAAAGCAACGAAGAGAAAGAACCACCTTCACAAAGAATCAACTTGAGATTCTAGAAGACTTGTTCGGTAAAACTCGTTATCCAGACATCTTCATGAGGGAAGAGGTCGCTATCAAGATAAATTTACCTGAATCAAGAGTACAGGTGAGGAAAAAATACATTCTTTTGCACGAAAAGGGCCATTAAAGGCCAGTCTCCGAACGGTTTGTTTTCTTTACTCTGGAATGTAAGGTTATGTCTGAACTTGAAAGAAATTTAAATTCTTCGAACGTTTCCTCTTCTCAATTATACACTTTGTTTAATGGCCTATGGAATGAAGTTGCCAAAAGTATGGAGCAAACTAAATTAAAAGAATTAAAAAAAAGATACTTTTTTTTTTTTTTTTTTGCTGCATTGTGTATGTGTTCCGGTGTTGTTTCTTTTTGATTTTTTTTTACTTCTACTTGTCTTTTCCTGTTCGAACAGTTTTTTATTGCATGCCTTTTATTCTTTTTGACAATTTTGGTGCGGGGAGAGGAAGTGCAAGTGCTAGTAACAGCGGTATTAGTTGGTATAATGTATGGTATTGTGATGGTGATGCTGTTTGTGGTAGTGATGGTGGTGGTGGTATATCAGTAGTAGTTTTGTACTGATCCCACTGGTGATGGCATTGTTGTGGTAATGGTGAAGTTGGTGGTAGCATATCAGTAGTGGCATTGTACTGATCCCACTAGTGATGGTATTGTGGTGGTGGTGATGTTGGTGATGGTGATGGTGGTAGCATATCAGTAGTGGCATTGTACTGATCCCACTCAGTGGTGATGGTACTGTGGTGGTGGTGATGTTGGTGATGATAGTGGTGGCATATCAGTAGTAGTATTGTACTGATCCCACTAGTGATGGTATTGTGGTGGTGGTGATGTTGGTGATGATAGTGGTGGCATATCAGTAGTAGTATTGTACTGATCTCACTGGTGATGGTATTGTGGTGGTGGTGATGTTAGTGATGGTGGTGGTGGCATATCAGTAGTGGTATTGTACTGATCTCACTGGTGATGGTATTGTGGTGGTGGTGATGTTAGTGATGATAGTGGTGGCATATCAGTAGTAGTATTGTACTGATCTCACTAGTGATGGTATTGTGGTGGTGGTGATGTTATTGATGGTGGTGGTGGCATATCAGTAGTGGTATTGTACTGATCTCACTGGTGATGGTATTGTGGTGGTGGTGATGTTAGTGATGGTGGTGGTGGCATATCAGTAGTAGTATTGTACTGATCTCACTGGTGATGGTATTGTGGTGGTGGTGATGTTAGTGATGGTGGTGGTGGCATATCAGTAGTAGTATTGTACTGATCTCACTGGTGATGGTATTGTGGTGGTGGTGATGTTAGTGATGGTGGTGGTGGCATATCAGTAGTAGTATTGTACTGATCTCACTGGTGATGGTATTGTGGTAGTGGTGATGTTAGTGATGGTGGTGGTGGCATATCAGTAGTGGTATTGTACTGATCTCACTGGTGATGGTATTGTGGTGGTGGTGATGTTAGTGATGGTGGTGGTGGCATATCAGTAGTGGTATTGTACTGATCTCACTGGTGATGGTATTGTGGTGGTGGTGATGTTAGTGATGGTGGTGGTGGCATATCAGTAGTGGTATTGTACTGATCTCACTGGTGATGGTATTGTGGTGGTGGTGATGTTAGTGATGGTGGTGGTGGCATATCAGTAGTGGTATTGTACTGATCTCACTGGTGATGGTATTGTGGTGGTGGTGATGTTAGTGATGGTGGTGGTGGCATATCAGTAGTGGTATTGTACTGATCTCACTGGTGATGGTATTGTGGTGGTGGTGATGTTGGTGATGGTGGTGGTGGCATATCAGTAGTGGTATTGTACTGATCTCACTGGTGATGGTATTGTGGTGGTGGTGATGTTAGTGATGGTGGTGGTGGCATATCAGTAGTAGTATTGTACTGATCTCACTGGTGATGGTATTGTGGTGGTGGTGATGTTAGTGATGGTGGTGGTGGCATATCAGTAGTAGTATTGTACTGATCTCACTGGTGATGGTATTGTGGTGGTGGTGATGTTAGTGATGGTGGTGGTGGCATATCAGTAGTAGTATTGTACTGATCTCACTGGTGATGGTATTGTGGTGGTGGTGATGTTGGTGATGATAGTGGTGGCATATCAGTAGTAGTATTGTACTGATCTCACTGGTGATGGTATTGTGGTGGTGGTGATGTTAGTGATGGTGGTGGTGGCATATCAGTAGTAGTATTGTACTGATCTCACTGGTGATGGTATTGTGGTGGTGGTGATGTTGGTGATGATAGTGGTGGCATATCAGTAGTAGTATTGTACTGATCTCACTGGTGATGGTAATGTGGTGGTGGTGATGTTAGTGATGGTGGTGGTGGCATATCAGTAGTGGTATTGTACTGATCTCACTGGTGATGGTATTGTGGTGGTGGTGATGTTAGTGATGGTGGTGGTGGCATATCAGTAGTGGTATTGTACTGATCTCACTGGTGATGGTATTGTGGTGGTGGTGATGTTAGTGATGATAGTGGTGGCATATCAGTAGTAGTATTGTACTGATCTCACTGGTGATGGTATTGTGGTGGTGGTGATGTTGGTGATGATAGTGGTGGCATATCAGTAGTAGTATTGTACTGATCTCACTGGTGATGGTATTGTGGTGGTGGTGATGTTAGTGATGGTGGTGGTGGCATATCAGTAGTGGTATTGTACTGATCTCACTGGTGATGGTATTGTGGTGGTGGTGATGTTAGTGATGATAGTGGTGGCATATCAGTAGTGGTATTGTACTGATCTCACTGGTGATGGTATTGTGGTGGTGGTGATGTTAGTGATGGTGGTGGTGGCATATCAGTAGTAGTATTGTACTGATCTCACTGGTGATGGTATTGTGGTGGTGGTGATGTTAGTGATGGTGTTGGTGGCATATCAGTAGTAGTATTGTACTGATCTCACTGGTGATGGTATTGTGGTGGTGGTGATGTTGGTGATGATAGTGGTGGCATATCAGTAGTGGTATTGTACTGATCTCACTGGTGATGGTATTGTGGTGGTGGTGATGTTAGTGATGATAGTGGTGGCATATCAGTAGTGGTATTGTACTGATCTCACTGGTGATGGTATTGTGGTGGTGGTGATGTTAGTGATGGTGGTGGTGGCATATCAGTAGTAGTATTGTACTGATCTCACTGGTGATGGTATTGTGGTGGTGGTGATGTTAGTGATGGTGTTGGTGGCATATCAGTAGTAGTATTGTACTGATCTCACTGGTGATGGTATTGTGGTGGTGGTGATGTTGGTGATGATAGTGGTGGCATATCAGTAGTGGTATTGTACTGATCTCACTAGTGATGGTATTGTGGTGGTGGTGATGTTAGTGATGGTGGTGGTGGCATATCAGTAGTGGTATTGTACTGATCTCACTGGTGATGGTATTGTGGTGGTGGTGATGTTGGTGATGGTGGTGGTGGCATATCAGTAGTGGTATTGTACTGATCTCACTAGTGATGGTATTGTGGTGGTGGTGATGTTAGTGATGGTGGTGGTGGCATATCAGTAGTGGTATTGTACTGATCTCACTGGTGATGGTATTGTGGTGGTGGTGATGTTGGTGATGGTGGTGGTGGCATATCAGTAGTGTTACTTTGTTCATTCGAACTTTTCCTTGTTTTTTTTTTTATAAAAAATGTTTTTCATACCATATATAGTTATTACTAACTTTTTGATAACATTGATAAGGAGAACAGCCATAAACTAGAAAAGATATTGCCTCTCTAAAGGTAGCTCTTATTCAAGTACACTGAGAAAAAAAGATATTCTAAATTTCCGAACCTCAAGACCAACCGTTCAAAGAACTATTTTATATTTCAATATGCTAAAATTTATTAATATTATAGTGTCAAATTAAATTATTATATATAGTTATATATTTCTTATCATATTTTAATAGTTTTATTATAATGATATTTGTATAGTTTTATATCATTATTATTATTATTATTTTCCACACATTATCTATCTATCTGTCATTGCTACTTGTTGTTGTTTGTGAATTTGAATCAGTTTTTATCTTTTCTGCGCAGGTCTGGTTCAAAAACCGAAGGGCAAAACTGCGTCAGTTGAATAAAGGACAATCTAAATCCTCTCCAAAACCAGCAAAAAGAAAAACCCCATCACCAGAACCACAACAGAGCAAAACCCCATCTCCACCCGCCACGAATCACTACCCCAACAGTAACCCATGGCAACAACAAGCAGTAGACATGAGAATGCCAATGCCTCGATCAAATTACCAGCCCCCTAACATGATGAATGGAATGATGGGTAACGTAATGAATGGAGCATGCGCAGTAGGTGGATCTCCCCCCAGGTTCATTCCTCCTCATCCACCACCGTCAGCATACCACCATCCTCCCCAGGACTATCCTTATATGGCCAATACCAACGGTGTGTCAGTAAACAGCAACATGGCGGGAAATCCCAATGGGCCACCTAATTATTATTCATCTGCTATGTTATAAATGAAATGCACATATCAATAAATATACATATATATAGATAGATAAAAACTCATACATATGTATATATTATCGTATAATTCAAGTTACAAGAGAATGATTGGTGGTTTTCAAACTTGTGTGATTGTTGAATTCAAATTGTAAGTTGTAACTACTGCATGTTGGAGTTCCTCTGCTGTTTTTGTCATGATTCAATCATGTTTCTAGTTGCCAATTTATAAACTGTCGTTGGGAGCACACTTCCTCATCTAAATTTAAGAGAGCTAATTGTCCCGCAATATCTGTCTAGATGTAGTGGATTCACAGTATTGAAAAATCTATAAAGTTATTTATTATGAATTTTAAAATATTCACAAATATGTTTCTCGACCACTGAGGCCTCGTAGCTTCATAAACAGATTTAATACAAAATTATCAAGTTATTGTTCTTACTGATTTAGAAAGAAAGTAATCAAAACCAGAAGTAGGTATGCATGATTAAGTAGGTTAAAAATAGCTAGGTTGCTGTTCATTATAGTGATGAAAAAAAGTTATCTTTGCCACTGACCAATGATGTTACAGCACGTTGCCTGAAATATTAAAGTGTTGAATACAGAATGTCTCAACTTCTATTCATCGTCGTACACGTTCAGAGCAATATATTCAAGTTATAAGCCATTCTGACGTTAAGGGGAAAACTGGTCGAGTTGGCATTGCAATGCATTGTGCGACTGTTTTAGGGGACAAAATAGAGGCCATCTTGGTAATATGTCTTCTAAAGCAGTTCCCCAATGGCACGGCAATGCCAACTCGATGCAGTTGAAAGGTAGCGCGCCTAGAAAACCCCATCGAGGTACCATAAAGGGGAAAATAAAAGGAGGTTAAGTTTAGAAAATATAAAATACTACTATGCAAAAGGAAAACAAGTGGGTTGGGCTACGAGTCTTTGCACTGTGCGAATCAGCTCAGTGAAGCAAATCAAGCAAATCATTCAGGTGTATGAACGAATATTCACTGAAACGTCGACCGAGCAAAAACCAGCAATTGATTCTCCCCTGTTGACTACTGGCATGCATGCTGTTTTACAATTATGTGACCTTTTTTACACACGATTTGAACTAAACCTTAAACAAGTGTCTTCACAGGGTGACCAAAACGAATTTAGCTAGTTCTTATAGGCAGCCATATTGGATTTGCTTTGGAAAGGCTGTGCGAACTATGCCATGAGGTGCGCCCTCGAACATTTTATGTTATTTATTTTATCATATAGCAGAAATATGTAACTCGTTAGATTTGAACACGGCATTCACACTGAAAACTGATAACTGTTTTGTGTCCACACTACAAGGATCATCGGTCGCAAAAACTGCTGAATGCACAATTGAGCATGCGCACATTAAGGACCTAATCTAATGCCTGTAATATTTAACATCCATCTGGTAGCGTGGCCGAGCGGTCTAAGGCGCTGGTTTAAGGCACCAGTCTCGTAAGAGGCGTGGGTTCGAATCCCACCGCTGCCATTATTTTTATCTTCAAGTCCTGTTTCTGGTCATCTAAACTGCTCTTGGTAATATTTGACATCCATCTGGTAGCGTGGCCGAGCGGTCTAAGGCGCTGGTTTAAGGCACCAGTCTCGTAAGAGGCGTGGGTTCGAATCCCACCGCTGCCATTATTTTTACCTTCAAGTCTTGTTTCTGGTCATCTAAACTACTGTCTGTAATATTTGACATCCATCTGGTAGCGTGGCCGAGCGGTCTAAGGCGCTGGTTTAAGGCACCAGTCTCGTAAGAGGCGTGGGTTCGAATCCCACCGCTGCCATTCTTTTTATCTTCCAGTCTTGTTTCTGGTCATCTAAACTACTGTCTGTAATGATGGACATCCATCTGGTAGCGTGGCCGAGCGGTCTAAGGCGCTGGTTTAAGGCACCAGTCTCGTAAGAGGCGTGGGTTCGAATCCCACCGCTGCCATTATTTTTATCTTCAAATAGTGTTGTTTTGTGGTCATCTAAACTGCTCTTGGTAATATTTGACATCCATCTGGTAGCGTGGCCGAGCGGTCTAAGGCGCTGGTTTTAGGCACCAGTCTCGTAAGAGGCGTGGGTTCGAATCCCACCGCTGCCATTCTTTTTATCTTCTAGTGATGTATCTGGTCATCTAAACTACTGTCTGTAATAGTTGAAATCCATCTGGTAGCGTGGCCGAGCGGTCTAAGGCGCTGGTTTTAGGCACCAGTCTCGTAAGAGGCGTGGGTTCGAATCCCACCGCTGCCATTTTTTTATCTTTAAATAGTGTTGTATTCTTGTCTTTTGCTTGTTGCATGTTAGATACTGCAAGTCCGAAATGCACTATGGGTGATGTAATTTTAAGCTAGGGAAAGGTCAATATGGAATTTTCCCAAACTTTGTCCGCAGGTTTTTCCACCTAATTTACTTCTGCACTGACGTTACTTACATATGAATATAATACATTTCAAGCTTGCAACAACATGCTACAAGCAACATACAGCTGTATGAAATAACTGTATACTTGAAATAATCACTAAGGCTTCAATACTGATCATGATATGCATGTTTATTGGCAACAAGAATATAGTACCAAATTGCAGAATATTCCCCTTCACAGCTCCCTTCTCCAACTTGAAAGGTAGCCGTGCCTTTGCATCGAAGCGAGACATGTGGTGACCCTCCAATGATAGAGATCGACCTTTTTTAACACCTTGGATAATTATTTACATCTCTTTATCATTGCCGAAGCTCACCGTTGGTCTCGTTTCGATGCAAAGGCATACCTACCTTTCGATGGCGCAGGGGAATGTGAAGGAGAATATCGAAGAATGTTTAAAATAACAATACATGCATGGGAGCCAAGATCATGATGTACTTTATGAAATACTAGGAATCTGAAGCAAATGAAACTCAAGACTGACGACTCCGACAGTTCTATATAGAGGGTTTTCACAAATAAGAGCGAGGGGTATTCTGGGTAGTTGATATCCTGGGCATTTGTAGAGTGTTTAATTTGCATACAGACTCATACATGAAGAGCGACAAAATGCTTTGTTCGGTAACTACAATCAATATTCGAGAACTAAAAACTGGAACATGTAATCTGTATAATAATGATCCTAGCTAGGGACCTGATTTAGGGGGCGGGGTATTACCCGCCACCACCTACCTTTTCTTGGTTAGGGGGGGGGGGGGTATATGCCTCTACCCACTACTTCCATCCACCTTTTCATGGTCATTAGGAGTATGAAGATTCCCAGTTTCTGCTCTGTTTTGGTCAGGGGAGTGGACTATGCCCGCACCCATCATCTCAATTTATAAATCCACCCATTTTCTATATTGTTCATTATGAAGATTCTACCTTCTGCTCTTGTTGTGAGAGGGGTATATATACAGGTAACACCACCACCACTCATCCATTTTAGATAGTGTCTAACTTCTTTTAAAATAGTGCATTATAGAGTATATAGAGTGTCATAACTGAATTAATTTATATATGAGAAGCGGGCTAATAAATTGTTATTTTGTAGCTGCCTGGGTATCAGTGTAAACTTGCACCTTTGACAAGTCTAAATTTCTTAACGATCAACGGGTGGGTTTCCATTACAAAATTTTGACCTATTCTCGATAGACCGCGCGTAATTCGAAAATGGCGGGAGAACAAGCTACCATGTTTACGATGCTACTCTTATATGTTATATTGATAACATTTGCAAAAGAAATGTCTTCAAAATCTGAGGTTAAAGTTTGCTTCTTCTAAAACTAAACGAAGACGGCGAATTTTAATTGTCCAAAAAGGTTATGGCTGTGAGCAGGCTTCCCCCTCCTTTCTCCTAGGCCCCAATATTTCCCATTCCAACCAGGAACGCCTGCAATGTTGGCTAGATAATAGACCTCTTGCAGCACGTCGGAATGCAGTTCAACTTGGAGGGCAAAACAATAGTTTCCAATTTTCAGGAGTTTAAAATTCTTTTGTTTTGCCCTCCAAATTGAGCTACATTCCGACGTACTGCAAGGGGTTTATTGACTGGTGTCCAAACGTCCTCAAACATCTATCATCCATCATAGATTTTATGTCCTTTTCCCGTTTTCTTTCCAAATACCTTTTGCCAGGAGGTGCGCACCAGTATAGGTCCAGCTCTGCATGATATTATCTTCACAAAATGACGTACAAAACACAGTATTCATACGTACTCCAAACTGTTTTAAACGATATGAAGAATAAGCTGCAAATTAACGTCATCTCACAAGAAAAGCTACCACTAATCTAAAGCTTATCTATTAAAGTTTAGACTTTTGTACAAGAGTTCATCGCAAGTTTTAACTTAAGTAGCTTCAATCGCCTCGGATCGAATCAAGGTGGAAATTCCCTAAAGTTTCCTTAGTTTTGATGATTTCATTTCCTTAGACAATACAGTTTTAGTTTACATTAGTATATACTGGCAAACTATGAAAAAACTGAAAGATAATCTGTTTCCTTGCTAGCCTAGTTGTGGTGTTTTTCACATTTAAAAATTCTCATAACTTCTCAAGAAATTAATATTTTTGTCTGAAGGTTTCTAGCTTTGTTGATGTCATTCTAATCTATAATTCTAATGTAGAGATCCATTATTCTTTTCCACGACAAGCAAAGAAACACACGAACAGAAAGAAAGAAAAAGGCATTGATAAAGTAAGACAAACAGAGAGGAACCGAGGTTGGAAGGAAAAAGGAGTGAATTGGGAAAGAAGGGATGGGATGGACGAAGATGGGATGGCATGGGAAACATGTTAGAGAAAAGGAAATAAGAACGCAAACACCTTACAAAGAGAAATTTAGAATAGCTACCGAAGAAAAATTAATTAAAAACGTTCATTATGAAGAATCGATCTTCAACATGTTCTTCTATAACCTGCTATTTGTCAGTTTTCGTGCCTGACATATGGCGTAAAATTGCCTTGTCCTGACAACTCAAGTTTCCTCGACCAAAAAAGAATTTTGAATCACCAAGCTTTTGGGCTGATGGCTATCATCAGGTCAGTTAAGGACGTTCAATCGCTATTATTTAGTATCGTAATTAATATTTTTGTACCGCTCTTGATAAAACAATTACAAATGACAGTGTCTAACTCGAAAACTAAGTGTTAATTTAGACACTGACATTCCAAAAATTTACTAATATCAAAAATATACGAAAAGAAAAATGTAATTAAATGATTAATTTGTAATTAGAACATAAGTATTTAAAAATGTAAAAAGAATGTAAATAAAAAGTATTGTATTATTGTATTGTATTGTATTCGCGGGCATTGTTCGTGCGCATCTGTTCTGCGCATAAAGCGCGACAGCGCGCGCGTGACCTATGTTTTTCAAGATCAAACTCCGTCACGCTCGTTGGGAAAACGATTTCGATCGGCTATATCTCGAGAACAACAACGGTGACCCCCATTTTTTATTTCAGTATTTGATAAAGAATTACATAAGCTGTCAGTGTTCCAAATTTGAAGAAAAAAATATGGGAAAATCATAACGAAAACATGTATTTGGATGAAAATTTCATTCTACATTACGGCCAAAACGTCACCGAATGGTGCATGGTGGCTGTAAATTCGAACCAAAAACTACAAGCTATTTGTATGTATTCAGAAATATTTACACATAATATTTATCATTGGGTTATTAGATGGTTATTTCAAAAAATGTTTAGCAATCCATTTAGTTTTTCAACAACAAAAATGACTTAATTGCTCGACTTGTATGTATTGCGCGCAAGCGATTTTCGACAAGAAAAGGGCTGAATTTTAATATCATCTCACTCCTAAACGAGAACGGTGACCCCATTTTTTATTTGCTCAGGGAACTTCTATGATGGTCTTGTTTCGCCAAGCGAAGTTTGAAGAAAAAAAACATGGGAAACATTTTTGTCCGCGAACATCCTTAACGAATGTATAAAACTTCAACTGCTTGAATAGGTTTCGTGACAAGTACACGCGCGCGCGTATAAATGCAAAGTAATAACTTACAAGGCAAAGTAATTCATAGAACTTGTAGCTTTCTGTCGCCACCAAAATTACATCATTAATTAGCATGCTTTGTTTTGCAGATGCCATCTGCCTTCCTTTTGAAAATTTAGGATTCTTTCCATGCCATGACTCGTTTTTATATATTAAGGGGGAATGGGGACGGATCAAGGAATCTGAGAAAGGAGGCCGGGGACCGTAAAAATTCGAAACCAGAGGAGGTACTGAGCCATACTTCCAGTGAAATTTTCAAATAGGGTTTCCAGAATTAAATTTTTTCCTACGTTCTGGGAAAAGTTTTTTCACGCAAAAAAGTAGCAAAATTGACCCAGAAATTGGGGGGGGGGGGGGCAACCAGGGTAGCCCAATGCCCCCTCCCTACGCTAGTCAGTGCATTGAATTATGGGTGTATGGGTTAACTTTCAGGATATATGGATATCCATAAACCCATTATATTTACATACTTTTTAAACTTCATTTTGGGCATGACAATGATTGTGCGCAGTTGACCTTTTGGCTTTCGCATAATAACTTCATTCTACTACCACTACCAGAATGCTTCGCGAGTTATTTTCAATGTAAAATTTTTATTACCTGAGAATATTGAAATTTTACTGTATTACAAAGGGCCTATTTGCTGAATACTTTATGACCGGCAAAATGCATCATGTTCATAATAAATAGACCTTTGATTTCAAGGCTTGATAGCCAATACTGCATCTAAAAGATTGGAATGAGTATACTTCACTTGGACATCCTTAAAACCATGTTTCTCCAACAAGCGTTTGTAATCCAATCCAGAACTCTCACGGCCATCAGAAATACAGCGCATGATGAGAGACCAGTAAATTGGAGTCATAGGGCCAGACCTATCGTCATATATGAGACGT
Source organism: Anthopleura xanthogrammica (assembly GCA_964019055.1). Classification (NCBI taxonomy): domain Eukaryota; kingdom Metazoa; phylum Cnidaria; class Anthozoa; order Actiniaria; family Actiniidae; genus Anthopleura; species Anthopleura xanthogrammica. Next base: position 27,159,208 of record OZ025206.1, on the reverse strand, counting down.
TCTCCTAACAAAACACCTCCACCTATGGAACACAATAAGTAAATTCACAATTGACCATGACATAGTAAAACGTGTACTAGGAAACGTCTCTAGGAAAACCGGTATTATCGGTTGGAATACAACTAGAACAGTCACCTTTTCGGAACTTCCAACCGAAAAAAGTGGAAAACCTTTCGAGCTTGTCTAGTCATCCCGGTTGGTACGAACCAATTGGAATTGTCCAAACCATTTGAAGAATTTCTCGGAAGCCCAGTTCTCTAATTTGCGCGTTCATGACGAAAACTTTCAAGATGACGGACCATCGATCAGGTGTATAGTCGGTTTGAACTGTTCCATTAGAACCGTTCATGCCTCGGTTACATTAACCGGTTTTCCTGGACAAATGGAAAACACCCGGCTATGTCTTCTATTAGGAGTAAGGCTTCTTAATTCAAAATTTTTTTAAATAGGATTGTTGGCTTAAATCTCATCCCATGCTTTCAATAAATAGTTTGCTTCCGAGATGTGACATACATTTTCGAAAGTATCGCGGGCGGGCATGAGAGCGAGGTTTAAAATTTGAAAATTAATGCAAATCAGATGACTCGACCCAGGTTTTTGTCTTCTTTTCTTGTGTGTTTTACTACTAGTGACTCTCAAGTAAACCCACCAAAACACAAAACTGAGGTGTCATGAACTGGCAAAAATTGACTTATATCTGAGATAAATCTAGATTTTCAGAAGAGGTTTTTGGATATTTTGAAAACATTTCCTATAATATTCATCATCGAGTAAGAAAATGAAATAAAGAAATGACAGTTTCCCGATTAACCTGGCTACTAGGGATGACATCTCAGTTTTGCAAATCCTCTAGATTCTGATTGGTTATTATTTGTTATCAGATTAGCTGGACGCGCGTGCTGCGTGCTCTCATAACGCACACAGCACGCGCGCTTATTTTCTATTTCGTGATTAAATATATTGATATTTAAATTTCTTACTAAACGTTACCTGATTGAAGGCTGTTGAATACGTTGTCTAATATAGCATCACATTCACCTGGACCCCAGTCATGAAGGATGTGTGTGAGTACGTACAGGTCAGCGGGTGGTAGGTTAGGCTTGAAGAAGTCTCCTCCTACAAAGGTGATATTCTGCTGGTTTGGGCATTCATTCAAGGGCGGCTTAAAGTGTGGTGAAACCTCGACCACGTTGGGCAGATCAAACATGGTGATTTTCATATTGGGGTAGGCCATACACATAGCATAGGAAACATCGCCAGTACCACCTAATTTTGGAATAAAATTAAAGGGATTAGATCAAACCAGTAGTCATCTTGTGAGACCCGATGTAAATGAGACAGGTGGTGTTACCCCCTGGGTGGGGTTACCCATATCGTCACCTCTGGAAGTAAATAAAGTCCTGGATTTTGTCCTCAAAAGGTCCCCAAAAACAACAGTCAAAGCGCAAAAGCGAATGTACTGTCTTCTTGTATGTATGCTAAACAACATTTGTGTTAAAGAAATAGCGGAAAACACGAGCGCTATGCGTCGTTCTTTTCCTAGCTAACACTTCTCTCGTGTCCTGCCAACCCCTTCGTGCTTTATAATTGCACGCCGGGCAGCAAGCAAGTGTTTTATTTCTTTTATAAAATACAAATTAGAACTAGATTCTACTTTGGATAGGAATGACGCAAAAGAAAGTGCTTGAGTGTACTGTGTACGTGTTTTCATAAAGCAAGCGTTCCCAACCAATATAATAAAATAGTGTAAGTAAAATAGTCACTATAATGATAATAATCATAATAATAATAATAATAATAATAATAATAATAATAATAATAATAATAATAATAATAACTTTATTTATATAGCGCGCAAATCTAAAATTCTAAGGCGCTTTACTAACAGATCTCTGAGCGGGGAAGGGGTATTTACCGATACCGCCCAACACCTAAATTGATATCTATTTAACAATTAGTCCTCGAGTCCGAATGGTCTACGAGTCAATAGGCCATGAGGCCGAAGGCCGAAGGCAGAATGGGCTATTGACTCGTAGGCCATGAGGGCGAGAGGTCTAATTGTTTTAGTAAAAACCTACTAATCGGTCCAATGAAAGGATCCAAAAAGTTTTGGATTTTGCTTTAAATATATATTTTTGGTTTTCAAAACCGGCGCTTTTCGCTACTAGAGGTCTATCACTAATAGACCCCTAGTAGCTCAGCCAATCACAGGGCTCGATTGGTGATAGACCATTAGTAGGTTTTTTCTAAAAATGAATAGTCTCTATTTTGGACAATTGGGTTTTTTTTTTTATTTTTAGCATTGATCTTCAGCCTTTGCACAGCTGTAGCCTCCTGCGCAGTCGCTGTAAGGCGCTTCCGGTTCCCGTCATTCCTCCACTAGTATTGTGGGAGGCTGAATTGCTCATCTAATAAATCAGGGAAATACATAGTTGCAATCACGCTTAAATTGTATTGAATTGCTAATTTGTGTCACTTAATTATCGCATTAATAAACGAAAATCTATGTTGACACCCACCAATTCCTATTGGTCTCAGATCGACCATTTTAGATCTCCGGCCCGTTATCAACGTTAATTGAAATAGGTGTATTCCATCTGGTTGCGGGCGAACGAATAGGAACACCAATGCAGCTTTTGAGGTTAATTTAACTCAGCTACGACTTAATACTTGTTTATAGTATGTAAGATAAGTAACATGCACAACTGACTAACCTCCAATGTCACACAGTCGCTGAAAACGACTCAAATCAAACGCAGTCGCGAAGGTACTTGTAGCAGACTTGACAGAGCCTCGCATACCCTCTTGAAAGTGTATCAACTTTTCCTTGCTAGAGTAGTTATTCTTGAACAGGTCGTTAGATGTGGTATTAAAGGTTCTTTGCCACTGGCTTTTTCCTTCACGAATTGCGCTCGTCAGGTTACCCGTTAGAGGCTTGTTTGTTTTCATAACGTGCATCACATACCCATACATATATGTTGGACTTGACTTTCTAAAACAATCTCCAATCGAAGAATTGGAGTAGAGAGCCTCGTCTGGTTTATCACCATGTCTGACCAACAGTTCCAGGGTAACCAGAGCATCTAAAAGTCTGCACACGGCATCGTGGTCGGCAGAGAGTTGTTCTGCTATTTTGTTGGATGGCTGTGGTGTTCCAACAACATCAAAGATTCCCAATTCACAGGCGGTGAATATAGTCTGGGAGGCACAGAATCCGTGAATGTAATCAAACACTTTTTGCGGTACTGGTGAAGACATTACTGATGAAGAGATTGTCTAGGAAGAGAGAATTGGATTTATAAATCATTTGATCACTGATATGATCAACATTATATAGTACGTTGCCCGTAAAATTTTCCAATTGGCGCAAAAAAACAAAAAAAAAGAAGCAAAAAGCAAACAAGGGCGGAAACTATTTTAGATATTTTTTTAAAATAATAAATGTGGCATTGCTCGTGTGAAACGCTGATTCAGTCTAATTATCATTATCAATACTACTAGTATTTCTAAACAACAAAATCAAAAAAATAATCCATACATCTTTTGTTCCAACAGCACGAGATTTCGAAAATGTTCGTTATAGCAAGAACGTCTAATGAATGAATGAATGAATGGACGATCGAACGATCGAACGATCAGACAGACGGACGGACGATCGAACGATCGAACGATCGAACGATCAGAAAGACGGACGGACGGACGGACGGACGGATGAATGGACGGATGGACGGATGGACGGATGGACGGATGGACGGACGGACGGACGGACGGACGGACGGACGGACGGACGGACGGACGGACGGATGGATGGATGGATGGATGGATGGATGGATGGATGGATGGATGGATAAATGAAGTTCTTCATAAACATCTTAGCAACACATTTCCAAAAATGTAAAAGCTCAAAAAGTCTGATCTATTGAATGAGCATGCACCTTTACAAAAACGCTCTATTACTATCCGTCCTAATGCAACGTGGTACTCAAACGACATCTCAATTCAAAAATTGAAGAGGAGGAAGTTTGAACGAAAGTGGCGTAAATCTAGATCTAAGATCGACCGGGATCTTTATGTCAACGCAGTCATAAATGGAGTACCACTCTATTTTAATCAAAGAAAACCAACGCAATCAGAGGGTGCTTTTAAAAGACCGTTGGCAAGCTACGTACTGCATCGCAAAGCTGATTGCATTCTCCCGACTTATACAATTCCTACTGAACTTTGTGATAGGTTTGCTGAATTCTTTACTACAAAGGTCACTGTCATCAAGGGAAATCTTAATGTTAAATGTCTGAATGCTGTAAATCCCTTCATGGACTCTCTTCCCTGTCCTTCGGAGCTGAGTGAGTTTGTTCCTATCACCGAATATGACTTATCTAAACTGGTCGGCAACTCATTGTACAAGTCTTGTTTTCTTGATTCTCTGCCTGCATTATTAATGAAGGACTGTTTTGACATTCTATTACCTGTCTTTACTAGGTCTGACTGAGCCAGGGCGTGGTCCCTTCACAATTAAAAAGAGCTGCTGTCACTCCCATCATCAAGAGGCCATCGTTGGATAATGAAATCTTGCATAATTATAGACCTATTTCTAACTTAACATTCATATCAAAATGTGTTGAAAAGGCTGCTGCATCTCAACTCGACCGTTACATTGTGACTAACAATTTGGATAAAAAACTGAACAGAGACTGCTTAAGATTCATAATGACATACTTCGATCTGTTGATGAAAAATGCTGTGTTCTACTGCTGCTGATGCTTGATCTTTCAGCCGCATTTGATATTATTATCATCATCATCATCATCATTATTATTATTATTATTATATTATTATTATTATTATTATTATTATTATTATTATAACCACTATTTATTGAATCCATATATAATAATAATTATAAAAATCTCAATACTTTTACAAAATATTAGAAACATGGTACTTAATACTGAATACTGAAAAACTAATACTTAATCCTAATACTAATACTTAAAACTGAAACTTATTACTAATATATATTTTATATAGAATTTTAAAAAAAGGAAAAAATTTTATAAAAAGAAAAATTTATATCACTATTTATATTATTATTTATATAATAATAATAATATAATAAATTACTAAAACAATGATATACTGACTATTTATAAAATATTTGCTTCATGGTTGTTTAATCTAAAATCCTCTAAAATGTTTTTATTTCGAAAAGGGGTTCTTTACCCTCTTATGCACAGATGGACAGTTCTTAAAAAAGAAACGAAAATACGAAGAAAGGATCCTGGATGTGGAAATGGGAAGTTTTACCCCTTTGGTCTTTGGAACGAATGGTGGTATGGGTACAGAGTGTCAAATGTTTCTAAAGGCGCTGGCAGAGAAGATTTCAAGGAAAACGAACGAGCCATATGCAGAAACAATCACATACATAAGAACAAAACTATCCTTTGAAATACTTAGATCCATTAATCTATGTGTACGTGGGTCACGAGTTCCTTTTTATAAGAACAATGACTTTTTATTTGATTTTAAACTTAATGTAAATACAACAGAAATCAATTGATTTATTTTTAAATATTTTTCTTCTTAATAATTTTTTACATATTTTATAATTTTTTGTTTTTTAGATCCTTTAATATCGCTCGTTTTAACATTATAATTAATTATTGCTATTATTGTCTTCTTTATTATTGTTATTATAATTATTGTGAAATAAAGTTATTATTATTATGTTCTTAAAATGTTAAAGTTCAAAATAGTTCTTTATTATTATTATTATTATTATTATCATTATTATTATTATTATTATTATTATCATTATTATTATTATTATTATTATCATTATTATTGTTATTGATAATTTATTCTCGTTAAGAGTATTTATATTGATTTAACAAGATCTTTGGTAGGCACTCTTCTAATTTTTCTACTGAGAAATCGCCGAGACCTACTTTCAAAGTCCGTTTTCTCGGGTTTTTCTGCAAAACAAAGCTTATTTTTTCTAGTTTAAATTGAAGCTTGGTGCAACCTCTGACTAGCAACGGCAATATTGTTTTGGAATGTGCAAATTACGTATATATAGTCCCTATATTTGAACATCTTACACAAATGTGAATCGATTTATTATTATTATCTATATATTGATATATACATTGTACTTATTTATCTAGCCACATTATATATCGAAAATTAGTTTCTAGGCTCATACCCTCATATTGTAAATTGTTATTCAGCTAGTTAGTTATATTATTTTAGAAACGTTACTGTGATTATTATTATGGTATCTTTATTTTTTTCCTCTGTCGTTTTCAATAACAAGCGGGTCGTGTCTGGGCTTTGTTCATTGAATACTAAATTAATTGGATAGAATTGAGCTCGAGGGCTTGTAAATAAAACCAATTATCAGACCAATAAAGTTGAATTTAACGTGTCAATCAATTGAAAAAAATCTTCAAAATACTGGTTAAGACTTCTAGTATTGAACTATTTTTACACGTCAACCTAATTTTTATATCTAAAGACTAGTTTTTCAAGTCACGCGTTCAGTAGTCTCGATCAGTTAGGATTATCTAATTCCCCCGTAATTTGCACATTCCAAAACAATATTGCCGTTGCTAGTCAGAGATTGTACTAAGCTTCAGTTTAAATTAAAAAAATAAGCTTTGTTTTGCACAAACAAAAACGAGAAAACGGACTTTGAAAGTAGACCCCAGCGACTTTGAAAATCGGCGTCTTTTGAATGATTTGGGGTCGGTTGACAAAAATTCGAATAGCGACTCGAATATTCAATTTAAAACGATTCTAAGTCCAGTTCTGTAGTGAGGATAGATAGTACTTTCGATGGCAAAAATATAAGAGAAATCTAGTTCTTAGAGAGACGGCCTCTTAAAAACTATTCAACTGTTTGATCTTTTATCGGCTCAGTTGCTCCCCTCTGGTTTCAAGAGTAATATACACTTTGTATCGGATAGGGTATTTTGCCCGTTCAAGTACAGCGTAAACGAAGCCAGAAGTTAAAGTGATTTCAGACAAAAGGAGTTTGAAACTTGTACTCCAGATTCGCCTGTTCACACTGGACTGGGAATTTGAACTGCCATTTTGAAAAAGGTTGAACATAACCTTCACTCCATTCAAGGCATGTAGAATAAAATACTGAAATATATAGAACTATTTAGAACTAGGCAATATATAGCAATCAATAGAAACTCGAGTATACAAAACTTATCTGATTAAGAAAATAGCTAATATTTAACACTTTGTTCCTATAAGATTATATCTTATGACATACTTCATTGATTGTTCAAAATCTTGAACGAAGATAGAAAAACCGAAAACAACCGTTATTCATAATGAAAAATCACAAACTTTAGAGAAGCGATTTAACTTACCCAGTAGCTCGCCTTTGATGTTACTTGACTAACTGACGTATCAAGAAATGCGTATTCAACTTGGAGTAAGCATATATACAATTTGTCTGCGCATGCGTCAGATTTGAACTACAGGCATCCCAAGCTTAAATTTTACGGTTTTTGAAACGCTGTTTAAATCGTTGTAAAAGTTTAAAAAATTCACATAAAACAGATCATTATCAATTATGTTTTGATTTGTCGTTTATTTGCAATTTTGAGTTTCCGTGTTGATCTCTGTCCGACGAAGTAAGGGAATTATTTGTGTGGGATTCCTGTGGTTTAACAATGTTTATTCGAAAAGAACCAAAGAATGGTGAGACGGATGCACTTAAAATCCATCGAAAAGCAAGTGGGACCACCCTCTAACTCTAACCAATTATAAATATCGAAACTAGGATGAATAGAGTAAGGGATCATGAAAAAAATGGCTGGGGGCGAGTTACAAAGCAAAGTTTTCTACAAATTTATTCGGACAAAGCCTCAAGTTAAAAAAACAATTGGAAACCACAATATTGGACTAAAAATTACTTTGAAACAAAGCTGTATCAAACCGTCCAAAAGCTGATGACAAGATATCTAAATATGAACAATTAAGCTGGCTTTTGCCACAGAATCGAAAGCATTATGTGTTCGAAATATTGCATACAAAGGAATCTAAAATACTGAAATCATAACAACAAGACGCACTTAGTACCATGGTACAAAATAGCGTGATCTGATATGGAGGGGGCACTTCAGAACTTCCACAAAGTGTTTGAATGCAACGAGTAAGGTTAAAGGAAGCCAATTATTGAATTTTTGGCTAGGGCGACCAAACAAGTGTAGTACTTTAGGTAGGAAAGTGTGGATAACACGAGCAAAATCGTGAATTTTTCAACCAAACAGAGCAAATATATTTTATTGATACGTAGACACAGAGAACTGTAATTCACAGAATATAAGCTTCAATGTATTAGTACTAACTTTGACTGGTAGGCATTCCTTTTAATCATCTTGATTTGTATAAATCCTTGAAGAAAGTATATAGGTGGTTTTTGAATATTTTCGTTGTTTCGACCGACTTTGATCCTAAATATTTCGTAATCTACGAGCTTCACTTTGAAAATAATCATGCACAACACTACAAATGCAGATAGACTGTCTAATCCCTTTGAAGGCTTCTCTTGCATATCCAGAAAACAGACGTAGATCGCCAACGAATCTTCTATCACGGCTCAAAACGCAAGCAAAATGCCCACGCAGACAGTTCAAAGCCAAAATCTGGCGCATGCGCAGACAAATTGTATATATGCTCTTGGAGTAACGAAATAGTTGGCGAGCATGACCTTATATGGCTATGAAACGATTAATCAGGATTGACATAAGGCGCTAAATTTGAATTTTCCGATTCACTAAATTCTACACACTAATGCTTTCCGAGTATGGATTATGAAACAAAAATGTTTATAGGTGAGGGGTAGGGAGAGTTAAAACTTCGAACTTAAAACCATCTATCTTACACCAAAGTAAAGAGCTTTCGTTAGTGAACAAAGATTTTGTTATTTGATACGAAGAGAAGGAATTCAGAGACTTTTTAAGCATTTACTGAAGGACGCTCAGTGCTTTGTTTTCACTGAGTTTTCCACACACTTCGTCTTCTTAAAACTTAAAACTTGAATATCTTTCGCTGTAGTCGGCGTAAAACCACCTATCTTACACCAAAGTAAAGAGCTAGTGAACAAAGATTTTGTTATGCTTTTGATAACGAAGAGAAGAAATTCAGAGATTTTTTAAGCATTTAGTAAAGGACGCTCAGTAACCAAGTGGGGGTAGTGTAGGGAGTTTGGTCTCTGTACGAAAGCTTTACGAAACTTCTCCTATTGTGTTCGTAGATCACTCGAGCTGGCGAAGTTACGGGTGACTTATCAGGCTAATACGGAATTTGCATTACAGCGCGGCGCGCAAATATAGGACGACATTTAATGTATTCGCATACTTCTATGCACGGGATTTTGTACTTTAAACCGACACATTTGATGCCAAACTTTCTTGTTTTACCAAATTTGGCATGTAAAAGCTCGTTTGGCAGCAAAAAGCCAATGAATAGAAGTGTGCGAATGTATTAAATGTGGTAGTACTTTTTCGCATCGCTCTGTAATTATTCTAGCGTCTTATACTTGTGATTATGCAAAATAAATTCGAAAAACACAATAGAAATCATTGTCCGTGGAGGAGGTTGCATATCTGATACAAAATCGTCCTGATTTCCATAAACTTTAACTCCAATTTTCTCAGCCAAATTCAATTTTATCTTTAAAATTTTAGTAGAACATAAATACATACACCTATTCGTGTCCGTGTTGTATCAGATATACAATCACTCGCCTTCGGCTCGTGGTTGTATATCTGATACAACACGACCACTCATATTGTATATATTACTAACTACAACCACGAGCCGAAGGCGAGTGATTGTATATCTGATACAACAGTTACACGGACACGAATATTGTATATTACTTATGAAACGCGACTCCAGTCCAGTTCTGTAGTGAGGATAGATAGTACTTTCGATGGCAAAAATATAAGAGAAATCTAGTTCTTAGAGACGGCCTCTTAAAAATTATTCAACTGTTTGATATTTTATCGGCTCAGTTGCTCCCCTCTGGTTTCAAGAGTAATACACTTTGTATCGGATAGGGTATTTTGCCCGTTCAAGTACAGTGTAAACGAAGCCAGAAGTTAAAGTGATTTCAGACAAAAGGAGTTTGAAATTTGTACTCCAGATTCGCCTGTTCACACTGGACTGGGAATTTGAACTGCCATTTTGAAATAGGTTGAACATAACCTTCACTCCATTCAAGGCATGTAGAATAAAATACTGAAATATATAGAACTATTTAGAACTAGGCAATATATAGCAATCAATAGAAACTCGAGTATACAAAACTTATCTGATTAAGAAGATAGCTAATATTTAACACTTTACTCCTATAAGATTATATCCGTATGACATACTTCAATGATTGTTCAAAATCTTGAACGAAGTTAGAAAAACCGAAAACAACCGTTATTCATAATGAAAAATCACAAACTTTAGAGAAGCGATTTAACTTACCCAGTAGCTCGCCTTTGATGTAACTTGACTGACGTATCAAGAAATGCGTATTCAACTTGGAGTAAGCATATATACAATTTGTCTGCGCATGCGTCAGATTTGAACTACAGGCATCCCAAGCTTAAATTTTACGGTTTTTGAAACGCTGTTTAAATCGTTGTAAAAGTTTTAAAAATTCACATAAAACAGATCATTATCAATTATGTTTTGGTTTGTCGTTTATTTGCAATTTTGAGTTTTTTTGGTTCCGTGTTGATCTCTGTCCGGCGAAGTAAGGGAATTATTTGTGTGGGATTCCTGTGGTTTCACAATGTTTTATCTCGGTCCATGAACAAAAACCCTCTCGAATTTCATAAAATATCTTGGGGGAAAATGCGATTTATTCTAACACATATTTTAAACCAAGCTTGGGATTCCTGTGGTAGTTCCCAGTCCCCTAGCCACTCAGCATATCACTGAGCATGCGTACAAGGGCTCTGGTTTTGGCGCAAATTCGAAAGACGGTTGGGGTTAATCATGGCCTGAAGGAATATTGCTGAATTAATCGTTTTTTAAGCTTTGAAATTATTCTTTTGTGTGTTGTTATATTGCATATATGTTTTGTAACCTTCTTTTTATCTTTTCTTTTTATGTTTCAGCCTTCTATGTCCAGCAATACACTCTCGAGCGACTCTCCACCAGAGGACATGCAGTCTCGAGAATCCTCTGGTTCTAGTTTTACCCCTTAATGGACACCTCAAAGCCATGAAACTGTAAATGTAAGTGAAGTTGTTTTGCCTTAATGATATTTACCGCATTTTTCTTTGCTGAGTAAGCTTACATAAAGTTATATTTAAGCTTTCTAAATTTAAAAGCGCGCTTAAATTATGCTAACTGATCTCACAAGTTTAAATGCTAGTAAAAGTTCTGTTATTTAATTCTTTATGCAGGGAGAAAAGGGGGAAAATCCAGCAGCATCAATGGGCCTTGGGATGTGACCCCGAAAGGTAGAAATTAAAGGTAAGATGTATTATTGAAGATTTATAACAGTTATAAGCTTAGCTATTTCTTCGTTGCAAAATGGTTAAAATACTAAACTACTCTCAAAGAAGCAACGGAAAATTGTTTTTTTAGTTCCACAAAGTTCTCCTGTGTTTTGTTAGAGGCTAAAGTTATACAAACTAGTCTTGTATTTTAACTCAAAAGTTATAAATTATTCGAAAATTATGTTGAATATCACTTTGTAAACAAAAACTTACAATGAACTAATCTCTTTTGCACCACACTAATAGCACCCAAGTGCAGGTGCTATGATTGCATCTTGAGTGCGAGACCTTGAGTCTTGGTATCTCATGTCCAGTATGCATTGCTTGGTTACATTTTAGACATTAATGTGTGTGGTTGTTCTAATCTGTGATTGAGGTAAATGCATGTTGAGTGCAAGACCCTGAGTCTTGGTATCTCATGTCCAGTATGCATTGCTTGGTTACATTTTAGACATTAATGTGTGTGGTTCTAATCTGTGATTGAGGTAAATGTATGTTGAGTGCAAGACCCTGAGTCTTGGTATCTCATGTCCAGTATGCATTGCTTGGTTACATTTTAGACATTAATCTGTGTGGTTGTTCTAATCTGTGATTGAGGTAAATGTATGTTGAGTGCAAGACCCTGAGTCTTGGTATCTCATGTCCAGTATGCATTGCTTGGTTACATTTTAGACATTAATGTGTGTGGTTCTAATCTGTGATCGAGGTAAATGTATGTTGAGTGCAAGACCCTGAGTCTTGGTATCTCATGTCCAGTATGCATTGCTTGGTTACATTTTAGACATTAATGTGTGTGGTTGTTCTAATCTGTGATTGAGGTAAATGTATGTTGAGTGCAAGACCCTGAGTCTTGGTATCTCATGTCCAGTATGCATTGCTTGGTCACATTTTAGACGTTAGTGTAATGTGTGTGTTTGTTCTAATCTGTGATCGTCAGAGGTAAATGCATATTGAGTGCAAGAACCTGAGTCTTGGTATCTCATGTCCAGTATGCATTGCTTGGTCACATTTTAGAGGTTAGTGTAATGTGTGTGTTTGTTCTAATCTGTGATCGTCAGAGGTAAATGCATATTGAGTGCAAGAACCTGAGTCTTGGTATCTCATGTCCAGTATGCATTGCTTGGTCACATTTTAGAGGTTAGTGTAATGTGTGTGTTTGTTCTAATCTGTGATCGTCAGAGGTAAATGCATGTTGAGTGCGAGACCCTGAGTCTTGGTATCTCATGTCCAGTATGCATTGCTTGGTTACATTTTAGACATTAATGTGTGTGGTTCTAATCTGTGATCGAGGTAAATGTATGTTGAGTGCAAGACCCTGAGTCTTGGTATCTCATGTCCAGTATGCATTGCTTGGTTACATTTTAGACATTAATCTGTGTGGTTGTTCTAATCTGTGATTGAGGTAAATGTATGTTGAGTGCAAGACCCTGAGTCTTGGTATCTCATGTCCAGTATGCATTGCTTGGTTACATTTTAGACATTAATGTGTGTGGTTCTAATCTGTGATTGAGGTAAATGTATGTTGAGTGCAAGACCCTGAGTCTTGGTATCTCATGTCCAGTATGCATTGCTTGGTTACATTTTAGACATTAATGTGTGTGGTTGTTCTAATCTGTGATTGAGGTAAATGTATGTTGAGTGCAAGACCCTGAGTCTTGGTATCTCATGTCCAGTATGCATTGCTTGGTCACATTTTAGACGTTAGTGTAATGTGTGTGTTTGTTCTAATCTGTGATCGTCAGAGGTAAATGCATATTGAGTGCAAGAACCTGAGTCTTGGTATCTCATGTCCAGTATGCATTGCTTGGTCACATTTTAGAGGTTAGTGTAATGTGTGTGTTTGTTCTAATCTGTGATCGTCAGAGGTAAATGCATGTTGAGTGCGAGACCCTGAGTCTTGGTATCTCATGTCCAGTATGCATTGCTTGGTTACATTTTGGATGTTGTTAATGTGTGTCTGTGGTTCTAATCTTTGATGGAGGTAAATGCGCATGTTGAGTGCTAGACCCTGAGTCTTGATATACATTTACATTTTAGGCAGCAGTGCTAAATATTTAGTTGTTTTTTTGCTTTGAAATTGTTACAATTTTTTTTTTCTGAAGTTGCATCACAGTATCAAATTTAAATTTTCCTTCAACTAGCCAACTTCGGTACAAAGCATTATATTAACACACTGATCCAGCTATTTATGATGGAATTTGTGCACCTTGTACAGAATCTATAATGCATATAGTTTCTATGTAAACATTCATTGATTTATTTTGGCCCGCACCTATGGTCTAAGCTTAGTAGTAAAATAAGATCACTACCCACGTTGGGTGGTTTTAAAAGAGCAATTAGTAGAATGGACCTGGATTCCTTAATCACTTCTTGCAAGAACTGTACTTTCTGTAATGCTTAAACCTCTAACACTAATATAGTTTTCTTTATGAGCATCTATCTGGGTCGGACACAGCCTGAGGGGATGATTTCCACGCCCCAGCCCCCTTGAAGGCTGGGTAGCGTAGACGTGCTTGTCTCTTCAGGCTGTATCTGACTTAGCGAGTATTGTCTGACTTAGCGAGTATTTTATAGTTTTATCTACTTTTACTTATATTACATCACCATATCGTTACATGTATATATTAAAAATTTTATCTTAATCTAATATCTACTAAAGATGTACCCTGAGGAGATGGACGACTCCTGCACCCAGCCCCTTTGAAGGTTGGATGACGGATGTGTGTCTTTCTCTTCAGGCTATAGATCACACATATCTTACACCTATTGTGACCTCTTATTCTATCTTTCTTATATATATATACACCTACTTGCAAGAACGTTGTCATACAACATTTGAGCATTTGTAGTTTAGTGGATTAGAAATAAATTCAAAGTACAAAAGAAGATCATTGAAGCAGAACTCTTTCTTTTGTACTTTGAATTTATTCCTAATCTTGAAACTACAAATGTTCAAATGTTGTATGACAACGTTTTCGCAAGTAGGTGTATATATATACAGCCTTTTGCAAAAATTATGGCCGTTTCATGTATATATACAAGTATATCAAAAGTATATCAGAAATTATGGGATATCATCGCTGATATTTTTTTCGGGTTGCCTATCACTAGGGCTTTCTGAAAAAAATATCAGGAATGATATCCCATAATTTCTGATATACTTTTGATATACTTGTATATATACTTGAACCGGCCATAATTTTTGCAAAAAGCTGTATATATATATATATATATTTATTTATTTATTTATTTATTTATTTATTTATTTATTTATTTATTTATTTATTTATTTATTTATTTATTTATTTATTTATTTATTTATTTATTTATTTATTTATTTATTTATTTATTTATTTATTTATTTATTTATTTATTTATTTATTTATTTATTTATTTATCTATCTTTTTCCCATATATTTGTTTTATAATTAATTTTAGGTCTCCCCAATTAGCAAAGCACTTGTGCCGAGCTACTATACTTATTGAGACTTTAATAAAGTTGTTGTTATTATTATTATTATTATTATTATTATTATTATTATTATTATTATTATTATTCAGTTACATGGCCAGCTATATATAAATATATAGAGTTTGTATGATGTGATTTGATTGAAGGATTGTCTATTTCCTGTATACATGTGCAAAGCCAAGAGACCATCATTTTATAAGTCAATTGTAATTCATCATTATTTAAGGAATAATATTAACTGCAAATGTCTATTTTTTTTCCCAGAGGGACACCAACTTTGGTGAAGTAAAAGAGTTTGTTAAGCCACAGGTTGTAGAATGCATGATTTGAATGCCCTTTGCATTGTATGTATACTATAGCTAAACATGATTGATAAGAGGGTAGACCTTGATTGATAAGGGGGTAGGCCTTAGTATCTTTAAACTCTTTCATTATTTAATGCAATTTTGAATGCAGAAATTATTCGAGAGCTTCCTGAAAATCATTCTACGGTTAGTTGTGCACTTGTATATTGTATTTTTTTCTATAAATTGTATGTGTGTTACCTCTTTTACACTAATGTTTGATATTGTGATTTTATGAGATAAAATTTTCAAAAAATACAATGAATGGTGTCATCGTTCTTAATTACATATATAATTTACAATAGATGGGTTACGATATTGTTGCATCATGTTGTCAACATCTAACCAAAACAGTTTATTTTTACACAGAATGGCAAAACCAGACCTTGTGTTGCAAATTGGTTCCATTTGGACTGAATCAGCTTTAAAAGACTCTAATGAACCTGTCATAGCCAAAACAACACTACTTTTCGTAATGTTTCAGCTCTACGAAAATTTAATTCAGCTCCTACAAATTTCAAAACCTCCATTATCCAAAACAGATTAGCATCGGTTCGTTTTAGCACCTCTGAGGGTCAATTCAGCTCTTAAGACTGGGTCTAATTCAGCCCTCTAGAAAAAGGGCCAAATCAGCCCCAAAACGTGCCATATTTTACTCACCTTTTCGGCCCCACATTTGGGGCTGAATCAGCTCGATCGGATTATCCAAAACAGATGTGCGCAGGGTCGTTTTAGCTCCTCCTATGAGGGTCAATTCAGCTCTATCGAATTTATAGTGTAGTAATTGAAATCTTGTATCAATGCACAAGCACCTTGTATGGTACCTGTATAGACTAAACTGTATTGAAGTTGATAATTAGTATTGAACATTGTGATCATTTTAGGTACTTCTGTGAACAGTAAATATTATTGCCTAGATAGTCTAGACAAACCAGAATACAGTTCATTACCAATGCTCATGATATTGACCAAGTCCATTGCTGATGTAATACTATTCCTGTAGTTATATATCAAAGAAGTAAGGGACATGACCACACATTGTGTACCTGCATTTAATCCAAACAATGCTACATTGTCTTGACTATAAGGTGCCTGAATTGCCTGAAACTAGTCAAATCCACATACCAGAATTGTTTTTTATTATTAAGTAACTTTTACCTTGTACTGTTTCACTATTTTTCTATAACTTGTAAATTCATATTTGGAAATCAATGGTAATAAAGATGATGTTGTTGCTGTTACGCGTTCAGTAGTCTCGATCAGTTAGGATTATTTTCCCCGTACTTTGCACATTCCAAAACAATATTGCCATTTCTAGTCAGAGGTTGCACTAAGCTTCAATTTAAACTAAAAAACTAAGCTTTGTTTTGCACAAACAAAAACGAGAAAACGGACTTTGAAAGTAGACCCCAGCGACTTTGAAAATCGGCGTCTTTTGACTGATTTGGGGTCGGTTGACAAAAATTCGAATAGCGACTCGAAAATTCACACTGGACTAGGAATTTGAACTGCCATTTTGAAATAGGTTGAACATAACCTTCACTCCATTCAAGGCATGTAGAATAAAATACTGAAATATATAGAACTATTTAGAACTAGGCAATATATAGCAATCAATAGAAACTCGAGTATACAAAACTTATCTGATTAAGAAAATAGCTAATATTTAACACTTTATTCCTATAAGAATATATATATACGCGTACGATAAACGTTTGTCACAATATACCTAAACTAACGACCTTACCGCCATTAGGATCTCCTGTAGCTTAGGGTTCGATTCCCATCTGGGACTTTTTTCTGAGTATTTCACAGTATGGTACGATCATATACACATTTCAAGATTATACATACTTCATTGCTTGTACAAAATCGAAAACAAGCCTTATTTAAAATGAAAAATCACAAACTTTAGAGAAGCGATTTAACTTACCCAGTAGCTCGCCTTCGATGTTACTTGACTAACTGAATTTGACTGTAATGTATTCGCATACTTCTATGCACGGGATTTTGTACTTTGGCAGACACATTGGATGCCAAACTGTCTGGTTTTACCAAATTTGGCTTGTAAAAGCTCGTTTGGCAGCAAAGAGCCAATGAATAGAAGTGTGCGAATGTATTAAATGTGGTCTTACTTTTGGGCGTTGCGCTGTAATTATTCTAGCGTCTTATACTTGTGATTATGCAAAATAAATTCGAAATGTGCTAAGAAAAAAAAGCGTCCAATCAAAAACTTATTCTAAAGACTAAACGTGCTATAGAGAGGCGTGAAAAACGTCTGCGCATGCTCTAAGTCCGTATGCAAATTAGTCAAAAGCGTCTTCGTGCTATTGTAAAAATGTGCAAATTTGACTTTCACACTTACCTGAAAAATAGTCTTTACAAAATGCCAAGACTTAAGGGGGGACTTACCTATTTACAGTTGCTATGGAAAGGATTTAAATCTCTAAAAGGTTTTTCTTATATCATAACTTTATAGATAAAATCAATTTGTGAAATGGATAATTTTCTGATATGTGCGATGACGTCATCTCTCTTACGCAATTTATGACGTCATAGTTCATTAAAAATTAAAAAACAAGCGTGCATTTGGTCCGATTGACTCACAAATAAGCGAAATCATAGCGGATATGAATTGAAACAAAGTTAAGCATTATTTTTGAAAACGGTGAAAAGGCCAGGCTACCAAGCCATGTTGAATTTTTTAAATCTAAATATTTTCCCACTCTCTTAACATAGAGTAAAATCCATGCTTAACTTTGTTCCAATTCATGTCAGCTATAATTTCGCTTATTTTTGGGTCAAACGGACCTATTGCACGCTTGTTTTTTTAACTTTTTATGAAATATGACGTCATTAATGACGCAAGAGTGATGACGTCATCACACATATCAAAAAATGGTCCATTTCACAAATTGGTTTCATCATGAATTTAAAACATTAGAAAAACCTCTTAGGCATTTTTAAATCCTTTCCTTAGCAACTGTGGCTGGTAAATAGGTAAGTCCCCCCTTAAAGTCAGTTCTTGAAACTTAAGGTTAATTCTTTCATATTGTTTTTACTAATACAGTATCTTGGTCTCACAAAAGTATACCCACGATATTTTTTGTATGCTCGGAGAAAACAAGCATTTATTTTCTCACTAAAAATTTTGTAAATTCTGCTGAAAGACACGCATGCGCAAACGTTTTTCTCCTTGCTATAAGGACTAAACATGGAGTAGACATACAATAGCACTAAACCTGTTAATTACAAAGACTAAGACTGCGTGTTATAAGAAACCGTAGTTTGTTTGTTTTTTTGCCGGGGAGGGAGGGTCGGAGGCGGTGGGATGTGTGTGTTTGTGTTTGGGGGGGGGGGGGGGGGCGTCATTAGAAAGAAACAGGCATAAGAGGGTGGGGGCACACGAAAAAATCCGAGTTGCCCAACCTTTTACAATAAATAAAATGAAAAACGAGGGAAGGGGCCATCTTTTATACAATAATCATCACCATCATTATCCGTCAAACCCGAAATAAGGAAAAGAACTATACTTTTTATATATAAAGTCGGGTCACGAAAAAGATAAAAACTAAGATATTCATTTATGACGTCATGTCGCCACGTGATTAACATATAATTACTTCTGGACACAACCGGTGAAGGGCGGATACGAATTGTCATGTGATCTGGTGTTGACCTTCAGTACTTTGACTAAACAAACGATTATTATATTCGGTTATGGTTAAATTTTAGTACATGTAAGTTGGAGCTCGAATATTACATTTTAGTTTCAATTTTAAATTTTATGCGCATTATTTATCCTTATATTATGATATTGCACACACCGATGCTCTTGCGACCTCAAATATTAATAGTCTTTCACAACGAAGATCAGAATTGTGTCAGAGGTTTTTTGGCCTGACTACCTCAAACCCTGACAATCAATTATTCCATTTATTGCCATTTAATTCAAACCAACCTGCGGTAAACCTGCGCAAGCAAAGGGTCTTCACACTGCCACTATGTAAGACTAATAGATTCTGCAATACCTTTATTAATGCTAGCGCTAGGCTTTATGGTTCTAATTGAGTGCATCATTATTCTAAATCAATGCTAGTTGTCAGAATTTCCATTGGGTGCTTTCCCCTTCCGTTTCTTATTATTGTATCAGTTAAGGAACTTCATTTAGCTTTTAATGTATTATTATATTTATTATATTTATTATAGTTATATTTCTTATATTTATATATTTATTAATCTAGTTCTGTTCATGTAAACCTTATCCATTCAGTTGTTGCTGCAATTTAAAGTGATAATCAAGCTATCTATCTATCTATTTTATTACATTTATGGTGGGTATTATATTTATGGTGATGATACATGTGACAAATATGTTGAAAGTGAACGGCTTTCATGAACTGACTATACTACATACATACATACATACATACATACATACATACATACATACATACATACATACATACATACATACATACATACATACATACATACATACATACATACATACATACATACATACATACATACATACATACATACATACATACATACATACATACATACATACATACATACATACATACATACATACATATCTTGCCTACATAAAAAAACATTATTGCTGTTGTTTTTGGCATTGAAATTGTCCCAGAGCGATGCTTTCTGTGCATTTGTGAGTTTTGCTTTGAAGTTGGGAGCCCTGTGGTGTACACGGACGGAAGGCCGTACGTACGAACATGACATAATTTCCGGTTCAAGCCATGAAAAATCGGACTTATCACGAGCTTTTCTTTCACAACAGGGTAGCAAAGGTGGAGTATCTATCACGAATCACGAGCAATCTTTTCATAAATTCACGAATCACGAAAATACGATTAATGAATAACCTTGATACAAGAGTTCACAGTGTAATACAAATTTTCACGAAAATCGATGCAAAATCACAGATTACGCTCTTCACAATAAGCAAATCGAGCATCCGGGGAAAGACGGAAATTCAAGAATCAAGGACATATTTTTTTGAATTTCAATTCACGCATCACCGTCCAAAAAATGCCGTATCACAAATCGAGGAAAACGCCTTCACCACCCTGTTTATAGACGGTAAATCTATTGCAATGATATGAATATTGAACAGAACATTTATATTGTGCTTAAAGCACATTTCACAATTTATTTCCAATAACAAATAAAAAAGCTCCAGTCGCTTATCCTCTACTATAGCCTTTTAAAGAATTGGCAGAAATGAAGCTATTTATAGATTTTCCTTGTAATTTGATCCAAAACATTTCCGTCTTAGCCAGAGAACTTCGAACCTTTCAATCTCAGCATATTCTCTTTCATGTCGCTAAAAATAACCCAATATTCTAATAATAGCTTTTTTTTCGTTTTCCTTCCTAAAAAAAGTACAAAGACAAAGCACAAAAGAAGATTTTTGTGTGCGACTTCGTAGTTTATTCAGTGCATTTGAATAATCATTGTTTGTCTTCTTGGAATTCTTGTGTTTACTCAAAAAGGAATTTCGCGGGAGGTTTAATGGGTTGGTCAATATACAATTTCACTTTTAACTTCCTTAACTACATGCTGTCACATAATCCACTGAGCAAAATACTATAAAAGGACTTAGCAAAACTGATATTGGCCAAACAGTTTGCTCAAGGCCATTAGGATTCATCATTCTTCTTCCACAACGTGCCAAACAGCTTGCCAAAGTCATGATGCTAGGAGAAAATTCGACAAGTTTAACATACACATCGCCCAGCAGTACTACTATCTCAGCAAAGAATTGCAATTTTCCTCTTGATCATGGTACCGTAATCGTCCTCTTGAACATCATTTTCAGCGTGTTTGGTACCTTTGGAAACATCATCATCATTGTAGTAGTCCTGAAGACCCCCAAGCTTCGACGGATTTCCAACTTTCTTCTGCTGAGCCTTGCAGTTGCAGATTTGTTCGTTACCATGATTGCCCAACCACTGCAAGTCACGACAGTGGCTGCCAATACCTTCGGTCACTTCTGTGTCCCCAGTGTTGACTATGCTTATGATGTGGCTGCGAATTTTTCATGTTCATGTTCTTTGTTCCACTTGGCTGCCATCAGCGTCGACCGGGCTCTGGTTGTTTCAAACCCTCACAGATATCACTCGACGATGGGGAAATACGGATTAAAGATCATGCTTTGCTGTTGTTGGGGATCAGCGACTTTATTTGTCAGCCTTCGTGTGCCATTCCCCCAGACACTCGTCCTGTCCGTTTTGGTGATATTTGTCAGCTATTTTATCATCATCGTATCATACTCAATCATCCTGTACCAAATCACCCGTGAAAGAGTAAGGGGACAAAGGCCAGGGGATACCCGAGCTGCCTCGCGGGATGCCCGTATGGAGAGACGTGTTGCGGGAACTATTGCCATAGTCATCCTAGTGTTCTCGATATGTTGGTTCCCGCTGGTTGGTATTTACGTCTCGATGAAAAATGGTCTGGTCAGGAATCTTGATGGTGTCCTCTACATGTGGATAAGATCTCTTCTCCTTTTTAATTCATCCATGAACTTTTTGATTTACAGTTTTCGAATTGATCATTTTCGTTCTGCCTACAAGAAAATTTTCCGTCAACTGGCACAGAAGTCAAGGGTTTTGCTCAGCTCCTCTAAAACTGTATCAGCAAGCAACACTGGAACAGCAACAGCAACAACGTCTTGCAGTGGAAAACACATCAGTACCAATGAAAAACTGGATGCTGAAGAAGAGGTCGTTTTTGCAAGTGTCTGCACAAATGAAAAACAAGATAGGAAGGAAGGGATGGTGTGCACAGGTGTCTGAAGTTGACAAATATGCAGTATTTTATTCTGGTTTTTCTTAATGACAGATATATGATATATTATCAGAAAGATAAAAAAGGAACAGAGCAAGAAAGAAATACCTAAAATACCACACCCCTCCCCCCACCCAAAAAAACAACAACAATAACTCGAAGTTAAAAAGATGTCGGCAGAATATTCATGAATAATTATATTGCAAGAAATGACGGCTATATTGAAAATAATATGTAATCAGACAAAAAAAAAACAAGAAAGCTAAAAAGTAAAATAAAGTACGGCAGCTGAAAAATAACAAACGCACCTTTTTTGTAAATATTTTGAAAATTAAATCTATATACACATGACTGTTTTAATTCATTTTCTATATATTCGTTTATTTTCGTTTCAATAGTTTTTGCTAACAACGATAATGCTGTGCATGCTCGTCATACACGGAGAAGGGTCCAGCTAAGAAGGGGGGTTATTTTTGAACAATGGAAAGTGAAGCAGAGAATTAAATCAAACAGCTGCTAATCGCTTTCGAAAGGTAAAAAAACGCCGCCGTTTTGAGTAAAGTCTGCATGGACACAAGGCGAGCCAGGCCAAGCAGTGGCGTAGCGAGGGGGACGATTAGATCCCCCTAAAATTTTCGGATGGAGCCTTTTTTTTTCTTTGATGTATGATGCCAATGGCACTGGCGAAGAAGCGAAAAAAGGGGCTGTAATTATTCTAGCGTCTTATACTTGTGATTATGCAAAATAAATTTGAAATGTGGTAAGAAAAAAAAGCGTCCAATCAAAAACTTATTCTACAGACTAAACGTGCTATAGAGAGGCGTGAAAAACGTCTGCGCATGCTCTAAGTCCGTATGCAAATTAGTCAAAAGCGTCTTCGTGCTATTGTAAAAATATGCAAATTTGACTTTCACACTTGCCTGAAAAATAATCTTTACAAAATGCCAAAACTTACTGCTATTTTCATAAACATGCGAACTCGGTAGCTGCGAGCTGCACGCTGAAATTTTGTTTTTCGCTTCCATCGATTAAAAATAATCAGTCGGTACCTTTTATATTTATGATTGGCGGCAGTGAAAAACCAAATTCCAACGAGCAACTCGCAATTACTGAGTTCGCATATTTAGGAAAATTGCAGTAAAGTCAGTTCTTGAAACTTTTAAGTCTAAAAGGTTAATTCTTTCATATTGTTTTTACTAATACAGTATCTTGGTCTCACAAAAGTATACCCACGATATTTTTTGTATGCTCGGAGAAAACAAGCATTTATTTCCTCACTAAAAGTCTTGTAAATTCTGCTGAAAGACACGCATGCGCAAACGTTTTTCTCCTTGCTATAAGGACTAAACATGGAGTAGACATACAATAGCACTAAACCTGTTAATTACAAAGACTGCGTGTTATAAGAAACCGTAGTTTTTTTTTTTGTTTTTTTTTGTTTTTTTTGCGGGGAGGGGCGGAGGCGGTGGGATGTGTGTGTTTGTGTTTGGGGGGGGGGGGGGGTCATTAAAAGGAAAACAGGCATAAGAGGGTGAGGGCACACGAAAAACAAATCCGAGTTGCCCAACCTTTTACAATAAATAAAATGAAAAACGAGGGAAGGGGCCATCTTTTATTCACTAATCATCACCATCATTATCCGTCAAACCGGAAATAAGGAAAAGAACTATACTTTTTATATATAAAGTCGGGTCACGAAAAAGATAAAAACTAAGATATTCATTTATGACGTCATGTCGCCGCGTGATTAACATATAATTACTTCTGGACACAACCGGTGAAGGGCGGATACGAATTGTCATGTGATCCGGTGTTGACCTTCAGTACTTTGACTAAAAAACGATTATTATATTCGGTTATGGTTAAATTTTAGTAAATGTAAGTTGGAGCTCGAATATTACATTTTAGTTTAAATTTTAAATTTTATGCGCATTATTTATCCTTATATTATGATATTGCACACACCGATGCTCTTGCGACCTCAAATATTAATAGTCTTTCACAACGAAGATCAGAATTGTGTCAGAGGTTTTTTGGCCTGACTACCTCAAACCCTGACAATCAATTATTCCATTTATTGCCATTTAATTCAAACCAACCTGCGGTAAACCTGCGCAAGCAAAGGGTCTTCACACTGCCACTATGTAAGACTAATAGATTCTGCAATACCTTTATTAATGCTAGCGCTAGGCTTTCTGTTTCTAATTGAGTGCATCATTATTCTAAATCAATGCTAGTTGTCAGAATTTCCATTGGGTGCTTTCCCTTTCCGTTTCTTATTATTGTATTAGTTAAGGAACTTAATTTAGCTTTTAATGTATTATTATATTTATCATAGTTATATTTATTATATTTATATATTTATTAATCTAGTTCTGTTCATGTAAACCTTATCCATTCAGTTATTGCTGCAATTTAAAGTGATAATCAAGCTATCTATCTATCTATTTTATTACATTTATGGTGGGTATTATATTTATGGTGATGATACATGTGACAAATATGACGCGGCGTTACGAAACAGTGTGGCCAATTATTTTTGGCGCGTTTGCACTCTCTTTCCTCTCCTTGTGGTTTTACAGCCAGGGAAAAGAACTTGAAAAATTATTCAATTCGAAGAACAATAATTAATGAGTATTCCCTGTATAGCAAGAAGGATTTAATTAAGCAAATGGTATGTAAAAAGATTTTTGTGGGGTTGAAAGTGAACGGTTTTCATGAATGATTTCCTGTCGTGCTAACACGAACGGCAAAAGTTTTCAAAAAAATATAAGCTTACAAAATATAATGCAAAATGATAATTTTTTTGGTCAGTAATTTATTTTTGTAAACGTAAATTTATTTTTTTCTTTACAAAAAAATGTTCCTCAACAAATGTAAGCTCGATAATTTTGTGAACTGACTATACTACTCGGCTGGAAAAGCTTAATAAATGGCGAATATTTGGTGTAATAATATGTATCAATAAAGATTTGGATAAGCATTTTATAAGAAAGATAAACGCGAAAAGTTTTGGACGTTTCGATGACATCCTGTCATCATTTTCATTTAACAATATGTATTCCTCTTTAATTGAATTTAATACAACATTGAAATAAATTATCTATTAAAATATCAAAACTATTGAAAGAAAGTCTGCCTTGATTTGGCGATTGGAGGCGAACTTTTCTGTAAAGTAAAAATATACATACATACTTTATTCAGTATTCCCCATAGGGCTTTTCAATACTAATTCACAAAATATAATAAGAACTATTTAAAACTAACTAATATCAGACAGAAAATTAAAATCTAAAATCCATTATATATCACCTGTATATCACTTATCTAAATTTAAAAGCTTGAAATTCTTAGAGATATATATAAATTAAGTAAAATAGTTTTCTAGCATCCTTATCTATGTTGTTCCATATGCCTACTGCTCTATAACTGAAGCTGCGCTGACCAGATTTCGTTTTACATAAGGGAATGTGCAGTAACTCCTTATTTCGGATTGTTCCCTACAAACACTTAAATTCTTGAAGGTTACTTTTTGACCTAGCCTACATAAAAATTTTTTATTGCTGTTGTTTTTGGCATTGAAATTGTCCCAGAGGGATGCTTTCTGTGCATTTGTGAGTTTTGCTTTGAAGTTGGGAGCCCTGTGGTGTACACAGACGGAAGGCCGTACGTACGAACATGACATAATTTCCGGTTCAAGCCATGAAAAATCGGACTTATCACGAGCTTTTCTTTCACAACAGGGTAGCAAAGGTGGAGTATCTATCACGAATCACGAGCAATCTTCTCATAAATTCACGAATCACGAAAATACGATTAATGAATAACCTTGATACAAGAGTTCACAGTGTAATACAAATTTTCACGAAAATCGATGCAAAATCACAGATTACGCTCTTCCCAATAAGCAAATCGAGCATCCGGGGAAAGACGGAAATTCAAGAATCAAGGACATATTTTTTTTGAATTTCAATTCACGCATCACGGTCCAAAAAAATGCCGAATAAGGAATCGAGGAAAACGCCTTCACCACCCTGTTTATAGACGGTAAATCTATTGCAATGATATGAATATTGAACAGAACATTTATATTGTGCTTAAAGCACATTTCACAATTTATTTCCAATAACAAATAAAAAAGCTCCAGTCGCTTATCCTCTACTATAGCCTTTCAAAGAATTGGCAGAAATGAAGCTATTTATAGATTTTCCTTGTAATTTGATCCAAAACATTTCCGTCTTAGCCAGAGAACTTCGAACCTTTCAATCTCAGCATTTTCTCTTTCATGTTGCTAAAAATAACCCAATATTCTAATAATTGCTTTTTTTCGTTTTCGTTTTACAAAGACAAAGCATAAAAGAAGATTTTTGTGTGCGACTGCGTAGGTTATTCAGTGCATTTGAATAATCATTGTTTGTCTTCTTGGAATTCTTGTGTTTACTCAAAAAGGAATTTCGCGGGAGGTTTAATGGGTTGGTCAATATACAATTTCACTTTTAACTTCCTTAACTACATGCTGTCACATAATCCACTGAGCAAAATACTATAAAAGGACTTAGCAAAACTGATATTGGCCAAACAGTTTGCTCAAGGCCATTAGGATTCATCTTTCTTGTTCCACAACTTGCATTGCCAAACAACTTGCCAAAGTCATGATGCCAGGAGAAAATTCGACAAGTTTAACATCCACATCGCCCAGCAGTACTACTATCTCAGCAAAGAATTGCAATTTTCCTCTTGATCATGGTACCGTAATCGTCCTCTTGAACATCATTTTCAGCGTGTTTGGTACCTTTGGAAACATCATTATCATTGTAGTAGTCCTGAAGACCCCCAAGCTTCGACGGATTTCTAATTTTCTTCTGCTGAGCCTTGCAGTAGCAGATTTGTTCGTTACCATGATAGCCCAACCACTGCAAGTCACGACAATGGCTGCAAATACCTTCGGTCACTTCTGTGTCCCCAGTGTTGACTATGCTTATGATGTGGCTGCGAATTTTTCATGTTCGTGTTCTTTGTTCCACTTGGCTGCCATCAGCGTCGACCGGGCTCTGGTTGTTTCAAACCCTCACAGATATCACTCGACGATGGGGAAATACGGATTAAAGTTCATGCTTTGCTGTTGTTGGGGATCAGCGACTTTATTTGTCAGCCTTCGTGTGCCATTCCCCCAGACACTCGTCCTGTCCGTTTTGGTGATATTTGTCAGCTATTTTATCATCATCGTATCATACTCAATCATCCTGTACCAAATCACCCGTGAAAGAGTAAGGGGACAAAGGCCAGGGGATACCCGAGCTGCCTCGCGGGATGCCCGTATGGAGAGACGTGTTGCGGGAACTATTGCCATAGTCATCCTAGTGTTCTCGATATGTTGGTTCCCGCTGGTTGGTATTTACGTCTCGATGAAAAATGGTCTGGTCAGGAATCTTGATGGTGTCCTCTACATGTGGATAAGATCTCTTCTCCTTTTTAATTCATCCATGAACTTTTTGATTTACAGTTTTCGAATTGATCATTTTCGTTCTGCCTACAAGAAAATTTTCCGTCAACTGGCACAGAAGTCAAGGGTTTTGCTCAGCTCCTCTAAAACTGTATCAGCAAGCAACACTGGAACAGCAACAGCAACAGCGTCTTGCAGTGGAAAACACATCAGTACCAATGAAAAACTGGATGCTGAAGAAGAGGTCGTTTTTGCAAGTGTCTGCACAAATGAAAAACAAGATAGGAAGGAAGGGATGGTGTGCACAGGTGTCTGAAGTTGACAAATATGCAGTATTTTATTCTGGTTTTTCTTAATGACAGATATATGATATATTATCAGAAAGATAAAAAAGGAACAGAGCAAGAAAGAAATACCTAAAATACCACACCCCTCCCCCCACCCAAAAAAAACAACAACAATAACTCGAAGTTAAAAAGATGTCGGCAGAATATTTATGAATAATTATATTGCAAGAAATGACGGCTATAATGAAAATAATATGTAATCAGACAAAAATAAACAAGAAAGCTAAAAAGTAAAATAAAGTACGGCAGCTGAAAAATAACAAACACACCTTTTTTGTAAATATTTTGAAAATTAAATCTATATACACATGCATGATTGTTTTAATTCATTTTCTATATATTCGTTTATTTTCGTTTCAATAGTTTTTGCTAACAACGATAATGCTGTGCATGCTCGTCATACACGGAGAAGGGTCCAGCTAAGAAGGGGGGTTATTTTTCTCAATGGAAAGTGAAGCAGAGAATTAAATCAAACAGCTGCTAATCGCTTTCGAAAGGTAAAAAAACGCCGCCGTTTTGAGCAAAGCCTGCATGGACACAAGGCGAGCCAGGCCAAGCAGTGGCGTAGCGAGGGGGACGATTAGACCCCCCTAAAATTTTCGGATGGAGCCTTTTTTTTCTTTGATGTATGATGCCAATGGCACTGGCGAAGAAGCGAAAAAAGGGGCTGCAATTATTCTAGCGTCTTATACTTGTGATTATGCAAAATAAATTCGAAATCTGCTAAGAAAAAAAAGCGTCCAATCAAAAACTTATTCTAAAGACTAAACGTGCTATAGACAGGCGTGAAAAACGTCTGCGCATGCTCTAAGTCCGTATGCAAATTATTCAAAAGCGTCTTCGTGCTATTGTAAAAATATGCAAATTTGACTTTCACACTTGCCTGAAAAATAATCTTTACAAAATGCCAAAACTTACTGCTATTTTCATAAACATGCGAACTCGGTAGCTGCGAGCTGCACGCTGAAATTTGGTTTTTCGCTTCCATCGATTAAAAATAATCAGTCGGTACCTTTTATATTTATGATTGGCGGCAGTGAAAAACCAAATTCCAACGAGCAACTCGCAATTACTGAGTTCGCATATTTATGAAAATTGCAGTAAAGTCAGTTCTTGAAACTTTTAAGTCTAAAAGGTTAATTCTTTCATATTGTTTTTACTAATACAGTATCTTGGTCTCACAAAAGTATACCCACGATATTTTTTGTATGCTCGGAGAAAACAAGCATTTATTTCCTCACTAAAAGTCTTGTAAATTCTGCTGAAAGACACGCATGCGCAAACGTTTTTCTCCTTGCTATAAGGACTAAACATGGAGTAGACATACAATAGCACTAAACCTGTTAATTACAAAGACTGCGTGTTATAAGAAACCGTAGTTTTTTTGTTTTTTTTTTGTTTTTTTTTTGCGGGGAGGGGCGGAGGCGGTGGGATGTTTGTGTTGGGGGGGGGGGTCATTAAAAGGAAAACAGGCATAAGAGGGTGGGGGCACACGAAAAACAAATCCGAGTTGCCCAACCTTTTACAATTAATAAAATGCAAAAACGAGGGAAGGGGCCATCTTTTATTCAATAATCATCACCATCATTATCCGTCAAACCGGAAATAAGGAGAAGAACTATACTTTTTATATATAAAGTCGGGTCACGAAAAAGATAAAAACTAAGATATTCATTGATGACGTCATGTCGCCACGTGATTAACATATAATTACTTCTGGACACAACCGGTGAAGGGCGGATACGAATTGTCATGTGATCTGGTGTTGACCTTCTGTACTTTGACTAAAAAAACGATTATTATATTCGGTTATGGTTAAATTTTAGTACATGTAAGTTGGAGCTCGAATATTACATTTTAGTTTCAATTTTAAATTTTATGCGCATTATTTATCCTTATATTATGATATTGCACACACCGATGCTCTTGCGACCTCAAATATTAGTAGTCTTTCACAACTAAGATCAGAATTGTGTCAGAGGTTTTTTGGCCTGACTACCTCAAACCCTGACAATCAATTATTCCATTTATTGCCATTTAATTCAAACCAACCTGCGGTAAACCTGCGCAAGCAAAGGGTCTTCACACTGCCACTATGTAAGACTAATAGATTCTGCAATACCTTTATTAATGCTAGCGCTAGGCTTTCTGTTTCTAATTGAGTGCATCATTATTCTAAATCAATGCTAGTTGTCAGAATTTCCATTGGGTGCTTTCCCTTTCCGTTTCTTATTATTGTATTAGTTAAGGAACTTAATTTAGCTTTTAACGTATTATTATATTTATCATAGTTATATTTATTATATTTATATATTTATTAATCTAGTTCTGTTCATGTAAACCTTATCCATTCAGTTATTGCTGCAATTTAAAGTGATAATCAAGCTATCTATCTATCTATTTTATTACATTTATGGTGGGTATTATATTTATGGTGATGATACATGTGACAAATATGACGCGGCGTTACGAAACAGTGTGGCCAATTATTTTTGGCGCGTTTGCACTCTCTTTCCTCTCCTTGTGGTTTTACAGCCAGGGAAAAGAACTTGAAAAATTATTCAATTCGAAGAACAATAATTAATGAGTATTCCCTGTATAGCAAGAAGGATTTAATTAAGCAAATGGTATGTAAAAAGATTTTTGTGGGGTTGAAAGTGAACGGTTTTCATGAATGATTTCCTGTCGTGCTAACACGAACGGCAAAAGTTTTCAAAAAAATATAAGCTTACAAAATATAATGCAAAATGATAATTTTTTTGGTCAGTAATTTATTTTTGTAAACGTAAATTTATTTTTTTCTTTACAAAAAAATGTTCCTCAACAAATGTAAGCTCGATAACTTTGTGAACTGACTATACTACTCGGCTGGAAAAGCTAAATAAATGGTGTAATAATATGTATCAATAAAGATTTGGATAAGCATTTTATAAGAAAGATAAAAGCGAAAAGTTTTGGACGTTTCGATGACATCCTGTCATCATTTTCATTTAATGATATGTATTCCTTTTTAATTGAATTTAATACAACATTGAAATAAATTATCTATTAAAATATCAAAACTATTGAAAGAAAGTCTGCCTTGATTTGGCGATTGGAGGCGAACTTTTCTGTAAAGTAAAAATATTCATACATACTTTATTCAGTATTCCCCATAGGGCTTTTCAATACTAATTCACAAAAATATAATAAGAACTATTTAAAACTAACTAATATCAGACAGAAAATTAAAATCTAAAATCCATTATATATCACCTGTATATCACTTATCTAAATTTAAAAGCTTGAAATTCTTAGAGATATATATAAATTAAGTAAAATAGTTTTCTAGCATCCTTATCTATGTTGTTCCATATGCCTACTGCTCTATAACTGAAGCTGCGCTGACCAGATTTCGTTTTACATAAGGGAATGTGCAGTAACTCCTTATTTCGGATTGTTCCCTACAAACACTTGAATTCTTGAAGGTTACTTTTTGACCTAGCCTACATAAAAAATTTTTATTGCTGTTGTTTTTGGCATTGAAATTGTCCCAGAGCGATGCTTTCTGTGCATTTGTGAGTTTTGCTTTGAAGTTGGGAGCCCTGTGGTGTACACAGACGGAAGGCTGTCGGACTTATCACGAGCTTTTCTTTCACAACAGGGTAGCAAAGGTGGAGTATCTATCACGAATCACGAGCAATCTTTTCATAAATTCACGAATCACGAAAATACGATTAATGAATAACCTTGATACAAGAGTTCACAGTGTAATACAAATTTTCACGAAAATCGATGCAAAATCACAGATTACGCTCTTCCCAATAAGCAAATCGAGCATCCGGGGAAAGACGGAAATTCAAGAATCAAGGACATATTTTTTTTGAATTTCAATTCACGCATCACGGTCCAAAAAAATGCCGAATAAGGAATCGAGGAAAACGCCTTCACCACCCTGTTTATAGACGGTAAATCTATTGCAATGATATGAATATTGAACAGAACATTTATATTGTGCTTAAAGCACATTTCACAATTTATTTCCAATAACAAATAAAAAAGCTCCAGTCGCTTATCCTCTACTATAGCCTTTTAAAGAATTGGCAGAAATGAAGCTATTTATAGATTTTCCTTGTAATTTGATCCAAAACATTTCCGTCTTAGCCAGAGAACTTCGAACCTTTCAATCTCAGCATTTTCTCTTTCATGTTGCTAAAAATAACCCAATATTCTAATAATTGCTTTTTTTTCGTTTTCCTTCCTAAAAAAAGTACAAAGACAAAGCACAAAAGAAGATTTTTGTGTGCGACTTCGTAGTTTATTCAGTGCATTTGAATAATCATTGTTTGTCTTCTTGGAATTCTTGTGTTTACTCAAAAAGGAATTTCGCGGGAGGTTTAATGGGTTGGTCAATATACAATTTCACTTTTAACTTCCTTAACTACATGCTGTCACATAATCCACTGAGCAAAATACTATAAAAGGACTTAGCAAAACTGATATTGGCCAAACAGTTTGCTCAAGGCCATTAGGATTCATCATTCTTCTTCCACAACGTGCCAAACAGCTTGCCAAAGTCATGATGCTAGGAGAAAATTCGACAAGTTTAACATACACATCGCCCAGCAGTACTACTATCTCAGCAAAGAATTGCAATTTTCCTCTTGATCATGGTACCGTAATCGTCCTCTTGAACATCATTTTCAGCGTGTTTGGTACCTTTGGAAACATCATCATCATTGTAGTAGTCCTGAAGACCCCCAAGCTTCGACGGATTTCCAACTTTCTTCTGCTGAGCCTTGCAGTTGCAGATTTGTTCGTTACCATGATTGCCCAACCACTGCAAGTCACGACAGTGGCTGCCAATACCTTCGGTCACTTCTGTGTCCCCAGTGTTGACTATGCTTATGATGTGGCTGCGAATTTTTCATGTTCATGTTCTTTGTTCCACTTGGCTGCCATCAGCGTCGACCGGGCTCTGGTTGTTTCAAACCCTCACAGATATCACTCGACGATGGGGAAATACGGATTAAAGATCATGCTTTGCTGTTGTTGGGGATCAGCGACTTTATTTGTCAGCCTTCGTGTGCCATTCCCCCAGACACTCGTCCTGTCCGTTTTGGTGATATTTGTCAGCTATTTTATCATCATCGTATCATACTCAATCATCCTGTACCAAATCACCCGTGAAAGAGTAAGGGGACAAAGGCCAGGGGATACCCGAGCTGCCTCGCGGGATGCCCGTATGGAGAGACGTGTTGCGGGAACTATTGCCATAGTCATCCTAGTGTTCTCGATATGTTGGTTCCCGCTGGTTGGTATTTACGTCTCGATGAAAAATGGTCTGGTCAGGAATCTTGATGGTGTCCTCTACATGTGGATAAGATCTCTTCTCCTTTTTAATTCATCCATGAACTTTTTGATTTACAGTTTTCGAATTGATCATTTTCGTTCTGCCTACAAGAAAATTTTCCGTCAACTGGCACAGAAGTCAAGGGTTTTGCTCAGCTCCTCTAAAACTGTATCAGCAAGCAACACTGGAACAGCAACAGCAACAACGTCTTGCAGTGGAAAACACATCAGTACCAATGAAAAACTGGATGCTGAAGAAGAGGTCGTTTTTGCAAGTGTCTGCACAAATGAAAAACAAGATAGGAAGGAAGGGATGGTGTGCACAGGTGTCTGAAGTTGACAAATATGCAGTATTTTATTCTGGTTTTTCTTAATGACAGATATATGATATATTATCAGAAAGATAAAAAAGGAACAGAGCAAGAAAGAAATACCTAAAATACCACACCCCTCCCCCCACCCAAAAAAACAACAACAATAACTCGAAGTTAAAAAGATGTCGGCAGAATATTCATGAATAATTATATTGCAAGAAATGACGGCTATATTGAAAATAATATGTAATCAGACAAAAAAAAAACAAGAAAGCTAAAAAGTAAAATAAAGTACGGCAGCTGAAAAATAACAAACGCACCTTTTTTGTAAATATTTTGAAAATTAAATCTATATACACATGACTGTTTTAATTCATTTTCTATATATTCGTTTATTTTCGTTTCAATAGTTTTTGCTAACAACGATAATGCTGTGCATGCTCGTCATACACGGAGAAGGGTCCAGCTAAGAAGGGGGGTTATTTTTGAACAATGGAAAGTGAAGCAGAGAATTAAATCAAACAGCTGCTAATCGCTTTCGAAAGGTAAAAAAACGCCGCCGTTTTGAGTAAAGTCTGCATGGACACAAGGCGAGCCAGGCCAAGCAGTGGCGTAGCGAGGGGGACGATTAGATCCCCCTAAAATTTTCGGATGGAGCCTTTTTTTTTCTTTGATGTATGATGCCAATGGCACTGGCGAAGAAGCGAAAAAAGGGGCTGTAATTATTCTAGCGTCTTATACTTGTGATTATGCAAAATAAATTTGAAATGTGGTAAGAAAAAAAAGCGTCCAATCAAAAACTTATTCTACAGACTAAACGTGCTATAGAGAGGCGTGAAAAACGTCTGCGCATGCTCTAAGTCCGTATGCAAATTAGTCAAAAGCGTCTTCGTGCTATTGTAAAAATATGCAAATTTGACTTTCACACTTGCCTGAAAAATAATCTTTACAAAATGCCAAAACTTACTGCTATTTTCATAAACATGCGAACTCGGTAGCTGCGAGCTGCACGCTGAAATTTTGTTTTTCGCTTCCATCGATTAAAAATAATCAGTCGGTACCTTTTATATTTATGATTGGCGGCAGTGAAAAACCAAATTCCAACGAGCAACTCGCAATTACTGAGTTCGCATATTTAGGAAAATTGCAGTAAAGTCAGTTCTTGAAACTTTTAAGTCTAAAAGGTTAATTCTTTCATATTGTTTTTACTAATACAGTATCTTGGTCTCACAAAAGTATACCCACGATATTTTTTGTATGCTCGGAGAAAACAAGCATTTATTTCCTCACTAAAAGTCTTGTAAATTCTGCTGAAAGACACGCATGCGCAAACGTTTTTCTCCTTGCTATAAGGACTAAACATGGAGTAGACATACAATAGCACTAAACCTGTTAATTACAAAGACTGCGTGTTATAAGAAACCGTAGTTTTTTTTTTTGTTTTTTTTTGTTTTTTTTGCGGGGAGGGGCGGAGGCGGTGGGATGTGTGTGTTTGTGTTTGGGGGGGGGGGGGGGGTCATTAAAAGGAAAACAGGCATAAGAGGGTGAGGGCACACGAAAAACAAATCCGAGTTGCCCAACCTTTTACAATAAATAAAATGAAAAACGAGGGAAGGGGCCATCTTTTATTCACTAATCATCACCATCATTATCCGTCA
This sequence comes from Anthopleura xanthogrammica, assembly GCA_964019055.1. Classification (NCBI taxonomy): domain Eukaryota; kingdom Metazoa; phylum Cnidaria; class Anthozoa; order Actiniaria; family Actiniidae; genus Anthopleura; species Anthopleura xanthogrammica. The sequence goes on along the minus strand of OZ025206.1, from coordinate 27,123,955 downwards.
AACCGGAAATAAGGAAAAGAACTATACTTTTTATATATAAAGTCGGGTCACGAAAAAGATAAAAACTAAGATATTCATTTATGACGTCATGTCGCCGCGTGATTAACATATAATTACTTCTGGACACAACCGGTGAAGGGCGGATACGAATTGTCATGTGATCCGGTGTTGACCTTCAGTACTTTGACTAAAAAACGATTATTATATTCGGTTATGGTTAAATTTTAGTAAATGTAAGTTGGAGCTCGAATATTACATTTTAGTTTAAATTTTAAATTTTATGCGCATTATTTATCCTTATATTATGATATTGCACACACCGATGCTCTTGCGACCTCAAATATTAATAGTCTTTCACAACGAAGATCAGAATTGTGTCAGAGGTTTTTTGGCCTGACTACCTCAAACCCTGACAATCAATTATTCCATTTATTGCCATTTAATTCAAACCAACCTGCGGTAAACCTGCGCAAGCAAAGGGTCTTCACACTGCCACTATGTAAGACTAATAGATTCTGCAATACCTTTATTAATGCTAGCGCTAGGCTTTCTGTTTCTAATTGAGTGCATCATTATTCTAAATCAATGCTAGTTGTCAGAATTTCCATTGGGTGCTTTCCCTTTCCGTTTCTTATTATTGTATTAGTTAAGGAACTTAATTTAGCTTTTAATGTATTATTATATTTATCATAGTTATATTTATTATATTTATATATTTATTAATCTAGTTCTGTTCATGTAAACCTTATCCATTCAGTTATTGCTGCAATTTAAAGTGATAATCAAGCTATCTATCTATCTATTTTATTACATTTATGGTGGGTATTATATTTATGGTGATGATACATGTGACAAATATGACGCGGCGTTACGAAACAGTGTGGCCAATTATTTTTGGCGCGTTTGCACTCTCTTTCCTCTCCTTGTGGTTTTACAGCCAGGGAAAAGAACTTGAAAAATTATTCAATTCGAAGAACAATAATTAATGAGTATTCCCTGTATAGCAAGAAGGATTTAATTAAGCAAATGGTATGTAAAAAGATTTTTGTGGGGTTGAAAGTGAACGGTTTTCATGAATGATTTCCTGTCGTGCTAACACGAACGGCAAAAGTTTTCAAAAAAATATAAGCTTACAAAATATAATGCAAAATGATAATTTTTTTGGTCAGTAATTTATTTTTGTAAACGTAAATTTATTTTTTTCTTTACAAAAAAATGTTCCTCAACAAATGTAAGCTCGATAATTTTGTGAACTGACTATACTACTCGGCTGGAAAAGCTTAATAAATGGCGAATATTTGGTGTAATAATATGTATCAATAAAGATTTGGATAAGCATTTTATAAGAAAGATAAACGCGAAAAGTTTTGGACGTTTCGATGACATCCTGTCATCATTTTCATTTAACAATATGTATTCCTCTTTAATTGAATTTAATACAACATTGAAATAAATTATCTATTAAAATATCAAAACTATTGAAAGAAAGTCTGCCTTGATTTGGCGATTGGAGGCGAACTTTTCTGTAAAGTAAAAATATACATACATACTTTATTCAGTATTCCCCATAGGGCTTTTCAATACTAATTCACAAAATATAATAAGAACTATTTAAAACTAACTAATATCAGACAGAAAATTAAAATCTAAAATCCATTATATATCACCTGTATATCACTTATCTAAATTTAAAAGCTTGAAATTCTTAGAGATATATATAAATTAAGTAAAATAGTTTTCTAGCATCCTTATCTATGTTGTTCCATATGCCTACTGCTCTATAACTGAAGCTGCGCTGACCAGATTTCGTTTTACATAAGGGAATGTGCAGTAACTCCTTATTTCGGATTGTTCCCTACAAACACTTAAATTCTTGAAGGTTACTTTTTGACCTAGCCTACATAAAAATTTTTTATTGCTGTTGTTTTTGGCATTGAAATTGTCCCAGAGGGATGCTTTCTGTGCATTTGTGAGTTTTGCTTTGAAGTTGGGAGCCCTGTGGTGTACACAGACGGAAGGCCGTACGTACGAACATGACATAATTTCCGGTTCAAGCCATGAAAAATCGGACTTATCACGAGCTTTTCTTTCACAACAGGGTAGCAAAGGTGGAGTATCTATCACGAATCACGAGCAATCTTCTCATAAATTCACGAATCACGAAAATACGATTAATGAATAACCTTGATACAAGAGTTCACAGTGTAATACAAATTTTCACGAAAATCGATGCAAAATCACAGATTACGCTCTTCCCAATAAGCAAATCGAGCATCCGGGGAAAGACGGAAATTCAAGAATCAAGGACATATTTTTTTTGAATTTCAATTCACGCATCACGGTCCAAAAAAATGCCGAATAAGGAATCGAGGAAAACGCCTTCACCACCCTGTTTATAGACGGTAAATCTATTGCAATGATATGAATATTGAACAGAACATTTATATTGTGCTTAAAGCACATTTCACAATTTATTTCCAATAACAAATAAAAAAGCTCCAGTCGCTTATCCTCTACTATAGCCTTTCAAAGAATTGGCAGAAATGAAGCTATTTATAGATTTTCCTTGTAATTTGATCCAAAACATTTCCGTCTTAGCCAGAGAACTTCGAACCTTTCAATCTCAGCATTTTCTCTTTCATGTTGCTAAAAATAACCCAATATTCTAATAATTGCTTTTTTTCGTTTTCGTTTTACAAAGACAAAGCATAAAAGAAGATTTTTGTGTGCGACTGCGTAGGTTATTCAGTGCATTTGAATAATCATTGTTTGTCTTCTTGGAATTCTTGTGTTTACTCAAAAAGGAATTTCGCGGGAGGTTTAATGGGTTGGTCAATATACAATTTCACTTTTAACTTCCTTAACTACATGCTGTCACATAATCCACTGAGCAAAATACTATAAAAGGACTTGGACAAACAGTTTGCTCAAGGCCATTAGGATTCATCTTTCTTGTTCCACAACTTGCATTGCCAAACAACTTGCCAAAGTCATGATGCCAGGAGAAAATTCGACAAGTTTAACATCCACATCGCCCAGCAGTACTACTATCTCAGCAAAGAATTGCAATTTTCCTCTTGATCATGGTACCGTAATCGTCCTCTTGAACATCATTTTCAGCGTGTTTGGTACCTTTGGAAACATCATTATCATTGTAGTAGTCCTGAAGACCCCCAAGCTTCGACGGATTTCTAATTTTCTTCTGCTGAGCCTTGCAGTAGCAGATTTGTTCGTTACCATGATAGCCCAACCACTGCAAGTCACGACAATGGCTGCAAATACCTTCGGTCACTTCTGTATCCCCAGTGTTGACTATGCTTATGATGTCGCTGCTAATTTTTCATGTTCGTGTTCTTTGTTCCACTTGGCTGCCATCAGCGTCGACCGGGCTCTGGTTGTTTCAAACCCTCACAGATATCACTCGACGATGGGGAAATACGGATTAAAGATCATGCTTTGCTGTTGTTGGGGATCAGCGACTTTATTTGTCAGCCTTCGTGTGCCATTCCCCCAGACACTCATCCTGACCGTTTTGGTGGCATTTGTCAGCTATTTTGTTGTCATCGTATCATACTCAATCATCCTGTACCAAATCACCCGTGAAAGAGTAAAGAGAGAAATGCCAGGGGATATCCGAGCTGCCTCGCGGGATGCCCGTATGGAGAGACGTGTTGCGGGAACTATTGCCATAGTCATCCTGTTTTTCTCGATTGGTTGGTTCCCGCTGGCTGGTTATTTTGTCTCGATAGGAAAAGGTCTGGTCAGGAATCTCCATGGGGTTCCATACATGTGGATAAGATCTTTTCTTCTTTTTAATTCATCCATGAACTTTTTGATTTACAGTTTTCGAATTGATCATTTTCGTTCTGCCTACAAGAAAATTTTCCGTCAACTGGCACAGAAGTCAAGGGTTTTGCTCAGCTCCTCTAAAACTGTATCAGCAAGCAACACTGGAACAGCAACAGCAACAACGTCTTGCAGTGGAAAACACATCAGTACCAATGAAAAACTGGATGCTGAAGAAGAGGTCGTTTTTGCAAGTGTCTGCACAAATGAAAAACAAGATAGGAAGGAAGGGATGGTGTGCACAGGTGTCTGAAGTTGACAAATATGCAGTATTTTATTCTGGTTTTTCTTAATGACAGATATATGATATATTATCAGAAAGATAAAAAAGGAACAGAGCAAGAAAGAAATACCTAAAATACCACATCCCTCCCCCCACCCAAAAAAAACAACAACAATAACTCGAAGTTAAAAAGATGTCGGCAGAATATTCATGAATAATTATATTGCAAGAAATGACGGCTATAATGAAAATAATATGTAATCAGACAAAAATAAACAAGAAAGCCAAAAAGTGAAATAAAGTACGGCAGCTGAAAAATAACAAACGCACCTTTTTTGTAAATATTTTGAAAATTAAATCTATATACACATGACTGTTTTAATTCATTTTCTATATATTCGCGGTTTATTTTCGTTTCAATAGTTTTTGCTAACAACGATAATGCTGTGCATGCTCGTCATACACGTAGAAGGGTCCAGCTAAGAAGGGGGGTTATTTTTGAACAATGGAAAGTGAAGCAGAGAATTAAATCAAACAGCTGCTAATCGCTTTCGAAAGGTAAAAAAACGCCGCCGTTTTGAGCAAAGCCTGCATGGACACAAGGCAAGCCAGGCCAAGCAGTGGCGTAGCGAGGGGGGACGATTAGATCCCCCTAAAATTTTCGGATGGAGCCTTTTTTTTTCTTTGATGTATGATGCCAATGGCACTGGCGAAGGAAGGGGCGGCCAAGTATCCCCCCACCCCCCAATTTTTTGTCGTAATTAGTTTTTTTAGTTTTTATTCAGAAAAGTTTTTAAAATTGTTATCATTTGTTTCTTCAAATAACCCGTGACTAGCCCATGACTTTGTATAGGAACAGTGGCGTAGCGAGGACCTAGAATCTTGGGGGGGGGGGGGGCACCTAGAAGGAAAACTAATTACCAAAGATTTGGAGGAGCACGTCCACGCCCCCTCCCTACGCCAGTGGCATTGGCATCATACATCAAAGAAAAAAAGGCTCAACCCGAACTTTTTAGGAGACGCCTCGTTTAGCCACTGTATAGGAAATCGCACGACCCCTGAGGACAATTTGGAAATAATAGGTACGAGTAATGATTTGAAAGTTCTCGTAATTGTCTGAATCTCTTCTTCTTTCTTCCTTCCCCTCCCCCTCCCCCTTCGTTTTTCCCCTCTCCTTTCCACAGGAAGCCCGAGGATCCTAAAGGAGATGCCTGCGGAGGAGGCATTTTCACTAGAGAAATTTGCCGCTTTTGGTCGTGTTTCTATAGCGCTGGCAACTTAATTGGGACTCTACAGAGTACAATTAACGCTCTAAGTGTACCATAAGATCCTTAATTCCATGAACTTCTTTTGTTATGTTGTATAAACATTTGTGACTAGGTCATAACAAAGATCTTTTCTTCTTGTAATACGAGAGTAAAATAATTGGCTTAAGGTTGTTCCGTAGTAATAGATTCGAACGTAGAATTTTAATAAAACTTCGCACAGTTATTAAGTTAATGCTACTCATTCCAAAAAGGGGGGTCACCGTGCTCATTTTTGCGCTAGATGACGGTAAGGGATAAGGTCACAACATCTTACGGTACCCGATTCAGGGGGAGGGGTGGTGTTACCCGGTACCCACCTCTGTAAGCGAAATTCTGGATTTTGTTCTCAAATATCTCCAAAATTGAAAGTCAAATCACAGAAATGAATGTACTGTTGGTTATGTATGTATCTTTAACAACGTATTTGTAGATAGAAATAGTTACTACGGATACCCATTATCGAGTATTTCAACAGGTCTCTGAGGGGGGAGGGGGTATTTACCGGTACCCACCACCTAAATCAATAAAATCGGGTCCCTATTTTGGACAATTGTTTTGACGTTGTCCCTAATTTATGTCAATTTTCGAATCATGAGAATCGAACAGGTCCCACCACTTTTAGGAAGTCATTTCTAACATTAAGATATTTATGTTATTCTTTGTTTTATAAAGCAAAGCAATAGTTGGATGCCGAAAATGTTCCAAATGTGCACCCTATTATCGATCTGGAAACAGTTTTCCGCAGTATGTTTTTTGAGAATAACACGAAAACGGGAAGCAAAAAGTCAATAGTAACTTTACTTCAAACCCAATAACCTTCCTAGAATTTTAAAGGTCAGAAATGTCGAGTTTTCTTAGTGTTCAGTTTTTGGCTCGCATGGCAGTGAAGCTCAAGCTTTCTTGACGTGCAAACGCGCCGAAAGCAGAGTTTGTCACGCTATTTCTAATGCTGTGTCACGCTTGTCACGCACTTAGTATCAAATTCATCCTCATTAAACTCTTTAAACTTTCGTATCTCTTTAAAACGCCGGGATATCCCATTTTTTTAGTAATGCTACCCCTAATTTCAAAACAAAATTATATTTCTGTAAATATTTCATTAAAAAATAATTGAAACAAGGCGTTTATTTTTGCAATCATGTTGGGAGGGTTCAAGGTACAAGGTACTTTGGACGGGAAACTTGAAAATCATTGTATTTTTTGTGATATTAATGGCATTTATTTTTTCGATTCCAAGATCAATCTATTTGTTTACCATTAATAAGCGTCTTAAATTTAAAAACAGAAAAATAAAGCGTCGATGCTTTAAATAATTTTCTAACTTGAACGAGCACGACGGACCACGTTAATAGCACATCTGTTATGAATTTGTGCTGATATTCCCATCGAATTATCTCTCATAGATGCCTGGTGAACCCTTACTTTTTAAACAGATTTTGTAAGCCCTTTTATAGTATAAAATAATTCGTTTGATTACTTTAAAATAAAATTGATTTCCAAATAGTAGGCACCGTCCTTAAAGGAATTTAATTCTTATGACCTTTTTTCGGACTAATGCACTGCGATTTGCGCTACATTTCGGCCGACTTATTCTCCGCTTTCGCAAAAAGGTCAGTTGTGTCGACTCTCTTTACAGACGGTAAATCCATTGCAAAAATATTGAACAAAACATGCATAAGCACATTTCATTATTCGTTCCAAAAAAATAAATAGATAAACAAGCTTTAGTTTCCTATCCTCCACTATAGGCTTCCAAAATATTGGCAGGGCAAGTGAAGCTATTTTATGTATTTTCCTCGTAATTTGATCCAAAAGATTTTTCCGCCTTAGTCAGAGAACTTCGAACTTTTTAATCTCAGCATTTCCTCTTTCATTTCGCTAAAAATAACTCAATATTCCAATAATTGCTTTCTTTTTTCGATTTCCTACCTAAGAGAATAAAAAAGACAAAGCACCAAAACAAGATTGCTGTGTGCGACGTAGTTTATTCAGTGCATTTAAATATATATAGTCACTGTTTGACTTCTTGGAATTCCTTTGTTTACTCAAAAAGGAATTTCGCGGGACTGGTTTAATGGGTTGGTCAATATAAAATTTCATTTTCAACTTCCTTAGGGACCGTTCAACTTTTACAGGCATGGGGGATGGGGGCTGGTGGGAATTAGGGGGGGGGGGGCACGTAAAAAATATGGCATTTAAGGGGGGACAACCCAAAAATAATTAGCTAAATAGAGGGGGTCACGTAAAAAAATCCCGATCATTTGATGTTAGAAAGTAAGAGGAAGTTCAAAGTGTTGTAATGAAAATGACATCATAATTTTCTCTTCAAGAACACTGGAAATGGCATCTCTGAGGGTCTCAATCTCAATTTTTTTCAGGGGAGGATGCCCCAAATTTAAAGTATTGAAATGAAAATAAATGAATAGAAAATACAATAAAAATGTGTGTAGATTTAATTTTGAAAATTAAAATAATTTTTTTGTTACACAAAAAAGCTGTGTTTATTATTTTTCAGCTGCTATACTTTGTTTTACTTGCTAGCATGCTTCTTTATAATTATTTTTGTCTGATTACATATTTTTATTTATTTTTCATCGTAGCCTTCATTTCTTACAAATTGCTTTCATGAATATTGTCCTGCTGATATTTAAAAAAAGAAAATTGTCCCTGCTATTGTTGATTATGGTGTTTCTTACCCCATCTGCATGTGCCATTGATATCTAATAACAAGGGTTTTTTTAGCATTTAGATATTTCTGATAACATATATGGCGCTACCTCGCCGGGACCTTCCGAGTCCGTTGGTTGTCCCCTCACTTAGATTAAATGTTTAAATGCTGTATTTATCTTCTTTTTTTTTTACTTGTAATTTGTTATTCTAAGTGGAAGCTTCTAAATAAGAAAAGAAAATAAGAAAAATAAAATATCTGTTATTTAGATACCAGATGCTCAATCTCTCCCTCCATATCTTGACAATCAGTATGCAAATACATCGCCCACTGCCTGAGTTTGTCCTCTGTTTAGTATATTTGTTAACTTCAGACACCTGTGCACACCATCATTTCCTTCTTATCTTGTTTTTCATTTGTGCAGACACCTGCAAAAGCGACCTTTTCCTCAGCATCCTGTTTTTCATTGGAACTGATGTGTTTTCCACTGCAAGACGCTGTTGCTGTTGCTGTCGCAGTGTTGCTTGATGATGCTGTTTTAGAGGAGCTGAGCAAAACCCTTGACTTCTGTGCCAGCTGATGGAAAATTTTCTTGTAGGCAGAACGAAAATGATCAATTCGAAAACTGTAAATCAAAAAGTTCATGGATGAATTAAAAAGGAGAAGAGATCTTATCCACATGTAGAGGACACCATGGAGATTCCTGAGCAGACCATTTTTCATCGAGACATAAATACCAACCAGCGGGAACCAACATATCGAGAACACTAGGATGACTATGGCAATAGTTCCCGCAACACGTCTCTCCATACGGGCATCCCGCGAGGCAGCTCGGGTATCCCCTGGCATTTCCCCCTTTACTCTTTCACGGGTGATTTGGTACAGGATGATTGAATATGATACGGTGATAATAAAATAGTTGACAAATATCACCAAAACGGACAGGACGAGTGTCTGGGGGAATGGCACACGAAGGCTGACAAATACAGTCGCTGATCCCCAACAACAGCAAAGCATGAACTTTAATCCGTATTTCCCCATCGTCGAGTGATATCTGTGAGGGTTTGAAACAACCAGAGCCCGGTCGACGCTGATGGCAGCCAAGTGGAACAAAGAACATGAACATGAAAAATTAGCAGCGACATCATAAGCATAGTCAACACTGGGGACACAGAAGTGACCGAAGGTATTTGCAGCCATTGTCGTGACTTGCAGTGGTTGGGCTATCATGGTAACGAACAAATCTGCTACTGCAAGGCTCAGTAGAAGAAAGTTGGAAATCCGTCGAAGCTTGGGGGTCTTCAGGACTACTACAATGATGATGATGTTTCCAAAGGTACCAAACACGCTGAAAATGATGTTCAAGAGGACGATTACGGTACCATGATCAAGAGGAAAATTGCAATTCTTTGCTGAGATAGTAGTACTGCTGGGCGATGTGGATGTTAAACTTGTCGAATTTTCTCCTGGCATCATGACTTTGGCAAGTTGTTTGGCAATGCAAGTTGTGGAACAAGAAAGATGAATCCTAATGGCCTTGAGCAAACTGTTTGGCCAGCATCAGTTTTGTTAAGTCCTTTTATAGTATTTGCTCAGTGGATTGTGTGACAGCATGCAGTTGAGGGACCGTTTATTTTTTACGGGCATGGGGGAGGGGGGAGAGTTTGTTGAGCTTTCCACCTCTCCCCCCCCTCCCCCATCCAAAATGGCATGTATAGAAGGGCTCAGCTGAGAAAGAGGATTTTAAAAAAAGAGAAAGAAAGTGAAATTCAAAGCAGAAAATCTAATCAATACCGTCAATGGTGCCAACCCATAACAGCTGCTAATCACTTCGGAAAGTATAAAAAACGCCGCAGTCTTGAGCAAAGCCTGCATATATACAGGGAGGTGCATGGGATGTAAGGACACAAGGCGAGCTAGGCCAGCCTTCCCACGCTTGCATACATTAAGACACATAAGGGGAACTTATCGATGTTGGTTATTGTTTAGGACAAAATGACTCAACGCGATTCACATTTTGATTATGATAGGAGGGGGGATTGAGAGAGAGAAATACTCGGATAAATACCCTCGTGGCAAGGGAGAGGTACATCACTACGACTACCGAAATTGAGTTCAATCTTCCGTACATGACTAAACTCACAGCGACTCACATGTTGACGTACGTAAGGAGGGAGAAAAACTTGAGAACTCGGAGAAAACCCCTTAAACGTGGCAAGGGAGAGGCACATCATTAACCGGCCATACCCTAACTCACGTCAAAAAAATCAATTAACAACTGGTATAACCCCAGAAATCAAACCAAAAATCTATGAAAAACAATTGATATTTTTCTAAATCGAAACAACCTATTTATAATAAACCAAAAAACGACAACTGAAGTAATAATTTCAATTTCAATAACTAGGGCGGGTCGTTTCAGTGTCATCTACAAATTTCCTTAGAGTGATGAGTTGCTTGACTGACCAGCTAGTGCTTGTCTTAAAATAACATTGTTTTGGTTTTTGCTTTCACCTCAGTTTTCAATCAAATTTAATTTCAGTCTTGTAACAAGTTTCATAACAGCCCTTGTGACCTGTCGTGGCTCCTTCACACCTTATCCCAATATCATATCCTGGAGAAATGATATTCTAGCTTGCCTGAAGATCTTAGGAATGGGGAAAACAGAAAGCGAGGATGGTTAAATTAAAGTATCAAATCTCACTCTTAAAAAGATATTTCAACATTAAAATTAACATTCGACAATGTTATTAATATGAAGTTCTCATAAAATAAAGCAAAACTCGAAACCAAAGAAAAGAGTTAAAAAGTGAAAAATTGGAGTGATCGTGTCAGCTTAGTTCAGTTTTCAGGTCTTAGGTTCTTGGAAAAAAACTATTTTCCTCAAAAAGATCGATATGGATTTACACTTTAGGAGACCGAGTACCATATTCTTAGCTATAGTATTATCATGAGAAAAATAGTCATATTTGCGAATAAACTTAAGTATGGCATTTTTGTCAGAATCTTTTAAAGTAGACTTTCGCAAAGCTACTCTTGAGGGGCAGATAAGTTAACAAGAGTAAGACAGCAGTATGGCTGTACGCAGGCTAACGCGTGGCCATCATGGCGGGAAATTAAAATCATCACCCGGAAGCATATATTATGGTCAAGTTTCCTGGGAATGTACTGGCATTCGAGTTATATCAAACTACGAATTATCATATTCTACACCCAAAATCTTTTCTTGAAAACTTTGAAAGTCAAAACGTCCGTCCATGTTCTGTCTCACACAGTCCTCTTTGTTAGTAATGTTCTTGTTTGGATATGACTTTCTCTCGTAATTTCCTTGCTCATGTCAATTTAAATCAAGCATGTGGTGGGAACAGAAGACGTCAACATCCGACTCGTCGCTATACCAAACCTTTTATTTCACTTCATGAAGTTTTTTTTATGAAAATACGGAGGGAGAGTGAGTTTTTGCAGTTGTAAACTGTTTTGGGGCCATTTGCCGGAGAGCTATCCTGTACTATATTCACCCAAACATTCGGCGATTTAAGAAAATTTAAGTAACCCGGAAATGTTCATGATTTGGCAATATTCCACTTCCCTTAATATCAACATTTGGCAGTATTCAACTTTTCTTAGAAGAAATGCTGAACAGGAGCGAAACCGGAAAACATTTCATATTGCTTTTAGAGGGAATCCCCATCAGGTGAGTACAAAACCTCCTGGACATCCCATAACAACGAAAACCTGCAGGCAGATGAACTAGGAATTTGTGCTTATCTGCTTATGTTCTCAATGACTGAGTATAAGGCATGACAAAACGCGACGTCATGAAAAGACCACTTTTGGGTAAAGACAGAACCCATTTTATACATTTTATGCTGGCTAACATTCAAAGAACTATGATAGACGTGTGCTTTTAGCGCAAATTTGGTTCTCTCTTGTTTTTCTTCGGCTTTTTCGGTTTGTTCCCAAATTTATTAAACTGGTCAGTTCCAGAAAGAATGACTGACCAGCGAGTAGAATGTTCTCATGTATTGAAACGAAAACAATGTTTTCAAAAAATGGCGGATGCAAATTCAAATGAGTTCAAATTCAACTCAAATTCAATACATTATTAAAGCTTCTTTGATTCCTTAAGTTATGCAGGTGTTATATCGACCGAGTAAACTTAAAATCGACACATTTACAGCAGTTGTATGGCTGAGGGTATAGATTTTAATTAATTTGAATTTGTTCTCCGCCATTTTTGAAAAAGGTCCTGTGTGATTGCAGTTTACGTACCAAAAATGCAGGTAGCAGAAGGAAACATTTTTGCATTTTTATGCTAACGATGACTTCCATTTCAATCTTTAGAACGATGTTATCAACACTGTATTTTTTCTGTGTTCGTTCTCTGTGAGTAGTAACTTGGACAAAAGATGCCGATATTTTGTGTTTTCAGTTCTTGTTTCATGCAATTATTCCTTAATTGGTGCGTGGTTCCAAGCAAACTTTGCGAATCAGTCCTGCAGACTGAAACACTCGCAGATAGATGACAGCTGTGCAAATATATTTTTTAAATGCTCCAAAGTTCAACATTTCACGGGCCTTCACAAGAGAGTCATCGGCATAGTTATCCTGAAGTACAAGCGCAGCCAAATCAACCTTGCCTCTTACCCACCAAAACTGTGCATCATGTCGCTCTGCAGTAATTGAACATCGGGTTTAGCACGTTTTACAGTTACCTAGGTGACGTGCCCACGAATGGTACTGGGGTTCTTTCCGCGTTAAAACTTGCTTTAGAAATTGCTGTTTCTTCGTTGTGAAACAGTTTCAGCCTCTAATGTCTATTCAAGTGGCAGAAGGAAAAGGCTTTGGTAAATAAAGCTGAGTGAACCTTTCTGTTTTGATAACAACAGGTTGGCTTAGAACATGCAGGGTTAGTCTCAATTCGACGCAAGTCAAATATTCAAAGATACCAACGTTAACCTAAAGAATACACAACTTCAACAATACAAACGCTTTGGAATTTCACAGACCTTCACTGAAACACGTGAATATTCTGTACAAAATCGAGGCTAACCCTGAGCAACGGAGAATCCAAAACTGGAGTATTCTCCTCCCTGATTGGTCTAAAGAAAAAAACAAGCCTTTTTCTTAAGAGGGTAGCAATTGTTGGCTAAAAACCATGATCAAATTGGAATTGAAAAGTAAACATTATACTGTCCCAGGGCCGACTCTCCGGGAAAGAGGTGGAGAGTGGGCCCTGGGAACTAGTTTGTCATAGCCTCACAAGTAACCCACTTGTAATGGTACACGAGAAAAATTCCTATTGGAAAACCTACTATGTAGGCAATACAGATATGAATGGCGCCAGAATATGTAAAGTCAAATGTTTGATTTCCATTTTGTTTTTTACCTTAGAATACAGTTACTTCTTCTCTAGCCATACTTAGATGAAGTAACAGCAAGTGAAAGGAACTGTACAGACGTTTTGGACGTTATTCATTCGTCGGAGTAAAAAAGAAGCCAACACTGGAAGGTAAAAAGAATGGCAGCGGTGGGATTCGAACCCACGCCTCTTACGAGACTGGTGCCTAAAACCAGCGCCTTAGACCGCTCGGCCACGCTACCAGATGGATGTCAATTATTACCAAGAGCAGTTTAGATGACCACAAAACAACACTATTTAAAGATAAAAATAATGGCAGCGGTGGGATTCGAACCCACGCCTCTTACGAGACTGGTGCCTTAAACCAGCGCCTTAGACCGCTCGGCCACGCTACCAGATGGATGTCAAATATTACCAAGAGCAGTTTAGATGACCACAAAACAACACTATTTAAAGATAAAAATAATGGCATCGGTGGGATTCGAACCCACGCCTCTTACGAGACTGGTGCCTTAAACCAGCGCCTTAGACCGCTCGGCCACGCTACCAGATGGATGTTAACTATTACAGACAGTAGCTTAGATGACCAGAAACAGCACTTGAAGATAAAAATATTGGCAGCGGTGGGATTCGAACCCAGGCCTCTTACGAGACTGGTGCCTTAAACCAGCGCCTTAGACCGCTCGGCCACGCTACCAGATGGATGTTAACTATTACAGACAGTAGTTTAGATGACCAGAAACAGCACTTGAAGATAAAAATATTGGCAGCGGTGGGATTCGAACCCACGCCTCTTACGAGACTGGTGCCTTAAACCAGCGCCTTAGACCGCTCGGCCACGCTACCAGATGGATGTTAATTGTTACAGACAGTAGCTTAGATGACCAGAAACAGCACTTGAAGATAAAAATATTGGCAGCGGTGGGATTCGAACCCACGCCTCTTGCGAGACTGGTGCCTGAAACCAGCGCCTTAGACCGCTCGACCACGCTACCAGATGGATGTCAAATATTACCAAGAGCAGTTTAGATGACCACAAAACAACACTATTTGAAGATAAAAATAATGGCAGCGGTGGGATTCGAACCCACGCCTCTTACGAGACTGGTGCCTTAAACCAGCGCCTTAGACCGCTCGGCCACGCTACCAGATGGATGTCAAATATTACAGACAGCATAGAAACCTTTGATATTCTTTGTTTACCATAAATTTGTATATGCATTGTAAAACCTGCTGTGTCTAATAAGTAAAGGCGTCAGCTGGTCTAGTCTTTATTTAACACCTTTAGAGATTGCCTGGTTATCACATACACTGCTGTCCTCTTGTGTCAAACACTCATCTTGTTATAAATGAGGTGTTGAGAGACTGTGAAACAACTGCTCTGTCTGACGAGTCTGGGAGACGCCAGAAACTGCGAAATGGTTTAATAATGGAGAGATGTTTTAGAACATGTTCAGCTTTGCATAGATGAGAATAAAGACAAAACATTGAAAAACTATAGGCGATGTTATCATAGTAGGAAAAATCGGATTAAAGATTTTGCTTAACGATTGAGGGTTTCATTTTTGATCATTTTGTACTATAGATGTACAAGACATTGATGTCAATGTAAATCGTATTATTTCAATAGAAAAAATTGTTAAAATGTATTTGGATTGTTAATCAACCAACCAACATTGGTCAGACTACGTATAGCGAAAATTATCCAACATAGTCTGCAATTTTGATATATTTTGAGAGAACGATTGTCAACTATATATTTGATAGCATCATCATCAAAAATGGCCGCACTTTTTTTGGCAATTCCAATTCAATAATTCTAAACCTACAGTGAAAAATTAAACGGTCACTACTTTTGCTCTCTTATGGTGATGCTATATGGGCAATATTCTTTGCAACTTTGCAGTTTTGTTGCAAAATAAGTTGCACGAGAAAATCCCTAAAGTACTCACACCAAAATGCTTTTTTTCAATGTGTTGCGGCATTGCCGCGAGAAGTAGAATCGATATCTACTTTTCGCAATGATTGCGGCAGCAAATACGAGAAGCTGCTTGGTGTGATGTATCAAAAATATTTTTCGAAAACTTTTTGCAGCGTTGCGTTGCCGCAATTGTGAGAAGTAGAATCGATCGAGTTCTACCTTTCGCAACGATTGCAGCAACGCTGAAATGCAAGGCATTCCTTAGTGTAACAGCACCTCTGAAAAAAATTGGGAGCAAACAAAAATAAAAATCAGAAAAAATAGAAAGAAAAATTCCAAATAAGCTTCACCGAACATGCCTCTCATCACTCTTAAAACCACGGACGATAACAATAACTGATAAGGCTTGGATTAAATCCTACGAACATAATTACTTATTGTGATAATCAGGCCTTATAACTCGCGTCGTGTGTACACACTTCATTCATCTCAGTCACGACAAGAGACATTGAGTCTGGAGCGGATTATAGAAATTAAGTTGTTAGTCGAAAGAGTTTAAAGATTCCAAAGGAGGATTACAATAATGTGATTAAAGTATTAACTAATTTCACAACTAGAAGTTCTTCTGTTGAACATGCGTTTTGCATAAGGAGTAGAACATATTGAGTGATTGTTGATGAGAGGGGCTTAAAATTGGTTCCTCGTTTCCCGGACCACCGCGTGAGATGTGCCGTGGTATGTCGTCTATGCACGATGATGGTCACGAGGAAATATTTTAAACCACACAGCACCTTTGGCATCGGTCTTTAAATGCTTGACTTTACGTACTTCAACCTTTAACAACCTCTTGGCTGATCAAAGTCAGGACACGGCCAACTCACGGATCAAATGGAAGTGAGCGTTTTGGGTTTTGCGGAGGAAGGAAAACCGTAGAACCTTTAAAAACATCGAAAATTTGTTCCTTTAGTTCTACTTTTTATTATGTTTATTGTTTTTTATATTCCTGTGGTATTCAGGGCTTTTACCGGCCAAAAATTTAATTTGGGCTAGAATGACCAAAATGATAAAATCGATCTTGCAAGAATTACTTTAACGACGATAATCATCTTACGCACTCCCTACACTGAATCCGAGGAGCTAGGATCCTGAAAACAATAAATCCAACTGTAGTTACGACATTACCATGCTCTTAACGAATGCCACAGTTTGAATCCCATTTAAAGAGGTTTTCGCGGGGGGTTGGGGTGGGGATGGGGGGATGCGGAAATTTGTAGCCTCAATGTATGTAAACCGCAACCATAACTATGCGTTATGATTTGATTGATTCACTTTAATACAATGAGTAACCATTTCACTGTTACAGTACCACGTACGTGCTGCATATCAGTAAGCGTATATTACGTTTCCCAATCAAACACTAACACTATACTCTCCGGCATTTCTTACCGTACGTGTATGTGCTGTAAGTCAGTAAACTCAAACCAAAAGCGCACTACGGTATGTCGTACTGTGTACGTGCTGTAAGTTAGTACCGTATATTTCCCACTCATACAAAAACCGCTTTAGGGTATGCCGTACCATGTACGTGCTGTACCGTTACGTCCCCTGACCATATGTTTCCGACCAAAACCGCTCTACGGTATGTTGTACGGTGTACTTTGTTATTATATCAAAACTGCTCAAACCACATGCCGTATACCATGTATTTCATTCGTTAAAACGAAAACCGTCGAAAACACTGAGTCAACCCAAAATATAGGACACCCGGGAGAGGGCAACTTACAAACCCCAAAATGACCCTGATTATGACACTCTAAATGATGCCTGTTAACAGACTTTAATAGATGGGCATTAAAGACCACTATAACGATAGAATACAGCTTATTTGGATATCTTCTTTGACTGAGATAAACACCGTGTAACCAATACCCAAGATCATTACTAAAGCTACGTGGTACAAATATCTCCACAAAAACGTCAACATTGATTTATGACCTGTCATTTACCCGGCTCTAAATATATTACATTTTCTTGGACTTCTCAACTAAATTTCGATTAAAAAACAGGGTTTTGTTACAGAAGACATGACTTCGGCTTCCTTGTGGAGATCCCATTGTATTTATGAATATACAGTCGTTTCCTAACTTGGATCAAAAATCCCAGCAACACATTCTGTTCTACTCGTCTTGTCACCAACTAATGTCTTAAACAGATAAACGTTAATTCGAGTCGATTCTTTGAGAAGTAATTTTTCATTTTTCTTAATCGCCTGTCACCGAGTTTCCGAAGCGACTCCACAGTTGAATACCGAAAAACGCTTCACTATCAGAGATAATGAAGTCCATCAGAGCGAAAATAGTTGACTGAAGATATGATAGCCGAGGACTTCTCAAAAGATTCAACATCGCCTAAAGACTTAATTGAAATAAAGAAGAAAATATAGTTAAAATACTGCACAACTTGTAAAATGAGTTTTGAGCAGGGCGTCGGCAAATAAGAGGATTAGTTGTTTGCGTTTTACTTCCACGTTTTATTTGATATGATCCGATTTTCTGCTATTTTGATGTGATCTTCATTCTTCATGTCCTCATTCGGTAATACTTTAATTCTTCGGATTATCTAATTGATTCAATTTTATGCCTGTATGATACCTTTCTTCCTACTACCGATATTGCATGCATATCTACCCATCAAATCCAAAATTGCAGGAGTGATTTCATGGCGTTTGGTTATTGCTATTTTTTAAGCACTACATATTTTTTCCGCACTTTTATCTGTAATAGACGCTGGCTACCAAGACAGATAAGTCCGCAGATTAAATCTCCTTCAAGACAGAGAAAAACGTTGCTTTTTATCTCATTAGGTTTTATTTCTCAACAAGTTTTCAATCTTTTATCATCCTCGCACCAAATAAGCACTTCTCCGTATGAGACAGAATAAAAGGAACCTTTTTCCAGTCTTTTTCTTTTAGTTTTTTCATAATCAAAGCTGGTGATACTTACCTTCTAACTCAACACAAAACCGAGGCATGCAAGTCACAGCTCACTTTTAAAACGAAGCCACCCACTTTGCCTTGATAGTCCTCAGTACTTGTGTCTATAATTCTTCTATTGTTTTGACCTTATTCTTTGAGCACCAATTTATCACTTTTTGCTTTAAAGACAACCTGTATCAACAAACTTTTAAGTTAAGCTATTATCCGGTCTACTCATGAAGGGGCATCAAGTCAAAATGTGCTAATTATCAGTGCCAAACTGTATGTGATATCATGTTAACATTAAAGCAACAAATGGGGTTTTGTCCTGTTCTGTCATTTCTGCGATCACTGCACGCAGTCCCATTCCTTTACGATTTACACTGGCGCTGAAGAATGATGGCATTTAAGTTTAGATCTGAAATTAATCTATGGCGGTTTCTTCCGGTTAATTTTATGTTGATCAAATTTTTGTTTAGTTCTTAGATATTGTTCCTCTGTACACCATATGTATTGATACGCCTTTTGCAATGTTTGTTTTTGCCTTTGAAGCAGTGTCATACAGAGCGCTATCAAGTGCATCCAAATTCCTCTCTCAAGCAAGCTTGATAGCCTAGGCTGATGAACAACATGCTAGGATGCTTTGACTGACTCCATTCTGATGGTATCTTTTGATAGATCAAACAGAAAATCCTGCTTGAAATAAACTTTAAGGAAATTAAAGATGGCACTTCACATTCTAAGGCAGGGTTGGTAAAGCAGTGCCTCTTGGAATGAACGAACGATCGACAAAAATGCTCATGTGGTTTTGACCAGCTTGTAAGTTTGCATACTTTGGAAAGAAAAATCGGCTCAACCATTGTATCGATGTAAAGATAATGTATGTCACTAGTTAGAAATGAGATAAGAAAGGGACCAACTATACAATCGAAATTTTACCTAAAATGGATGCTTCAGTTTGTTACAGTAAAAAAGCTAACCAAAATGTATGGACGAGTACCTGATCCTACCCATAAATTCGAATATGTACAGTTTATAATGTATCATATGATTTTAGGGTCTTTATCGGTATTTAATAATGGCATAAGCTCGTAGCGGAAATGTAATCTGACCAAATGCCTTTAACGTAAAGTTTTAGCAAACCATTAATCATCCGGTATCCGCCCTAGGAATGGGAACACGAGAAGGACAAAGCTGTGCCGTAAGCCCTTAATTCCCGCCATATGTTATCAAAGTTCATTTCAATGTTCATTTGAGCCTCGATAAGGTCATCTTTAAACACAAATAAGAAGATATTAACCCACTTGTATGCTAGGTTTTAAATATTTTCAACAAAACACGCATTGAGAGGCACTTTTTGCACGGGCAACGTGGAAGAATCTGTGGCATTTTGAATTCACATCAGAACATAATCCTGTTTATTTAAGGATTCTCTAGTTAGCCATCGTACACAAACCAGTTCTTCCTTAAAAACGTACTTAAAATGAAGGGTTTGTGTGCTATTTCCGAGATATGTCATCCAATCAGGAATGCAAAGGTTGTAGTGGTTAGTGATAAACATCCTACGATACCATTAATACGGGAAGAAGGTATACACTTTCCACAAAAATGGAAGAGGACATTACATAAGTATCTACTATGTGTCCAGCACTGCAATAGAAGAAAGAAGAAAGTATTTTGTTATTAATAAGTGATATTGGAAAAAAAACGAACTGCCTTAACAAACTGTCAGGATATCGTTATAGAATTCTTTTATCATCAAGCATAACAATACGTTCATCTTCATTGAAGATATGGCAGAAACAGCCTGAGTTTTTGGGGACATGTTTCCTTCACTTTATTTTGTGACGCCTCAGTTTTTAGTTAAAAAGTTGAATTATTGCCGATATCTTGACAAAATGACTGGTATTGTTGGATGTGCATGTTGTAAAGATCACTGTTTTCATGTCCTTTGCGAAGGTTTCAAGGTCACAGGGAAACATTTGTACATTAATTTGTCGAAACCTGTTGTTGTTTCCGCAGGCTAACGTCTCTTCCCATCGATAAGATGCTTCATTCGAGTACGTGAGCTGAATCACTGTTATTCTAAGAAAGTTTTACATGTTTTTTGTAATAAGTACTTAAACCTGCACTTGAGACTTATACTTTTGTGAATGGTTTGTTTATTGTTTTTGGGCGATTTCACTTCAGGATTTGATCGTGATCCAAAATAAATACTGCCATATTCTAAACATAACCCTGCTTTGTTGTTTGTATTTACAACGGAAAACTCCAAATAACAACATTAGATCACGAGAGAGTTTCACTTGTTTTTCTTTGCTTGAGAGAAAACAACACGGTCAGCATTAATTCAGGGCTGTTTCCAAAGATATGAACATGGCTTGGCAACAGCTATGTGCCCAAAGAACAAAACCTGTTCTCTTTCTATTTGTTGCACACTCGCACTTGAATAAAAACTTCGCTTTGACATAAAAAGGCAAGCACTACATCAAGACCTGTTTGGTTTTTTTTTTTCGTTGTCTTAGTGTTAATTTCATTACTTTCAGGTAATTTGAAAATGCTCTTAAACGTATAGTGAGAAATGCAATCTGTTTGAACGAGTTGTGGCGTAAATTTTGTTTGAGAGCAAAACTAAAATTTGATCCACTCATTTCTGTCAAAGCCATTTGATAGAAGAACCTTGTATTTTATTCTTCGGCTTCTTCTTCTTCTTCTTCTTCTTCTTCTTCTTCTTCTTCTTCTTCTTCTTCTTCTTCTTCTTCTTCTTCTTCTTCTTCTTCTTCTTCTTCTTTTTCTTCTTTTTCTACTTTGTTCTGCATTGTTGTTAGTGTTGTTCTTGTGCAGTTGTTCTTGTGTTGCTCTTGTTGTTGTTCTTGTTGTTGTTGATCGTCTTCTTCTTCTTCTCTCTCTCTCTCGTTTAAGAAGTGACGTAAAAAAATTCAATTTCAAAAAAGGTTCGGCTGATATAAATCAGTTTTCCTAGATCGACTTGCTATTAACGGACGACTTAAAATCTTCGATAACTGGTTGCTATGCAACATTTTTTTGTGCTTATTCCGTATTCATCAATATGACATTTCTGAGAGACACAAGAAAATTGGTTTTGCAAACAGAAACTTTTGTAGCTTCTCAGTTGCTTAGTAATTAGCAATAACACAATTGTCCAATTCGCGTTTTAATATCTGTAAATAATTAGGATACCTGCAAGAAACATTTTGTTAAAAAGAATCCCATTACAGAGTTTTTTGACAAGATCTTCTTGGTTTAAGTTATCTGTGAAACCGTAATTACTTTAATGAGTGCTTTTGAAAGGAATGTTTGAACAGGTTTACTAGCAAAAAACCTCATTAAATATAATAGAACTGAACAACGGGCACTCAAGAAATACACAAAGAGAATGAGGTCCTCTTCATATGTACTGTCAAAAGCCAACACTTTAGAGTTATTGGTTTAATGAGAACTTGGATAATAAAAGAAAATTGATCTTAACTAAAACCTCAAACAAATGTCTCGACTTTTGTGGTTCAAAGTTATGTATCAATTAACTCATTTTTCCAAGATAGACCATTTTTTTTTTTTATAGTACAGACGTTATTTGCTCATTGTACTTATCAATGCGTCCAGTTGAGGTAATTTTGAGCAAGGAAGAATATGTATATATAAGCAACTGGCATTTTTAGTGCATTAGGAAAGCATAAACAGCCACAAACTAAAATAAAGCGAACATAACACAGCCAAAATATCTTTACTGTAGACAAAACTTGGAATCCCTTTTTGATATTTGACTTTATGGAGCTATTGTTTGAAG
This sequence comes from Anthopleura xanthogrammica, assembly GCA_964019055.1. Lineage (NCBI taxonomy): Eukaryota > Metazoa > Cnidaria > Anthozoa > Actiniaria > Actiniidae > Anthopleura > Anthopleura xanthogrammica. Next base: position 27,101,846 of record OZ025206.1, on the reverse strand, counting down.
TATAATGACTAGGAATAAAGTGTGACAGTCTTGTCGCTTTGGTATTTACAGAAATCTTAAAGTTTAGATTGCTGGTCAATCGTATAGATGTGACCTCCTCGAAGACACGTGTAAATCCATGGGACAAAAGCCTTTGCAGATAATGCTAAGGCTTCTTGCTGTCTAGGAGAAACTGAAATGGGTTTTGTTTTATTATTTACCTGTGGTTTATCAGGCCCTGTGTGGCCAAACGACCAAGAAATAAAGTTAATTAAACCTGACACATTGACAAGAATGAAAAGGTTTTGAAATTTTGATGTCCAAGTCTTCCTTTCTCAAAAGTTATAGAACTGATCTAATCTTTTTCTCCCACAATAATACCCAGGAATTATGAAGATTAATTCTGTTCAAGCAAATGAAGCCATCTTTATTGTGGAGTAAATCTTATTGACAGCATTTCACTGCTTCAGTATTTAAACACTTCAAATACTTAACCAAGTAATCCTTTCCAGAAACAAAAAATTAACTCCTTGATTTCATCTTATAATAATTATTTTAATTTTAAATTGATTTTTAATTTTCTACGTTAGCTTATTTTCCACCTCAACAACTTAATCTCAAATCCACTCTGTCATATGTGACTTCTTAAACTATTCTTTAGATCATGAATCCAGCGATTCTAAGTTTTCAAACTGATATCTACAGTTAGTTTTAAATTCAACGCATGGAAAAAATGAAACTCGTTTTAAGATTTTTCTTTGAAGACTGGAAACATCTCAAGTAAAACTGAATTTGCTTTTTTTCTTCAAATTTTAAACTCCTGATTGTTCATTCACTGTTTAAGGAGCTCGAATGTCGTCTCTTTTTACAGAGTTTTTTATATTTGAGTTCATAAAATCCCAGCTAACCTCTTAGTTTCATAACACTTCTATGTACAAATGAGGTACTACTCGAACATTTCCTTGTACCTCAAATTCTAGAATAAATAAATGAGAAAATAATTAAAACACTCTAGCTGTAAATGAAGTCCATTCTCTATTCGTATGGTTCATTCTAAGTGCCCTGACAAGTATGTAGCGATGCCAGATCGTTCGTATGTCTGTTGTTACTCAAGCAAATTAGCTCATCTGAGTTGAGGCTCGATATACAGTCTTTAGTAAAGCCATGATCTTTGTAAGGTGTTACTGGAAAATCGTCTAGTTTGTTAGACTGAGAGGTCTCTGTCGTTTCTTTTGTTGTCGATGGTTCTTGTGGAGAATCGTCGTCTCTTTTTTTCGAATCTAATACTTCTCGTTTTTGCTTTCTCCATTTTGCTCTTCTGTTTTTAAACCAAACCTGTGGACAGCAGAAAGAGTTGAATTAGTACTGGCTTCTCTAGTTCTCGTAGAGTGCAATTTGCACTCAGAAATTTGGTTTGGGGATTGCACTACAACAAAGATGCTTGGTAAGACCAATTACAGCCATCAGTTCATCAATATCATTATCATCATATTATAATATTTACCAAATCTTAAAAAGCAATAAAAAAATACTTTGTAATAATGATTATATACTTTTCAATAGTGCTATCTATACCGCACACCCATATTAATTCCTTTGCATTTCTGTTCATTATTTCACTCCTAAAAAAATGTCACTTGTACATCATTGCATTTTGGGTACGTATATGGTGCACCTTGAGTTTTAAGTGTCTTTTTTGTTCCTATTTTTCGTTATTGTTTGTATTTAGTTGTTTGTTTGTTGTTTGTTTCCTTGCTTGTTTTTCTAGCGTTGCTTTCTTAGAAATTCTAGCTTCCCTACTACACTATTTCCATCTCCTGCTCAATTTTCTTCACAAGTAGATAAATTACGCTATCATTTTCCAATGTCCTGTCTCTACTCTCGCCTAATTCTCCCACACCGTTTTCATCACTCGTCTCTGCCTTTCTTTTCAAATTACTGCAATCTAAACTTTATTTTATTTAAGGAAAATAATAATAATATTTCGAAACCTTCTCCTCGTTACGAGGTATTTAGTGAGACTCCCTCCACACAAAATGACCTTATTTCTGGATTTCTTTCCACATGGATCTGGTCGTAGACCTAATTGTTCATAACATTCCGGTCGATATCATGTTCCCCACAACACTCCCTTCATCACCTAGGGCTACTCGCTATTCCTACAACTTTTAACCTTGTGCCTTGTACAGTTTCTAATCATACCAGAGCACTCTGCGTGCAGCCACGCAGACAAACCAACTTTGGTATCGTCTTCCAAGCAACACCACATTTATCACCTACTATTGTTATTAGTATTAACCTTATCTTTCAAACGCAATTTGTTTTTAGTTTGCAATAAAGGTTGCTCCCTGACCTGATTGTGCTCTTCATTACAACTAAACTGCTCGGTTTCTCTGTATGTCGCATTTTTCATCGCAATATTCTTTAATCATCCTCTCCTTATCTTTCAAGCACAATTTGTTATTAGTTTGCACTACTACCTGGGCTCTGGTCTATCTAATCATGCTTCCAGCAACTCAATTAAAATCCACAATTATTTAGAGCTGGTTCCAAGCCCATGTTTACTTGACTCATCTTTGACCCAGTGGCATGCAGCTACCTATTCTACTCTACATCACCCAAAAATATATAGTGTAACTAGTATGTTTTTTCCCTTCTTCCTTATTCTTCTACAGCAATGGAATCTAGATATTGAAATAGGAAGAAAATTCACAATTCCAGATAAAATATAGCTTCAGGTCAGATGTAATTATCTTTATCAGCTTGACCGTGCAATAAACTTTCCATTCGCCAAAAACCCTTCACTGATTACTTGAAAATATACGCTTGCTTAATAAGATGAACTAATGATGTACAAAACCTCCTTTGCTGGTATATTAAAATTGGTCTTCCTTTTGCTATTTGGGGAAAGCAATTTGGACTCGCATTTCGATCAGCATCAAATTGGAACAAAACCTGATTCTGAAGCTGAGTGAGTTGAGCAACAAGAAGATTCGCATCGTTTTGGAATTTGATTCATACTCGGATTAAAGAACCACAGCAAACCTATCAGTGTATTTACTATCGTTTTTAGTAATAAAATATCTTGCTGAATTCAGCATGCACTCAAACCAGTCAAGGAGCTTTTGTTCTTATTAACATGAACATCAAGATCTCGATATGCCAGCTTTGATTCTATTCTCTGCATCAACTGATGAACCACCTAGGCCACCAAACATGAGTAAGAATAATATGCATCATATCGTAATTGTACAATAAATAAATTAATGTACAGTGAAAAAAGCAGTTTACTTTGTATACTCTGATGTCATGATGTCAAATGTTTAGTCCCTTCAGTGAAACAACGGTAGCTCCGTGTCATCACAAAAAAATGACATTGCAATTCTAGTCAAACGTTTCATATGTAGTCCTGATCAAATCCTCCGTTCTTTTTCCTCAGAAAAGAAACCACCAAAACTAATGTACAAAAGAATGGGTTCAAAATTATATGCTGTTAAAGTAAACGTAGTAGAAAACTCTGTCGATTATGCGCGGCAAAATATTGTGTTTTATGTTGTAACATCAGGACGATGTTTTACGAATAATCTCTTTGCAAAAATTATTGTAGTCTGTGGTTAGAATGTAAATAAAGCCTTAAAACATCCATTGTGTAGACTTAGACAACTGCTGTTGGTTTTTCAAGGATTTAATAGAAGAATATGAATAAGCATTGCTTCAACTGGAACGAAGAACAAAACTCTCGAATGCTTACAGCAAATTTAGTATTCCAAATCAAGTTACGTGAGAGTTGTGGTTGGATTTGAACATCTTTTTTAATTTGTAGCATTCTAGACCACAAATGTATCTGAAGAAAGCTGATAATTCTTATCTTTTGCGAAATAGCAATGTAGCGAGCTTATTCTTTTTCTCTTGGACATTAAATTGCCGAACAGCAGATCATTCTTATGATCGACAACCATTAAATTACAACTGTGTTATTATGGATCCAATGTTGGTCAAACAAAGCATTACGTTCAGTTAATCTTCTTTATAAATTTACTTCAAGCAGAACTGAAATTACTTCATTGGAAAAGACGTTTTGCCTAGGAAAGCGATAGTAAAGGATCTACCGAGATTTGATAAAGATGTGTTGGCTCAGAGGAGAAGAAAACACCGAGTATCTACAGCCAGAACTGTGTTCTCTTTCTTGTTATCAATTGAAAATAAACCTAAGTTACTAGTTTCCCCGTTGCACTAAAATTACTCCTTGAGTAAGGGAAACGCTTAAAACATAACAAACAAATGGATCTCTTATATTTATAAATACAGGGAAGAAAAGTGACATTAAAGACTCTAAACACCAACCTAATTCTATTGTGTCCTGTCGAGGCTTCTCGAAAGAAAAGCCTTAAACGCAAAACAAAAGATTAACGATACAATAGATCGTTAAACTTGGAGATTCCATAATGTATCAATTCAATTAAATTGTCCGATTTGATTTTGTTTTCAACAACAGAAAATAGCTGTTTTGAAATGCTACCTCTGAGGGATCGAACTAAGCAAAGTAGCTATTGTTCACGCTAAGTTTCTGTGGTTTTTAGATTGATCAACTCCATGCGCGTCTCAAGCTCTCAAGTGGAAACTTCGTACATCATAAACACCCTTCGCAGATAGTTCAAACAATTTATAAGCTGAGAAAGGTAGAGAGATAACGTTTGGGTTCTCAAGAAGTGAATTAGTGCCGGTCCTCCTAAGAACCTTGGACTGTGAACTTAGACATATGTAGCAAAAGATCACTTTATCAATTTGTAAATAAATCAAAGTATGAATACATAGTTTATTCAGCTTTTCAAGGCTCAGAATACTATATCAATAAGCATCAGCTTTTAAAGTGAGCGATCATGCTTCCAATCTGCTATCGCGTAAAAATAAAGATCCTTAAATTCGCAGCAAGATGTCGGGTCGAGTCAACTCCATGAATTTGGTAACTGAACATATTTCTTCCTATCAAGTTAATTTTGGTTTACTAAGCACAAAAATGTCCTTAAATGTAAGTCCAAAGATTTATAAGAAAAACGGAGAAAACTTTCTAGATTTTTAGACCAAATTCCTTGAGAAAACTTTAAGATTTTTTTAAGATTGATACACTAGCTAAAAGTTCGCACAGCGCCCCACCCAGACACAGTGTCTTCGTCTTATAACACTTCATTCGTCATTAGCAAAACGTTTTCCTAAACTGTTGTGATAATTTTCTACAAATACGGAAACTGAGCTCGATAATAAGACTAGTATGTAAAAGTCTCTTGCTGTGATTGTCTAAAATAGAAGGTTTAAGTAAAAGAAATCTATGAAGAGAGATTCCACTGCCGAGCTGATTGATTCTGGATCTCTGCATGTCGCCTGTGTATGTGACTAGGTTGCTTCCAAAAACAATAGAAGAGCACGCTCTAGTTCAACAAATTGTACATATCTTTAAAGTACGCCTACAACGGGATAACACCCAAGTTAAATAATGCTAAAATATAGGAATAAGAACCTAGAGAATCCCTAGGAATGCAGATATTGTTTTTCTAGAAGTTTTTAGAGGACATAGAATTTGAAGGGTCGAATTTGTTGGATTTTGTAAGATTTTTTGCAACGTGCTAGAGTCGCTTTTACACCGAGGTGTTAGGTAGAGTGGAGACACTAGTCTGGAGTCTGTACAAGGAGTGAAACGATTCTCTATAGCAAGTCAAACATTCGCCTTTTTGAAACATAAATCATACCTCGTTCGTGTTTGTGAAGCCGGCGCCACTGACACTTCCTTTGTGCCTCGGTCGAATTTCCGCGAAAATTCCTAAGCCATTTCTAGTTGGTTTTTAAAGCCTTCTACGTGATTTTTCTCTAGGACTTTACCGTTACGGTGCGCCTGACAAATTGATGTCCTAAGTTGTTCAAAGGTAGGCGTTGGTACAGTAGGCAAATGTGGTGCCCCTTCAGGAATGGCATGCAGGAGAAATCATTAATCTTATCCACTGACAGTTAAGGCTATCCTATTTACTTCGCAATTAAGTGAGCGCCGCTTTCTAAATCTGCACACCATGCTAAGACTTAACAAAAATACCAGGTTAAACTGGCTGTCTGTTTCATATGTGATACCAGAGCTCATCATTTGGAAACCTAACCTTTTGTCAGCAAAATCAAACCAATTCGACAATAAAAAACAAGACGCTCCTCAAAGGAATGCTCCAAACAAGACCCCTCTTCACCTTTGCTCGAAAGCTTACGCAAAGTGCCATAATATTTGATCATACTAATACTGGATTTTACGAGTTTATTCATGTAAGTCACAGTTGGGTTTCTGCACAATCCAGGCGTCGCTCAGTTCTATTAATTTACACCACATTTCCGCGCTCGCAGTGCCATAATTTAATCATCTCCCAATAGGAGCTGCAAGGTACTTGAGGACTATGCACTTTCACTGTCGCTTAACCTTCTGTTTGAAGGTTAACGAAAATGTCTCGTAATCGCTCATACAGAAAAGAGGTCGCCTCACTTTTAACATCCAACAAAAAAATCCCATTTTTCCGCCTCTCTTGTGCTGTGATAGTCAAAAATACACCATTTGACCAAAATTGATTATGGCATACAGGTTTATGTTAAAGATATACAGGTTTATGTTAAAGATATATACATTTGTTGTACAACTGGTAAGATATTGGTGGGAGATTCTCCTACCTCAACTCGTTCTTCTTTTAAATCGACTTTCATGGCTAACTCCTCTCGAAGAAGTACATCAGGATAATGTGTTTTTTGGAAGGTTGTTTCAAGAAGATCCAGTTGATCTTCTGTAAAGATGGTCCTATGGCGTCGTTTGCGCTTTGGATGGGATCGTAGAACATCAGCGTATCTTGGAAAACCAACTACATTCGAGGAAAATAGAATAAAGCTGAGCAAAGCAAAAGATTTTTCTCTAAAAGATTATCAATAATTCGTTGTGCGGGTTAGTTACTCAAGTCCAAAGCATTTCGCCTTTTTTTATTCAGTTCGTAAATCACGATTCGAACGCATTAAAGTTTTAATTACAAATCTCTTGAGAAGTTAAGCACGCATGTCATGTCAAAAGCTGTTGAGTTGTGAGAAAGTCGGTTAACCTAAAGATTTCATGCGATACACATTTCAAGAACCTCCGTGGAACTGCATCTATACAGTCGTGAATGACGCATTCAAGAGAACCTAGTCTATCGGCTGTGCATTGAATATATCACATATTTATCAAATAATCAAAAGTATAGCATCCTTACCTAAGTATCCAGGAGGAGTTGGCATGATAGGGTAAGGGTGGCTATATATACATGGTGTACACTGTGGTCGATATGTCGGCCGAGACAAAATGCTATCGATCGTGAAGGACGACGTGAACGAAGACATTATCTGAAAGGCAATCCTGCAAATGCCTCCGGCTGTCTTAAATCAGCAGTAGAATGTTAGGAACGCTTTAAGAGTTGATTATAACGAGGGTCCCCCGCGGATCAAATCTCGCTCCGTTGTGTACGGGCTCACTTCTTCACACTGACTGGCTAATAGCCTCAATATGCGGGCCGTTTTGTAACGAAAAAAGGATTTACGAATTACTTCCAGTTTTAATTCGTTACGTCACTGATAGCTGTTTTGTTTGCGAGCGCGGGCCACACTTCAGTCAGACAATCCGGGACTGCTCGACCAATCATCATCGAGCACACTAATTGAAATTTGATTAAAACAACACGGTGAACGTCGTCAATTTCACCGATATTGTCTCGAGCCCAGTATCCATATATCTTCTGTCACCGTCTCCTTAGTAATACGAGCAACACATACCTCCTCGTTCAAACAGCCACCCGGACTGTTCTTGACAGTCATAGGGGTCTTCGCTCCGCCCAACCAATTAAGAAGTTTATAATGGGACAGATCGAATGTTCTTAATCCCTTTTGAACCCCGCCATCCCGCTTTCTTCTCCCCACCACCACAACAAAACCAAACGCACTGATTTTTGTATTTCAAAGTGGATTCTTGTTATCTTGTTTGAAGAGAATTATTTCGCAGTCTGATAACCTCCGACTCAGTTTTGCGATCTAATTTGAAACCCCAATACGTACGAGTTGATCCAATGCGCTGATATCCAATCCTAAAGCTTTTTTTATGATTCGGAGATAGTTTGGTTACATGCCGCGGAAAAGCTTAGATAGTACAAGCTTCACGTCGCGATAAACCCCTTCTTCTGACCATCTGTTTGCTCAGAGCTTTAACAGTCATTCCACAGCTTTTCGTTTATACAAACACACTCTACAAAACTCTAGAAATTCCCTTATGAGTTTTAAACAGTAAATTTGATCAAGAACGACGTAAAACTCGATAAAAATTGTTCAAATTCTCTTACGCTATCACTTTGTAAACTTGTGACATCTTGTGAACGGAGACAGCGATGACGCATTATAATCTGTAAAACGGTAGTGAGAAAAAAGTCAAGGACTCAATTCTTTAATTAACAGAAAAATTATTCTCTTCTAAGATCGTCTCCGGAATGGGGAGGTTTAAGGCAGAAAGACTTCCAGCTGAACCAGTAACATTCTAGGAAGCTTTAAAACCCTAAATCGTTTTGAATACTTCGATTACCTTTATATTAAAGTTTGTGAGCTTAGGTTAACCTAATCTAACACCCCTTGATTAATTCTCTATTCTGGAGTTCCAAATTATATCATATCGTCGTGGGGGAACAAGGGGACTTGGTTGGATTAATGGCATTCTTTGTTTTTTCACTCATTTTGCCACCTTTTCTCAGGTTTGTTTGTCAAAGACAATTTTGTCAAATTTCATCAACATATTCTTGTTGCCTTTTTTATTGTTCAGTTTGATTGTGTAATCTCCGCTTTATCTTAATCTCAAAACAAATGCCCCCGTCTTCCATGCTGAAGTATACTCCGTTGTTATTAAACTATTAGATACCCTGCGTTTGTAAAGAATTCTAAAGAAATAAACTTATATGAGTCCGGCAATGGCCAAAGGGGCTTAGAAAGTTAGGGCCAGATCGAGCACGCCCTAATTGACTAGCAGAGAAGTGTTTGTGGTCTGTAATCGACTAAAGTTTCAACACCTTCGAGTTTTGGACCCCCTCGGCTCCTACAAAATAGAATCAACATTTATATAATAAAGTACAAATGATACTAGTAGAAGGCCAAACAATCTCCTGCCAGGGATTCTAAGACACTCAATTCTAGTGACGAGTTTGGTTAAATAAGAAAGTTGTTTAACTTGATTATATTGAGAAATGTGGACGGGGAAAATGGGCAAACACGAGGATAGATTTTGCTGCAACACAATATAATTGAACAACTCGACCGTACTATTATAAAAATGTACTCAAACTCAACCAAACCTTAACTTTTCCGAGCAAAATCGTTTTGTTTAAACTCTAAGGAATTCTAGTTTTGCTTGAACAAATTTTATTAAAAATCTTTAAAAAAAGGTTACTTAACTTTAAAATTATTTGTACCAAAATGTTTTTGGTGGATTAAGTTATAAGTTTTATAAATTCGGAAGACAATCATAGTGCTATTTGTTTAAGCAAGTTTTCTTTTTTGTGGTCTGGCGGTTATGGTTGTTTTATTCACAAAGTGTTTGACTTTCTTCGTTTAGATATCGTTTAGTTCAGCTTTATTTGCGAAATGATACTTTTAGACAGTTGTTTATACTGATTAAACTTCACTCTCTTCGCTAAATTCGATCAAAAAAACAGCATTAACTTTTGAATGTTATTGTAGAACTGAATTAATTAGATTGGCTAATGAGTATTGAACGTTTTTGAAAACTAAAACTAACCCAGCTGTTTTAAACACAAAAAGCTTCGATAAACAATAGAACTATCCTTTCTCGCTGTCATTTTGGCCTATTTCCGCTTAAAGGTGATTCTGGTTTTCCTAGATAGGTATAAGTAATTGCTCAGCCTTTGTCGAAACAAGGTAGTTTAGATCTCATGAGCCGTGTATTTTCTTTCGGTAAACTTCGAGAAACAATAACTTGTGGTTACACTTGTCCTGTATTTGAAAATAAACATCCAAGGTTCATTGTAGATTTGATATCTCTCATATAGAGATAAGAGAACGCCGAACTATCTTAACTGTTGCACTGGTCTCTTCTAGTAGTAAGCAAATCTTTTAATTATTCGAGTTGATAAAATTGAATCAAATCCGAAAGGGAACTATAGGGAGTCTCGATATAGTGAGTTACTTAGCATGAGGAAGTCAATAAAGCAGTGGTTTTGTTTTTGAAAATAAATGGTTAAGAAGCCGATATCCTGCATACTGTGTTCTCGCAGGAGTAGTTTAGGTTTGAATATGGGCTGAGTCGCTGAAGGTAACCTCGACATTAGGATATTACGGCCCCCTAAGTACCACTTTATAAAGTCTAAAATCCAACCATATTACACCAAGCCCTGTACGTGACGGTCTTTGTGGTCTGTATTTCCAAACAAATAATGTCCGGATTGTATCGTTGCATTTCTCCCACTCCCCAGGCCAACTAAAAGCCATGTATGTTTTGTAAAGGGGTTTAGAGCATCCGAGCTACCACTCTAGCTTATTTCAAAGAAGGTTTGCCCTGAGGCTTTCTAAAGCCTTACAAATTGGTATTTTCTTAAACAAATGGGCTAGATGCTTTGTTCAAGTCGAGGGTCGAAATTTAGCAAAGAATACAAGTATTTTACAATTATGAATTCCCTCCCACTTCATATCGATTTGACTCTTGTATCGAGCCGTTTCGCTCTAATAACAAAAACGAACTAGAAGGTTTGCTTCCTTGTTTAGATATGAAACGTCCACCAACCTATTAACTCTTTTGTAAGCCTAAGAACCACATGACTGAAAATTTTCGATTTGTCGATGTTTCTTTGTTTAGTGACTTTGTTCAAGCAGTTTCATCCGTTTTGGAAAGCAGGTTAGTCAAGTGCTTCAAGGACCAAAAGAAATCTCAATAAAGGAGAATGAGGATTTAGATATCTATCTCATTATAAAGACATTTTGAAGTGAGCGTCTCCAATACAACTGTTGAATAAACGTTTAGGATTTAAATGAGATAATTAGGTTAGTGTTAGACGTGTTAAACCAATTCAATGAAAGGAAAAAAAACTTTCTTTTTGAAAACACTTGTCTGCCAAAGCTTTTGTATGTGTCACTGTCAAATTTTGGCAAATAATCTCAGTTGAATTCGTCATCAGTTAGTGTGAAAGTTTCTTCTTAAGAAAGACGATTAAACTATAAAATATTTCTCATCTCAAAAGAAAGCCAAAAGAGGCAGGAAAGAAATAAAAAAATTGAAAGATTAGTACTGATGTAAACTTTGGAAAGGAATTGCATCGCATACGGTACTTTTTCTTGGAAGGTTTTTCTTGCCACTGAAAATTAAATCAAAACGTGTGGCCTTCAACACAGACAACTTTTTATTTACTATTGCCGGGGTTCACGACACTCGCTTTCTTGGTAAAGATACGAGTTCTTTTTGGAGTATAAACTATAATAATTGATAGGCCAAACTGTTGGCAATAACATCACATATTTTTTTCGTAGAATATCCTTATGTAATTACAAACAAACCTGGAAAACACAGTCCATTTTGCAACGTGCTGTTTTAATTTGTTCAAAATGTACATTTTAATACAGATTTGTGAATCGGGTGATAATTACTGAATAATCTGAATGAGATTCTTCAAGCCATCGAAACGATCGATCTTAAATCAATGACCTAAAATCGTAAAAAAAAAATTTTTTTTCATGAATCATGGTAGTTCACTACTTGTTCTATCTTGTCATAAGTGTGAGTGACACTTATTTGTACCGTTTATTATATTAGTCCCATAATACCTATTTATCCCACATGATATCATACTAGTCAAAAATTAATTAAAGCCTCGCAGGGACAAGTCTTCTCACATCGAGATATGATTTCAACGCTGTGTCGATATAATCTTAATGTCTGCACAGACCCTCAACATATGTTTGCCTTACAGCTCTGAGTAATGCTACATCGTCTGCCTTTGTTGTTAAAAGGAAAAAATTCTTAGTCTTGTCAGACAGCTTTGATTTTTTGTTTGCAATTTTTTGGGTTTAATTTTGATTTTGATTTTCCAAAAAAGCGGTAATGATTTGTCATATTCAAGAGAAGTGTAGACTGACTTCAAAATCTGGGTCAGAGAGCAGAGATAGTCATCATGGCCCTGCCATCTGTTCCACTAAGATTAAAAATCTTTGAATTTATAAGAACTAAGCCTTTTATTTATGGATTTCACTAATGATTAAGAATAAATTGCGCTCTAAGTTCAAAAATATCATTATTCCTGCGCAAATTTTACTGAAAAATTTCCATAGCTGTTGAGCAACTAGCCGTCAGGAAATTTGGCCTTATATCTTCGAGGTGGTCATTTCAAAAGCGATGACAATTCTTAAAAGCTTATCTTTTAATATGGAATCGAGTTTTATTAAGGTATATATCCGCATTTCTATCTTTTGAGTGTTTCATTACATTTATTCTTGATTGTTAATAGAAATTCATTAGCACCTTTTATATGCCAGAACCTTACCTCCACAATATGCACACGCTGGCACCATAATGTTTGAATCTTCGCTAAGCACTGGTTTGTTGTTTTTGGTCTATCGCCCACGTACAGGACTGACTACCAACACCGCAAGCTAGCCGCGAGGTTAATGGACAATCACAAGTATATAGCCCAACATTATTATTGCTTTCTTGGATGTTTTCTTCCATGGCACCATGCATATATGCATATGGCGCAAGCTCTGTTAGTGAGCGGCCCCTCACTGATTTTAATGACACATTGTCGATTCTAAGCTGACCTCTCCCGTCAATATCCTTCTTTTTCACAACAAAGTTGTTTGGCAATGAAATAGTCTATTTATCTTTGGATAATGCTAATAGAAGGTTAATAATTATTACTGAAACCCTAATGGGCCACGTTCCGGAGATATTCAAATTCTATAGCATGATACCGAGACTATCCGGAATAAAATGTTCAACCTCAAAAGGATCAGTAGATACTGTCGTATAAATACGATTATAACGTTGTTGTGTAGTCACTAGCATTTCTACCAAAATGTTTTTATTATTACCGAAAGGTAGGAACGTCGTATATGGTACAATATTTTATTCCTACAAATAAATATATTTGATGATCCACGTGTTTGTACCATACGCTATTATTACAGCCTGATAATCAAGTCTGAATTTCATACCAAACGTGGCCTACTCACCTATCAACCTTTCTCACTGTTATATCGACCGAAGTACCTGCCAAAAAGTGACATTTTCCTGGAATTGTTGATTAAATTTTGTTCCAATAGACCTTTTTGACTTTGATGTAAAATATTTTGGAAAAGGTCTTGGATATGACATTAGTAATATTGCAAAACTTTTTAAAATATAGGAAGTCCGATTTTTTTTGCCACCCAGTAACAGTCACGTGATAATATCCTGCAAAAGGCCTATAGAGGTTTTGCACGATCACGCGTACGTATAATAATAATAATAATATGGTTTATTTCGGCCACTTGCAGTTAGAGAAAACTGAATTGCTGGCTGATACAATATGGATAATGCAAGATACAATATAATCAGACACATAAGGGACACATAAGCTACGGCTGGTACTTTACAGTAACGAAGTTAGCAAATCGTTCCGTTCGGGTGATCATATATGGGATGCGCGTGCTTCCCTGATCGCAATGCCAAATGAGTGGTGGATTTCACAACACGGTTGTGTATAAGGGGAAAAAGTGGGTTACCTGGCTCAATGTTTCTGACAAAATCTCTGCACTTAAGATTCCGCCGTTCTTCTAGAGATGAAATGCGTGCTAGTTCCAGCGCTATACAATACGGAACACCAGGTGAGGCCAAATAATCGCCAGTGCACTTTTCTGGATATTCTCCAAAGCAGAATTTAGATACTTGAGCAACCCAGCAAAAACTACTGACGCGTACTCAACTGTTGGTCTAATGAGCGCGCAATATATTGTCACGATATCAGTAGCGGGGACACCAGACTTCTTTAGCTGTCTTAATGCGTATAATCGTCTATTGGCTCTCTTCACCACATAATCGCAGTGCGCAGCCCATGACAGATCACCAGACAGATGAACTCCGAGTAGCTTGAAAGTGGCTACTTGTTCTATTAGTGATCCTCCAGCCGCGATGGGCCGTGGCACGCAACTATTGTACTGGAGGAAGCAGTCAATAGACAGCGTTTTACATTTACGAGGGTTAAGACACATGTTATTCTGGTGAGCGAATAAACTGATATCCTCTACGATATGATTCAATAAAGAAGGCGAATTTCTAGGAACGATCTCTAGCACTGTTAGGTCGTCGATGGCGTGATGGCAGCCATGTTGCATGGCAGGAACCATACAATCGTTTTACATGAGAAATAATTCAATTCCCGAGAGGAAAGAGATTTTATTGTTCAGCCATCTAACCACAGGCAGCCCAAACTGTATTCTGGGCACCGGCACGTGATGGTTCAACCTCTATTGTTCCTGCCATCACGTGATGGTGCAAAGCCTATATTACTGCAGAACAAGCTGAGGGCGAAGTGAAAGCCCCTATTGAAATTTAGACTGTAATATTTGAGAAATTCCATGTTTTTCCGCTGATGACACTCTACAAGAATAGACCGGTTTACCACTAATGTGGCTGTGTCAGTGGGTTATGCTGCTGGGATTCCTGTGGCTTTGGCGGGAAATTTCACGCCAACATGCGCGAACTCGCTCCCAAACTCTCTGGCTCTCAAGGTTCCCTTAACCGCCGCCCGGTTGGCTGAGCACCAGACTTTCGTGCGGGAGTTCGCGGTTGAGTCCCAGCCGGACCAACACTCAGGGTCTTAAAATAACTGAGGGAAACGTGCTGCCTTTGTAATTACATCTACGAACGGTTAGACTTTCAAGTGGCTCGGATGACCACTTTAAATGGCGGTCCCGTCCCTCCACACTTCATCACTAACCAATATCGGAGCTAGGGACGTAAAAGAACCACTGAGGACGTAAAGAAACCCTGGCAGTGACCACCCTCAGTGCCTACACATTATACTAACCACCTCTCATGATTGTAAAGCGCCTTTGATTATATCCATATACTGAGAAAGGGCGCTATATAAATCATAAATCATTATCACTTTTTTTACTAATCGGGTTTCTAAGTCGCCTGCCTCTAAATTTAGAAAAACTGAAACTAAAGACGCTGAAATACGAGCAACAAAATTGTGTACATTGTCACGCAACATTATTACGTTACAAGTTGCAAAGTGAATGTGGCTCGTTTTACCACCCTGTACGAACAAAAACATTTCTTGCGCGACTTTGCTGCGGATGTAGATGCTCTCTCTTCTCTCTGCAACAATGGAAGTTTGTTGCCCGCGGAGTGGTAATACGAGTAACATTCGCTCTGCAACTTGTAACGCAACAATGTTGCGCGACAAATTGCACGATTTTGTTGCTCGTATTTTCGCGCCTCAAGTTAAGATAATCTACGATCTAATCCAGCCAATGACTTTTATAATTCAAAATATTGTCTTTAATAGGATCTCTCGCCGAAATACGACTATGAATGAGCCAGTATGTGTGAAGATTAACGGATATTAGCGAGTAAAATGTTCCTCGCTGGTTTAATGAACTGAAATAACTTTAAGAAAAAACTATAAAATGATCTTCAATGATGTAATCATGATTCAATTGAAGACAGTTGGTTTCATAAATAGACAACTTCCTATCCTTTTTCTTGATTCACCGTACCGGGTCGCATTTGATTAGATATCCCATGCATTTTGTTTCCTTTTTCTTAGTTGAGTGCAGGGAAGCCGTCGAAGGCACCGTACTATACTTCGCATTTGATTGGAGATACGATGGATTTTTGTTACTTCTGATTGGCTCATAGTGCCACAAGTCATGTTGCAACTCTACCAAAAACCTTAACTCAATGCAAAATTGAAACTGACACAATTGACCCCTTGCAGCACTTCGGAATGCCGCTCAATTTGGAGGACAAAACAAACGCATTTAAATTTCCTGAGAATGGACTACTTCGACGATACGGCGGCCATCTTCAATCTGAATTAATGAAAAGGACCGTGTAAGAAATGCCAGGGGTATACGTAGGATCTGATGAAGAAAAAACAAATCCTGGCTTTCTCTGGCCCTACATTTTTCTACGTAGTATCAGTCATTCCTTTTGTATCTTGAATCGCAAGGCATTTTGGGGCTTCCAGGGCGCAAAACAAAACAAAAAGGTCCGATAATATTCTAGACTTTCGTTTATTGTTTTTTTTTTCATGCCCATCTTCTTTATTCATCTACTTTTCAACAAGTGTCTTGTTAATGTTTATTGACGCCATTACTGTAACGAAGCTTTGTATATTTGTCCCCTACCAAAATGGCCGCCGCATCGTCGAAGTAGTCTATTGGAAACCTATTGCTTTGTCATCCAAATAGATCGACCTTTTTCGAATTCGTAAAAATTCGCTGGATTCATTGACTACAGTTTCATTCAAAAGTGCTGCAAGGGGTCTATAAAGGTTGTAGATCACGTCATTCCCAAAGTAGACAAAGAAAGAATCTTCTTCCAAAGATGTTTAAGAGGTACTGCACCATCCACCATCCCTGCAACCATTGTATGGTCGAGATTCCATTAAAGGGATGGAGAGGCGGAACCCAGACTCAGGCAGATTATCAGGTGTCATTCTTACTGGTTTAAGAGGTATACATTGCACTGTCCGCCATCCCTGCAACCGTCGTATAGTCGGAGTTTCTGTAAAGAGGTGGCAAGGCCGAACCAAGTTCCATGGAGATTATCAGGTGTCACTCTTACTGGATTAAGAGGTATACATTGCACTGTCCGCCATCCCTGCAACCGTCGTATAGTCGGAGTTTCTGTAAAGAGGTGGCAAGGCCGAACCAAGTTCCATGGAGATTATCAGGTGTCACTCTTACTGGATTTAAGGTGACCATCCACGTGATCTAAAATAGTCTGCGGATAAAAACACCAACGAATATACATACTAAGTAAAAACCCTTTTTTTTCAAGTCAGGAATAAAAGCAATGCATCGAATTGATCAGGTGATATGTGATCTATATACATCTTACATAAATATAGGATATTACATGGTCGCGCGGAGATACGAATTTTATCTTCGAGTGTTGATATTATCTCTCACGAGTGAGCGCAGCGAAGCACGAGAAGATAAAATTCGTATCTCCAAGCGGCCATGTAATGTTCTGTTTATTATATGAAATCTTCAATGAAAAATAATGGAGAATTTGAGAAACTGGGATTTCATTATTATAATTATCAGT
This sequence comes from Anthopleura xanthogrammica, assembly GCA_964019055.1. Lineage (NCBI taxonomy): Eukaryota > Metazoa > Cnidaria > Anthozoa > Actiniaria > Actiniidae > Anthopleura > Anthopleura xanthogrammica. Next base: position 27,084,520 of record OZ025206.1, on the reverse strand, counting down.
CGTTCTTCTAAACAGTAAAATATACATTCTTAAAAGTGAAAAACCGTATAAATGGAAAACATTCAGGTTCGTGTCATATTTTTATGAAAAAGACGCGTCTTGTTTAAGAACATGGTTCTAAGTTAAGACGCAATAATGTTTGTATAATCTGCACTCGTAGCCTGGGTGCAGCCCGACTAAACTCTGGTTAAGACATAGTTTAATTCGGGCTGCACACAGGCTACGGCACTCGCGTCTAAGCTAAGACGCGAACATAGTGTGAGTATATCCCCCCCCCCCCCCATGGTATAAACGGCCCGCATTAAGCTACGGACACACGGTGCAACATTGCGCGATGTCGTGAGCCATGCCACACGTTGCAATTTGTTGCACGCAATGTTGCTGAAGTACAAAACGATCCTACTTCAGCAACATTGCCTGCAATATTGCGCGCAATGTTGCACCGTGTGTCCGAACCTTTATTGACCCATTTCTTACCTCTATAGAATCGGATTCACCAAAAACATGTGCACAGTGAGCCCACAAACATTTGTCAATAGCTCCTTGCTGCATAATGTGGAAATCTAACAAAAAATTCAGTGTTTAACATTTAGAAATTTATTTTGGTACATAATATGCCACGTTCGATATCTTAAAATTCACTTGATTTGATTGCGAGGCTTTAGTAGTATGGTACTTCATGTATGGTACAAACACGTGGATCACCAAATACACTTATTGGTAGGAATATAATAATGTACCATAAACGACGTTCCTACCTTTTGTCAATAACAAGAAAATTTTGGTGGAAATGCTTGTCAGTTCACTACTCAACATTAACGTTATGATCGAATCTACAGCATTATATCTACTGATCCTCTTGAGGTTGAATGCAATTTTGAACATTTTATTCCGAAGAGCCTCGGCATCTTGCAAGAATTTTAATATCTCGAACGTGGCCTATTCTTGGTTTTCAGTTATGCCTGTGTGAATATCATCAACAAATATGTGACAGCCATGCTGATGTACAAAACAACACATACTTAAGAAGAAAAGAAGACTGGCCGTCAAAATGGCCGCCAACCGAAACCCCGAAAAACACTTTTGCAAGTGATTATGCAAACGAAATGAAATGGGGAACCTCGAGACTGGCTGTGATTTACGAAAAGGAACGAAGGACTAAATGGGGTGCAAATAAAAGGGAGGGTTGCGATTTCTTTTAATTTTAATACTTTTATTTATTCAGGGTTGTTCCGTTCAACAGAGCTGGTTGCTTAGTCCTTTAGGTAGAGGAACAAAAAGTATACATTAAACATTAAAGTCTACCTCGGAGACGTTAGCAAATGTTCTTACCTTTAATGTGATCTTTCATGTGTGAGATGATACCAAAATTCAACTGACAATCTTTCCACTTAAAATATTAATAATTAATCAATCAATCATTCATTCAAACACAAGTTTAGTTTCAATGGATCCTTGTATTAGTTCTGTGCAATACACCTTATTACATGACATTTTCGCGACACGTTAATTTCGCGATTTTGGAGGTCGCATATTTCGCGACACTTAAATTTCGCGATTTTGAGAAAAATTCATATTCTTGACCACTATAATTTTGCGATTTCATCAAATAAATTATTCATAACTTGTTTCCAAATACGCACAAATTCCTTTAGAAAACTCACTAGTTCCTTGGTTTTGACGTTAGTATATTGAATACTTTCATACCAATCATCCATTGTTGATCAGGATCAATAGGCGCTAGTACTTGGTTCTCAGTAACAACGTCTTTTATCCATGCTTTTTAATGCTCATTAAATTCTTTACTTTCTCAAAAATGGAGGGTCACTTAATTTTCGCGTCATTATATTTTACTTTAATACACTTACTTTAATTTCGCTATTTTTCGAAATTGCGAAATTAAAGTGTCGCGAAAATTTCATGTAATAAGGAAGTGATAATAACTAGCGGTTAGCTAATATATTAAAATAACTTTTTAAAAAGAGTATGGGAAAATAGAAGAATGGGATATAAAGCGGATAAAGTGCGATAGTTCGTTTATACGAGGTTTTGCTGTACCATCCAGAAGCAAAAATAAATTATTAGTACTGTTACAGTATTTGTTGTTTTTCCCTCTCACCTTACAAGGATGATAAACTCTTAGGTCGAGCTTGAAAGACGTAACTTTGCCATCTCGAGTACCGCTGTAAATCTAGGAAAAAAAGAAGGGGAAAAAGTTTGTTAAGATTATGAACCTGAGGTCGGTGTACTAGCAGACCCTTGACCTTGGGAACTCAGCCTTCTCCCCAAACGTGACATCCTACTAAACTGGCTATTAGCCACTTTCACATCCCCATAATGCTTCTAGCTATCTTGGTAGAGGGTCCTGAAGGGGGGTCCTAATCTCTCAGCCCAAAATTTTGGAAAATCCCAGTCCCAGTCATGCAAAATCTCAGTCCAAGTTATAGAGTTAAGAGTTAGAGATTTTGCAAAATCCCAGTAAATCCCATACCAGTGCATGAAATCCCATTTTCCCAGCCCGAAAAAGGGCGAATCCCAGCTCCCATTTTACCCCTTCAGGACCCACAATGCACTGCAATGCCAATCGAACCAGTCTTTTCCTCAACCTAAAACTGGCAAATTCAATTCTTTTTTCACCTTTGTCCCATAATGCTTTGCTTTTTAGGGATAACCAATCAAAAACTGTCAGAGTGTTAAACGTTCTTCAATCAGATGTTCCTTGTATCTGCTTTCATCAGTGATATTGATTATTAGTTATTTCTGAGTTAATTTTCCACGTTCAGAACATCAAGAGGTTAGTGTTTCAAAAAATGTCTTAACTCATAAGTTTACTTCTTCAAAATTCTTTTTGTTTCTGGTTATTTTTTATACATCTTTAAATATCATAAGACGCATTGACAACATTTTCTGACCAGTCTTCAGCATAATATGTGCGGTTTTTTCCCTGGTTACCCCCCAAAACCACAATATATTAAGAGAAATGTGGTGAAACCTTTTACGCATGCATTTGTAGAGGTTGCAGCTTTTGTGCTGCTCCTGAGCTATGGAATTCTCTTCCTGCTCACATAAGGTCCTGTGATTCTCTTGCTTCCTTTAAACGTGAGCTTAAGACCTGGCTTTTTAAACAGGCATATGATATATTTTGACTAAAATCACTGGTCCTTTTTCTTTTTTCGTATACAACATTTTTAATACTCTATTTTAATAAGACTATGAATACCTCTAATTATTAATATATATGTATGAACGTTAAATTGAAATGCTGTTATAAATACTCTTTATTATTTAATGTTATTGTTATATATAATATTCAATAAATTAAAATATGTGCGTAATGTTTTAGAACTTATAAACTATTCTAGAAATATATGATAAAAATTTTAATTTTCCTTTTTATTCGTAAATTTTATTGTTGATATATATATAATATAAAAATAATAACTATATGCTTAATTTCTTGATTAATAATTTATCTTAGAAATGTATGATTAAACTTTTAATATTTTATTATTATATTGATTTATAATCATTGTAAAGCGTTGTAGAACTATAGGGAATTTGACGCTTAATAAAATATTATTATTATTATTATTATTATTATTATTATTATTATTATTATTATTATTATTAGAGGATCAAGGTCTATAAGAAGAACAGTTGATACAACAAATATAGACATCTCCCTCGATAACGCTATTGCCCGAATGAGCTAGACTTTTATTTTTATATTTTTATTTCTATATATATATTTTAATTTACATTATATATATATATATCTATATTTTAAAGATTGAACTTATATCTAAAGCATAAGGTTTAGATGAAACTAGTGGTATATTTTCGCCAAGGACTCCTAACCTCGTTTTGATGTTTATCAGTACTGTTTCTTTTGCTACTTTTAGAGATACGAATATAGTTATAAATTGTCTTGTTATAGATTGTATAATTTGTTATTAATAAGTTTTATCAATGGATTATTATTATCAAAATTATCATTGTCATTATTATTATTATTATTATTATTATTATTATTATTATTATTATTATTATTATTTGTTCTTGATAAAATGAATATCTTTATAATCGGTACCACAACTATCTAATGAGAGCTTTTTTTAGATTGGCATTAATTACTAGGCTTATCAGCTTATTTAATCAATTTTAATAAAAAAGTCAGTTAAATAATCCTTACTCGTTTGATCAGAACCAAATTTCTTCCAAGACAAGTCAAATATTATAAAACTTTAATAGACAATTGATAGTTTGCAATTATTCCAAAGAGAGTCAAATGCGGACAAGGACATGCTGTGTTGGCCAACTTTAAAGTAGGTTTATTGACTTTTGCCAGACGCTGGCTTCCAATGACAATCATTCTCGAAAGCTTTAGTTTTGTCTGGCAGAACAATTTATTAATGACAAAAATTCGATAACGAATGGAAGATGGCTTGCAAAGTTGGGTAGTTTGTTTACTTTTGAAATTTGCTTTTTTTTGGGTTCTCATTTTGTATATTTGCACAAAAATGCATTGGTTTCAACAATTGCACGTTAAGTTTGCAATCGATGTTGTTTAAGGTAATTTTTAAAGCTTAAAAGAGCATATACGGTAAATAATGACCTAAACCTGCTCGCTTGGGCCCTCAGCCGCGACGTGTCGAATTCTTTGTCAAATGAGCATACTAACTGTACTGAGTGTCTCGGTTGAAGGCTACGTGTAGAGGCGACATGTTTTGTCTCGAACTGGCAAGTGTGACTGAGAATGGCTGGTATAGTTCGATATTGAGTTTTCTTTGACTAACGCTAATTATTTGTGCGGCGATGTTTAAGATATCAAGTACCTGTCTGCAATTATGAGATATTAGACTCAGTGATACGCGTTGATGAACCATTTGACTCTTGTTTTATCAAAGCCATTCGGAATCACGACATTCAGACACTAGATGCTTCGAGTTCCGTTCATCGACCAAATAATGCCTTCCAAACAGTGATTAAATGAACCTCAGGGTGGATTTAGCAAGGTCAGGGTGGTTGGTCCAATTAAGTGAAAATAGACCCCATGCAGCACGTCGGAATGCAGCTCAGTTTGGAAGACAAAACATTAGTTTCCAATCTCAGGAGATTGAAATTCTTTTGTTTTGTTCTCCAAATTGAGCTGCTTTGGCATCACGTCTATCATGAGCTTCACAACTAGAAAATAAGCAATACAAAAGTAAGGGTTCTTGAGATGCGGTCTGCTTGAGTTTGGCCAAATTTCTGGAACCACTTCTAACCCTTATTTGGTTAGTGTCCATCATAACTCCAGGCTAGCTAGGCTCATTATAACTATGGCTAGCCTTTCTTGTACACGAACAACATAACACTGATGTTGCTAAACGTTTTTAAAACCTGGAATGATGTAACACAACCCATGCTAGACCACGATATCGTCTTGTTTGGATGTGACTAAAAGTTGTACAGTTCTAATACTTTTGGCATTTCACATCAACTGGTTTCAGAAAGGAAAATATTGTATTGTAAATAAAACATTGAGCAAAAGGCAACCAAGGAGAAAAGCGAAAGCAAGACAATGACACAGTACTGCATGGACTATACGCTTTTTTGCTGTTTTTCCCCTCAATATTTTATAAATTCCATCAGTTCTAACCACCGAGTACAATATTCAACCGAGTCTTAAAATAGCACAATCGCCACGATTCCCTTCAGGCCATCCTTAAAGCAAGGCTAAGTGGTGTCAAAACAATCGTGGCTGCAATTACGTCTTAGAACACGATGAACACGTTTATACATTACAATATTCATTTGGTTTGAAGAGATTGAATCATGTGAAAGGCGTATTCGTTGCGGAGTGTAAAAACGCCCCTCAACTTGGACACTAATGACTTTTGAAATGGCATACTTTCACCAATCTAGCTAGAATACTCGCATCACTAGCACAGCTACTTCAGCTCTGTTTACATGAGAGTAATCTTGCTACTAGGGCTAAGTCTAGCGTTTGTAGATGCCCCCAAGGGAATACAGTCGAAGCTCTCGTAAGCGACCACCTCGGGAGATCGAAAAAGTAGTCGTAACTAGAGCTGGTCGCTAACGAGAATGGGCTCTCATAAGCGCAGTGCAAACTTGGTATCAAAATCGTGGTGGTAACTAGACCTGGTCGCTAACAAGAATGGGCTGTCATGAGCGGCAATGCAAAAGGGGTTTCAAAATCGTGATCGTAACTAGAGCTGGTCGCTTACGAGAGTAGTCGCAAGGAAAGCTTCGACTGTAAAACAGAGGGCTTATCCTCTCTTGGCACTAGGGTCATCTTTCGAGTCATCTATGTTTATATTTTTGCGTTTACTTACCCTGCCATTACACAAGTGAACAGAAAATATCATGTCTGACTGACCACCATAAGCTTGAAGCAGTTCTGCTGACTAAATGCATATAGAAAACAAACAATATATGAATAGGAATGAAAATATAAAAAAACATGGTTCATGAATGCTAAAAAAATAACCATCTTCCAATCCACCCAGCATCCATTCAGTTACTACTATTTATCCATCCATTCATTCTTGTCCATCTAACCATCTTCCCATCCATCCAGCATCCATTCAGTTACTCATATTCATCCATCCATTCATTCTTGTCCATCTAACCATCTTCCAATCCATCCAGCATCCATTCAGTTACTCATATTCATCCATCCATTCATTCTTGTCCATCTAACCATCTTCCCATCCATCCAGCATCCATTCAGTTACTCATATTCATCCATCCATTCATTCTTGTCCATCTAACCATCTAACCATCCACCCAGCATCCATTCAGTTACTCATATTCATCCATCCATTCATTCATGTCCATCTAACCATCTAACCATCCACTCAGCATCCATTCATTTACTCATATTCATCCATCCATTCATTCTTGTCTATCTAACCATCTTCCCATCCACCCAGCATCCATTCAGTTACTCATATTCATCCATCCTATCATTCTTATCTATCTAACCATCTTCCCATCCACCCAGCATCCATTCAGTTACTCCTATTTATTTATCCATTAATATTTTCCATCTAGCCATTTTATTTTTTTAGTACTAGTACTACAAACAAGTCATTTCGCTTGCACTCATGACACAAAAATACAGTGGTCATTCATCCACGTCGAATCAAAACATGTCTGCAATAACTAATCAATATATTTTATCGTATATTGCACATAAGACGTCTTAGAAGTCAACTTTAGAAAAGCAAAATAACGGGACGAAATTATAAAAATAATATCAAGAAAACCAAGAAAAACAGTGGTTACTCATCCATTTCGAATCCGGCAAAACATGTTTGCAATAACGTATTTATTTATTTGATCGTATAGTGCACACAAGGCCTTATTTGCCACGAGGCACGGACGACGTAGGTAACAGGTAATAATAACAGGTATATTGCACATTAGACGTCTTAGCAGTCAAATTTGCTGCGATTCTCAATATTCTGCGAACTCGGTAGTTGCGAGTTTCCCATTGGAATTTGGTTTTTCACTGCCGCCAGTCAAAAATATAAAAGGTACCGACTGATTAGTTTTGATTGACGGCAGCGAAAAACCAATTTCATAAAAAGCCATTGAAATGTCTGAGTTCGCAGAATATTGAGAATCACAGTAAAAATGCAAAATGAGACTAGAAAAAAAAACCATGAAAACCAATGACCCAAAACTACATCTAAATTTACCAAGTTTACTAAAAATGCTCTCCTTGTTTTTTCTTAATGTAATATGCATGATAATTGTTTCAAAACAAACCAGAATAACATCGTATGGTTAAACCAGTTGAACCAGTAATGAATATGAATAATTATGTGCGTATCAACTCTGACGGTTTAGTTTGAAAATTACTTCTACATGTAGGGTATTTGTTCTCTTTTCTTGTGTGTTTTACTGCAAGTGACTCTCAAGTAAACTCACCAAAATCCTACTACAACATATATTTTGGTAATAAGAATCATTTATTAATTGAAAACTGGCATTACCCTACTGATTAGTAATTTCGTATTTTAAATGAGTCCTGGGTTGACGTCATCTGATTTGCAGTTTCAAATTTTAAACTTTTATATCTCTGAAATGAGAAGTCCATATCTTGTAAAACTTTGCTATCGTATTATATATACCCTACATTTAGAAGTGATTTTCAAACTAAACCGTCAGAGTTGATAGGCACTTTCACGATACATTATTTCTTGGAAATATAAAGTGGCAAGACGTGTTGGCGTGACACGTTGCGAGCAGACAATCTTAATAGCGCTCGGTTTGCTTTGAAAACTAATAATTTATCGGCACATTAAGTAAACTTTTTCACGGTTTAATATTTGCACTCTTTTTTATCACTCCTAATGAAAAGCACTAGTGGTCTCAGGATTTCAGTAGTCTGATTTTGATAAACCTTTTGAGCTTTTTCCTTCTAACGCAAGACTATTGTTTATTCAAACAGAAGGTGCTGTTCACTCGAAATATTCAATCATACGTTACGTACCAAAAATGCCAAGGCCAGATTGTGAACCATGAAAGTGTGTTAGTTATTCTTTCTACAATCTTTTGATGAGAGTGAGCATTGGATCTGAACTAAGCAGATTCAAAAATTCACTGATGGATTTGAACTGAGCAGATTTAAAAATTCCCTGATGGATTTGAACTAAGCAGATTCAAAAATTCACTTACAAACCACGACCCATGACGCTTTGCTACACTCTGACTGGAAGTACTAGGAACTAGATTGACTGTTGCGCATGTAAAATCTAGGTTTCATTACTTATTCGTCTATACTCTAGAACGATGGTTCCACTTACCATAAGATCGTAGCATCGAATAAGTTTGTCTAAACACGAAGTGACTAGTACACGGCCAACCACTTGAAGACAGCTAACGCTTAGTGTGTGACCGCTGTAACTTCTAAGCAGCTCGCCAGTCTAGAAACAAGAAACAACAGACAAGCCTGATTAGCATCACACAACAACTTAATACAGGTACCTTGTTAGCTTACATATATTACTGTTCTTCTAGTTTCTTTTATTAATTTTTTTTTTTTTCTATCATATTATTCCGGCAATTTTTGTTGGGAAATTTCATGATAATTTGTTAGTCATTCTTAAGATTTATAGATAGCTAGATAGCTAGGAAAAATATATATAGCGAGGGTAGCGAACTCGTTCACGGTAAGAAACAGTCGCCATTACCGATATCTTGTTAGTTATAGGATTAGAACTATAAGAAATTTTTTAGACTAATTACTAGGGAGACTCCCCACACGATGAAGATAAGGTGAAGTATTTAGTTTTTTCTTCCCGAAATTTGCAGCACGATGACCGACTGTATATTGTACTGACATGTTGGTCTTGTTATATGGTAAATGTGGGTAAACCCTCTTCCCATCTGTAACCTTGTGGTTTCTTCCCTTCTCACTCTAAAATGAAATCTCCTACACATGGTCTACTTACAGTCAGATTGTGTGCCAAGACTTTTGCATCTGCTGCCCCACTGTATATGACATTGTCAACCACCTAGAGTAATCAGTAATCATTAGAACATATAGCAACGTTGATTTAATACTTCAGTTTTGAGCAAAGCATAAGTCAAAATTATCAGATTTAAAAGATTTAGTCCGAGGTCCGCAAGGCTTCTTACATGTACAATGCAACATAATAGAACATAGTAGTTCCTTAGGATAAATAGTGATCGGTGACTTGATAATAATTTTAGTGAGCGTCGAAAAGTCGCCTCTGTCCTTTTTTTAGTTCTAGTATATATTAATGGATTTGTAATATCTTCCAACTTGTCGCGCAACATTGAGGGTTACGAGTTGCAGAGAGATGGTTGCTCGTATTAACACCTCTGCAACAACACAATTTCACTGATGCACAAAGTAGAAGCTCTCTCTACTCTTTGAAACAATGAAAATTTGTTGCGCGTGGAGTGGTAATACGAACAACATTCGTTCTGCAACTTATGCAACGCAACAATGTTGCGCGACAAGTTGCACGAATTTGTTGCTCGTATTATCGTCCCTTGATGTATTATCGTGTAATTTTAGCTACCCTTGCAAATTTAGAGGCTTGGAACTTCTGAGAAATTAAAAAAGGGGTCGAAATTTTACCTGCATAGAAAGCACAGTCATTGAATGACCAGTGAGTGTCTTGAACAGCAAACCAGTCTGAAGGACAGAAATAGTATCAATAAGTAAAATCATCGAGACTTCAGGATTCATTTGCGCAATACTGCTCAAAACGTATTATGTGGTGCTACAGAGAAGACAATTTCAACGAGAATCAATAATATTTCTATATTAAAACTGAACGAACGACTAAAAAAGGTTCAAAACAATATTTTTGGAAAATATATTGAGTTTATCTGCTACTATAACCCAATAAAGATTTATTATTATTATCATTATTATTAAAACAATGTAATGTTGAAGAAGGTTATCATCAGCAAAGCCAAAACGTCAAGGCATGTTTTTCGAAAAATCCTTGTTTTTTCGATGTGTCATCGTCACGCGATAGCCTCAAAAGTATTAATGATTTTTACCTATAAATGCATCAACATGAAAGTGAAATGACTGATTATGAACATGTTGTTTATTAAAAAAGGCTTTATTCATATGTGGTTTCACTCAAAAGCAATGCTAAGCAAACTTTCGCCCTATAACAATATAAGCTAAAAATTTAAAAGGCTCATACTACAACAAGATGAAGGGCGAATAAAGATCAAAATCTATGATCTACATATACTACACATAAGAATTAAGCCTTAACAAATGAAACAATCACATCTTATATAATAAAATGGATAAAATATGGAATATAATAAAATGGCTGATAGATTGTTGCTGGCTGAAAAGAAAATTCCCACAAGTTTACAGAATTATTTTGTCTAATAGCCAGTGACAAACTATTCTATATCTGAGTAGTATGATGCAAGAAGGGAATAACAAAGCCTTCATTTAAGATGATAGACATGAAATAATTAGTACTCGACAATCCAGTAAATCCAGTTTTTAAGAAACATTCAGTGACTTCATAACTGAAAGCCCCGAAGTTCTTTTATCCTTGGGTAGTGGGGTGAGAAACTTTCTGCCGTGATAATATAAATACAAACGACAAAAACGAGTGAAAGCCACTCAAACAAGACGAAACTCACTGACAACCGACTTACTGAAACGTGAAGGAATGAGTCACGAACTTCTTTTGGTAACCATACTAAACAGGTTAAACGTGTTACTGCTTTGGCTTTGTTGGGGGAGAAGGAAACTAGCTGAGTTGTTTCATTAGCCCAATGTCCACATTAACCAACAAAAAATCCAAAAAAATCTGGTATTGCATGAAGGTTCAGAACTCCAACAAGCACTAGTTGATCGAAACGAGTAAGTTTTAAGACGTTTTGTTTTTCGTGACAATTCAAGACGAAAGGAGTTTCTCGACAAGTTCTCATTTGCATAATGTTCCAGCTCAATATACTTCAAAGAATAAATAATCATCGTATGACCCAAAACAGCCTGTTTAAGTAAAATACAACATTATATCAACGACAGCAAAAAAAAAAAAAAAGAACAATCCTGAAAACGTTGGTATTGGGTGAAGGTTCAGAACTTCAACAAGCTATAGTTGAAAGAAACAGGCAAGTTTTACCACTACTTTCAATATTATGTCAACAACAGCAAAAAAAATTACGATCCTAAGAAAGGTGGTATTGGCTGAAGGCGCTGATCGAGACAACATTTGCAACGGAGAAATCGGGCAATAAACTTCCGTCAATATAACGGATCGTTAGAGTAGCTAGTATTGACAACAAATATCGGTATTTTCCTTCAATTCAAATGATGTGCGCCGAACTTATTAATTGAAAATTAAACATCAAGAAAAGGAAAAAAATAGCAGAGGTTTATAAATCTGCTAAATCTCTTTCTTGAGCTAATGTTGGCAACAAAATGATCGGATTTTCCCCTTGAATTTAGATGCTGTGGGCCGAATTTGTGTTCTAACCTGCGTCAAACAGGCAAGTTGTAATGTAGATTAATGATTATTACTAGGGTTTACCGACCTTTAGTTGTTTGTTTACACGGTGGCACTCAGTTTTCATTGATACTAAAGGTGCGATTATATGGCCAGTAATTCTCTCTGCAACTTGTCTCGCAACGGTGTAAAACCTCCTGCAACTTGTGTCGCCGGCAACGCGGTGCAATGGAGACGTAATCGTTGCTAAATGAAGAAACGAATTCTAGTTTTCGCAACGATTGCTGCAACTTGTCTCGCAACATTTTTCCAATTGCACTGTAAGTTGCAGAGAAAATCGCTACTTGTAATCGCGCCTTCAAACAACGAATTTGTATCTTTTCAGTAAAAATAGAACTCGAAACCGTATGATTACCTATACTTATTGAACAAAAGTGAACATATGGATTATACTATACAGGATATATTATAAATATAAATACACATATATATATAATATAATATAATATAGATATGAATGAGCAACACCTGCCTTGTTTTACATTCACATTCCTTTAAATGTCATAAACCAATATTTCAAAAACGTTTGTTAGAGGCAAAGGAGACAGGCGATAAGCTGACTGAGGTTATTTCAAGATCTAAGAATAGCTGGGCAAAGTCGAAGCACAGCTATCTCAGAGATCGAACACTGAAACAACGTCTGGGCTGATCAAAGTCGGAGCACAGCTATCTCAGAGATCGAACATTGAAACAACCTCTGGGCTGATCAAAGTCAGAGCATGGCTAACTCACAGATCGAACATTGAAACAACCTCTGGGCTGATCAAAGTCAGAGCATGGCTAACTCACAGATCGAACATTGAAACAACCTCTGGGCTGATCAAAGTCAGAGCATGGCTAACTCACAAATCGAACATTGAAACAACCTCTGGGCTGATCAAAGTCAGAGCATGGCTAACTCACAAATCGAACATTGAAACAACCTCTGGGCTGATCAAAGTCAGAGCATGATTAACTCACAAATCGAACATTGAAACAACCTCTGGGCTGATCAAAGTCAGAGCATGGCTAACTCACAAATCGAACATTGAAACAACCTCTGGGCTGACTATCAAAGTCAGAGCATGATTAACTCACAAATCGAACATTGAAACAACCTCTGGGCTGATCAAAGTCAGAGCATAGCTAACTCACAAATCGAACATTGAAACAACCTCTGGGCTGATCAAAGTCAGAGCATGGCTAACTCACAGATCGAACATTGAAACAACCTCTGGGCTGATCAAAGTCAGAGCATGGCTCACTCACAAATCGAACATTGAAACAACCTCTGGGCTGATCAAAGTCAGATCATGGCTAACTCACAAATCGAACATTGAAACAACCTCTGGGCTGATCAAAGTCAGAGCATGGCTAACTCACAAATCGAACATTGAAACAACCTCTGGGCTGATCAAAGTCAGAGCATGGCTAACTCACAAATCGAACATTGAAACAACCTCTGGGCTGATCAAAGTCAGAGCATGGCTAACTCACAGATCGAACATTGAAACAACCTCTGGGCTGATCAAAGTCAGAGCATGGCTCACTCACAAATCGAACATTGAAACAACCTCTGGGCTGATCAAAGTCAGATCATGGCTAACTCACAAATCGAACATTGAAACAACCTCTGGGCTGATCAAAGTCAGAGCATGGCTAACTCACAAATCGAACATTGAAACAACCTCTGGGCTGATCAAAGTCAGAGCATGGCTAACTCACAAATCGAACATTGAAACAACCTCTGGGCTGATCAAAGTCAGAGCATGGCTAACTCACAGATCAAAGTAGAATTTAGCGTGTTAAGTTTTACGAATCAAGGGAAACACCTAACAATTTCTACTCACATGTATTGCTGAGTTCGAAACCACATTCATTCATTATCATTCTTCAATTGCTTCAAAACGTCCGCTTGTCTCGACAGAGCCCTTGTAGCACTTCAGAATGCAGCTAAATTTGGAGTACAAAACAATAGATTTTCGATTCTCTTCAGGAGATTGTTTTGTTTTGTCCTCAAAATTGAGCTCAGTGCTTTTACGTCACGTGCAAGGGGTCTATATACTTGTGATATAAACACTCTGGGAGCTGTAGAGCACTCGAGAAGTCAAGAGAAATATGCACTCTGCTAGCTTCTTGTTTCTCAACGACTACTCTCTTGCTCAACAGCTCCCAACGTGTTTATGGAAAAATTGTTTATTTTACTCCATCTACACGAGCAATTTTTCCGTGTCAAGGAAAACTTGTCAAGGAAAAATTGCTCGTGTAGTTGCTGCTTTAAAATGATCATCCATACATTGTTTACAAATAATAAATAATTATTATATAATTATCAATGAAATACCTATATTTCTCTATTTCGAAAATTTGATATTTTCACATGTGAAAATAACATGTTATCTTCACATGTGAAGATATCATCACTATGGTAACATATACTTCTTATAGCAGAACTGACAAAAGCTCAAGAAAGTTTTCTTTTCTTTTTCATTGATAGTTATATAATAAACAGAATATTACATGGGCGCTTGTTGAAAATCTCTAACTCGTTCGCTGCGCTCACTCGTGAGAGATATTTTCAACACTCGAAGACAAAATTCGTATCATCGCGTACCCATGTAATATCCTATATTTATGATTTTTGACAAAAAAAAAAGGGGGGGGGGGGCTAGATAGAAAATTTACAAAAGGTACAGTAGTGGATGATTGATTATACAGTTTTTACAGTCATTGTCAAAAAGGTTGTCCTGTGAAAAAGACTTAAAGACCAAAAGAAATGCCACGTAATATTTTATTCGTTTAAACGATATAAATTCTGCTTTCAAACTCCATAATGAGCAACAATGAACAGAGAATAATACTTAAATACTTATTAACGTTACTTATACAATGATTGCTGGTATCGAGCATTTAGAGTGAGTATATTAGGTATCACCTGACATTTCTTTTGGTCTAAATGTCTTTTTTTGGTGGACAACATTAATGACATTGACTGTATAAAATCTAATAGAAAAGAAAGCTCATAAGTAAAGCCTGGTTTTCACTACAAGCACAAGCGCACGCACAGCGCACGCACAAGCACAAGCACACTGTGCTTGCGTTTGTCCTTGCGCTTATGCTTGCTTCGTAGTGAAAACGATATTCCTGCTTGTGTTTTGTGCTTGCGACTGTCCTTGCGTCGCTAGTGAAAACCAGCCATAAAAGTTATAATTTAATAGCGATTGAAATATGCAAGAAAATTTTAGCATACATTAATTACGACTTTACGAACTGCTAAGTATATTGCAATTGCAGAATCGAAGTTTACAATCATGATTATATAACGATGTCACAGCCAGATGCCTAGATACAATGCTCAAATGCACTCACCCATATAAAAATAGACGAATACATATTTAAATATATGTTTGGTGCTACTTAACAGATAGACTTCGACGAGCGACAGTGGTAAACGAACTAATTGAACTGACGGTCTAGTTGGACACTGAAGAACAAAACTGAAATGAGCAGCTAACACGACTATCTACAGCTGAGACTTTCAAAACAGAGGTATGTTATACTTTTAATGCACAGAAATATGTCATCCATAGCTGAAATTTACAAGTTTTTGTAATATATTGAGCCTATGAATTCATTTGCTTAGTGGCAGAAGTTTGGTTCTCGACATACTTAGATTACAATTGTTATTACCTCTCAAATAAAATGGTCTTGTTAATTGGATTACCGTACAAGCCACACTACCGTAATTTGTCTCACAATAAATTTCAGGATTGTGTGAAAATTCAATACATAGTTAATTGGTAGTGGATAAAATTGGATACAAGTTGACTCACGCGATGTCATGAGGCATTTTACAAGGCAAGGTATAAATTAGTACATACACAACGACAGAATATACTAGAATCAGTTCAAATTCAATAGAATATAGACTCCTTGCAGCTCTTTTCAGAACCTGTCACTGAATTTCAATTTTCATGAGAGAAGGATCTATTTATATTAAGATTCAGCCCAAAAACTATGTAAGAGCCCAGGTCTTGTGCAGATAAAATGGGGTTGCACGAAGGATTTCATGATGGGAAACGCTTCTTATGAAAAGATTCTTATCATCTAAGCACAACAATGCTTCGACATACTTGGCTAACTTCTTTTAGACAATGCATTTTCACCATATAGGTGTTTGTACATTACAAGCAGCGAGTGTAATAATTAAGTAATTTCATCGTTGCCTTTTCTTACCCCTCGACCTTTTGAAAGAAATATGGTATCAGTCATATTTACTGTTCAAAGCCAAAGTCTTAAAAATGAGTGAATGATGAATTCATATTTTTTGTATAAGGGAATGAATTAACTTTTGAATGTGCTATGCATCACTGGAACGCCCTTCGAAATTGTAAATCTGCTCAATGCAATATCCATTGGAACTGATGACAACACAAAAATGGTGCGGGAAAAAAGCAAAATTTCAAAATAGCTGCTTACATTTTCAGTCTATTTTTTCATAATAAAAAAGACAAGCAAATTTAGAACCAAATCAATACGAAACAATATGAAAAGAACACATATACATAACCTTATGTAGCATGATTGTATCGAGCCTTAATATAAACAATTCAAGTTAAGCACGTCAAACTAGATTTTTCAAACTAGATTAGCTAAGCTACGCACTATTGCTTCGACGTTACTCCAAAGAGGCCGAGCGGTCAAGGTGATTCAGCACAACATTCCACGTTGATAGACCCCTTTCACATGACGTCAAATCAGCTGAATTTGGAGGACAAAAAAAAAAGAATTTCAATCTCCTGAGAAATGAAACCTATTTGTTTTGTACTCCAAATTCAGCTTCATCAGCTCCGACGAGCTGCAAGGGGCCTGTAACAAACATGTTGGGGAAAGTATTTTTGAATAATATATCGATGAAATTTCCAAATTGGTTGCGAAGGATATTTTAATATTGAATTGTGAGAGACATTATTGCGAATTTTATTTTTATATACCCTATTATAAAGCGGCAAACAAAATGTAGTAGAAGTTTTTGTTGAACTGTGATTCCCATATATACACAGCTATTTCAAAAAAGGTTGGTGAACGTTTTGTTCCCGAGATGTAGTATGGCTGATGTGAATTCAAGCAACGAAAGGTCAAAACGATGTGGAATTTTACCAAACTTTGTCTGCACGTTTTTCCAGCATATTTTCTTCTGTGCTGACATATTAATATAGTACATTTTTTAGCCTGGTAAGCAACATGCAACATGCTTCAAACAAACCATTATCGAAGATTTACCTTATGATCTCGTATAGAAATGGTTGCATCAAAAGAGCCGGTGCACAGCAATGTTCGCTGACCTTCAGTAGCCGTTGCTAGGCAACTAACGGCTCGGGGTTCATGACAGGGAAGGCGTTCAACGCACGTGTTTGTCTGAAAATGTGACAAAATAAAACAATATTAACCTTAAATTTCATAAAGTTCTCAATTCCATGTTGGCTGAGTTCGAAAACAGCCTACATTCCAGGGCTTGAACAGTTTAGAGCTGTTTTCGTATGAGTGGGAAACATACGGTACTGACAAGAAACGGATGAAACGGAAGAAACGGATGAAAAATTCGAAGGAAAGCTGCGTAAATAATATAGACCCCTTGCAGCACGTCGGAATGCAGCACGTCGGAATGCAGCTCAATTTGGAGGGCAAAACAGTAGGTTCCAATTCTCAGGAGAATAAAATTCTTTTGTTTTGCCCTCCAAATTGAGCTGCTCTGACGTCACGTGAAAGGAGTCTATACTGATCCATACGCCATACATGTTGTAATTCAAATTCTACCATTCCTTAAAAATAAATTTATAAAATTCAGGACTTTCGCATAAGAGTATAGTACTACGTGACGTTCTCAGCTTCCTGGTCCGGAAAACGAACTCAAAAAAAGAGAAAACAATGACAAATACTGGCCATATGGACATGAAACAACAACCACGCACAACAAAAGGCTGGCTATGTTCATTAGTTTTTCCTATCTTCTGCTCCAACGATATTTTGTACAAAACAATGCAATTACACCACACTACCTATACCGTTCTTTTGGATATGAATAATGAACAGCGCCTGTTGCTGTGTTTTCTCATAAAGCACGCCGTCCTGACCAATCAGGAAGCCAGATTTATAATCCATTAGGCATTATGTTTGGATTAAATATGCGTAGCCCAATCATCTGGCGCCCAGGACTGGACCAGAAAACCCCTCGCTGGGATGTCAAATCCTACGGAATCATTTCCGGATCCGACATTAACATCACTTGACTTGCTTTGTCTACGAGATTAGAGAAAGTAAATTATGAAGGAAATTTGCCTATTTTTCACTCGAACACCCGAGAAAACGTAGTAAAGTCTTTAGTCAAGTCATATCCTTTTGAATTTAAAGCAATAATGCCCCGAATAATCAAAAGTCGCATTGCAACCTTAAAGACAAAAAAATATCACTAATTTAAAAAAAAATTGTTTTGAATAGCTTTCATGGAATGTTTTAAAGGTTTTCCTTGCTGCAATCGTAGCTGAGTTTTAGCAAAAGTATACTGTCATAATATGTATTGCGTTCACCTTGAAATGCTAGCAAACCACTGATAGAATTCTTTTTAAAGCCTCGACAATTTGAAGAAACAAATGTTTACTGTTTACTCCCTGTGCTGTAACCTTGGGTTATCACTGTCTGTCAGAATAAGGAAGGGTTAGCTGGAAATCCTATTTAGGAATAATCATATGTGTGACCTTCTATTAAATGTACTGCCAAAATAGTATCAGAAATGAGCTCAAAAACAATGACGATGAAAGAACCAACAAGAGAAGTGTAATCCTATCATCAGTACCAATGACTTGCCCAGTAAGGAGGGGTGCTTGCAATTGAGATATGTAATAGTACTCTACCCCCTCTTCGAGATTCGATTTCATTCCCCAAGGTGATGTAGTTGAATATAACGGGTCTTGTTTCTTGTAGGTGAGCTTTACCATGGTCCTCAAGGTACATCGATCAAGCCACAGCAATGTAGCCAAGGAACTTCCATACTTGGATGGAGGATGGGGATGGGTGATATGCTTTGGTGCATTAATAGTTCATATCTTAACCGTTGGACAACAAAATATTGCCGGTGTTATCTATTCAGAGTTGGTAGATGAGTTTGATACGAGCAGAGCTGAGTCAGGTAATACACTCCATGTGGTAAAAAAAATCTTGCATTACCAAGAATCAATGCTTATTTTTATTTATGATAACTGTTTGGATATAGGGAAAAATTACATCGGGCGCTCGGCCAGTTTTCTTATGTCCGAGACCCGGGCACGTTCTTATTATCGACCCGGCAATCCCCGGCTGTCCAAAGTTTTTAAAATAAAATTCGAGAGATCGATTGAGCTGTTGAAATTGAATTCAGCTGGTTACAATCTTTAAAGTACAATGTATGGCCGGTAGCCCGGACCGAATTTATCGCTATTTTTCTATGGAAATCATTCCTGAACCTTATTTGTTTAATCTAGCTTTGTAGAGTAAGGCAAGTGACTCAAGAAACGGTATCGTAAATGGCCCATTTTCTTTAGCAGATACTGTACATTCGGTGTTGACAAGACATATAAATCTCGCTGATTGAGACTAGACATTGAGTATCATCGGATACACTTATTATATTTCTAGATGCCGGAGATTTTCCTCGGTTTTAGACTTTTCATTTTTCTACTTCGATATTTAAAGCTCAGGATTTAAAATTGCAGGTCCGAGTTGTATCTATGATTGCAATAGCAATAATCTATAACTTATGCTCTGTGGATTCATAAAAAGCTTTTGATATTCTCATGGCCAGCATAGAAAGGCTCTTTCTTAAACACTTAACACCAGTAACTCATGACAGAGTTTTTTTTATCAATAAACCGTCTTTTTCACTGGTTATCTTCAAAATTTTTGACTGGCGTACAACTAAGATCGTGCCCTATTACCGGTGACATAGACGCGGCGTTGTTAAACAAAATTGGAAAGAGGCGCATTTTGAACCATCCAAAAATAGGCCAAAGTATACTTAGATTAAGGTCGACTAATATTATAACCCATCACCGAAGGGCACGTTTGAAATGCTTCCAGTGTGTGTATTTCTTGAGTGTGCTGTGAGAAGGAGACGAAGCAAAAAAGTTTGCTTCTTCACTAAATCATTGGCAGCGCAGGGAGTCGGTGCAAACATCTAACAATACACATTCTTATTTACAAACATTCTTATACTTTATGATTGTGAGTAAAGAATAGAATAATAAGGAAAGAAAGAATAAAGGGGCTCAGAAATTCTTATACTTTTGTGACTTTTGCAAGTCAAGTACTCAAGCTCTTTAGTGACATGCTACCTTCATTCTATTTTCCTATCCCTTTAGAATGTAATTATCTCTTAATCATAAAATAAACTATTGTTGCTGATGTTGTTATTCCAAGTGAATTCAGAGACAATGGCACACATGGACATAGGGTAGTATTCAAAACGAAGGTGGAGAAATGGCAAGTTACCTCGGATGAAATTTAAAAAAATGGAGACTATAGCTGTCTGGATTACATTTGAGCTGATGGTGAACAGCGAACCTCATAAGGTCAAGGTTTCCGATCATTTGCGAAAAAAAAAAAAATTTGAAATGGCAAAGTGTAAAGACTTTATCGAAACAAATTTAATTATGAGTAGCATTTAACTGTAGGTTCGTAACCCTCAATACATCGTTTACATTCAAGGCAACTTCGGTTTTATAGGTATTTATAGAAACATAAATCACCAATGAAAATCATGATCGGAAAAATCCAGTCCAAAGTCCATCCCATTCGGCGTAATTGGGTTACGAACCGGATGTCGATCCAGCGGATCATGAACAAAGCCATGAGGAATATTAAAGCCACTTGGAGTGCGAGGAATCGGCTTCAGAAGTAAAATAAAGCCACCTATGTAGAATCACTGATTAATCCCACCCTAGTCAAAGCTATTTAATCATTTGTTGCTGCGACTCCTGAGGTTTTGCTTCCATCATCCAAGAACTACTAAAAGCGGGTTTTGTGAAGGAATTTGTACGTATTTGGAAACGAATTATGAATGATTTATTTTAATAAATTTGCGAAATTTAAGTTATCAAGAATATGTTGTTGTTTTTTCGCAAAATCGCAAAATTTTTACAAATTTGAGAGCTCCAAAATCGCAAAATTAACATGTAGCGAAAATTTCATATAATAAGTAGATGAAACATACGTTAAAGACGATAGTCTTGTCAGCATTCTTATGCTCACTTCAATAGTCAAATTTCAACACTCAATGACCTGATACGATGAAAAGTCTTACGGTATTCGAATTTCCATTTCCTAGGATTTCTGCAAAGTTAATCAGCATTCTATTGATCCAAGAATATCTAGATAATCGATTTCCTGTTCAGTGATACTCAGAAGTACAAAAAAAAAATCCTTATTTGGGAAAAAATATGTTCGGTTTTTATTGTTCTTCTCGGTTGAATATATCAGGCCGATAACCCTCACTTACCCTTTTGCAATATCGATTCATTTCGAAATGGATTTTTTTCTACATTAAAAGAAACAAATTCTTTTTAAAAAATGTTAGTCTTTTTATTAATGTGTTTAAGTGTTAAGAAAAAGATAAAGTTACGAAAAAAAAAATTCAATATTAAGTAAATCATGATATTTTTACGGCCCCAAAAATAATATTTTCTCTATTCAAAACTGACCAGGAGCTTGGACTACCGCTGTGTTCATCTGCAAGTTGTCCACCTCGAACTGACCCGAACTAAAATAATTGCTGAAGACATCATATCCTGCTAGCTATGCACAGAGGTAACAGAATGTTCTTTTTCTTTCTTTCACAGCATGGGTGACCTCACTTGCATCTAGCGTTATGTACCTCTTCGCTCCACTAAGCACCTTCCTCAGTGAAAAATTTGGATGTCGTAAAGTTGTAATGTTTGCTGGAATTATATCAGGAATTTCATTGACTGCCTCGTCGTTTGCCAAGGGACTGCTTCCAATTTATTTTAGTTATGGCTTAGCGTGGGGACTGGGAACAAGTTGTGGATTGTTTCCATCTTTGGTGATGCTTACAAAATACTTCCGACAAAGACTGTCGTTTGTGAATGGAATCGCATTATCTGGTGCAGCCGCTGGCGCGGTGGTATTAGCACCGTTGGTGCAGCAACTCTCCTCCAACTTTGGGACACCGAACATGTTTCGTTTTCTTGGGGCACTCAATGTACTTGTGGTGTTCTCTGGGATGCTCTATAGACCCATGCCTGACGAGGAGAGGCTTAAAAAACTTACTCCTAACAGAAAATTTATTGACAAAAGTTTGCTCCGCAATAAAGGATATGTGATATTGATGATTTCACTGTCGACACTCATGCTAGTGTTTCTGGTTCCTTTTGTACATTTGGTAAGTGATTTATCTTTTTTGATGTACCTCTTCCCCACCCCAACCCCACCCCCCCCCCCCCCCTTACTCTACCAGAAACAGCTTGTTTACGGACCGTGGGGTCCAGAGATCATTATTTATCGCCGGTGGGGGTCAGACTTTGTAAAATACATCAAGATCCCTCCAAGAGGCACTATCTTATTTTATGGTCCCACTTATTTTATGGAAACCACTAGTAAAACCACCTTTTACTAGTGGTTTCTACTTTCTTATCTTTTAGTGACCTCCCCCTAAATCTTCCGAGTCCCCGCTCCCCAGGGGATGAATAATGACTGTTCCCTTAATATTTTCCAAATAATTTTTAATGTTATCATTACTTGGCCCCAGCATGGTGAAGATGCCCAATAAGGGTTATACGGGAAATGGCAGTGTTGTCTTCTCATATATTGATCTCTAATACCTTTCGTTGATTTTGTCTCAAGGTAAAACTTACCGAAGATTTAAACACTAGTAAAAAAGAAGCTTCATTGCTGTCAGGGTATATGGCTGCAGGCGGCTTGTTTGGCTCTCTTTTCTTCGGTAAACTAAGTGACCACAGATACTGTAACCGATTGTATATCTGCCAGTTTTCAATCCTGTCCATGGGCGTGGTCTGTACTTTGGTCACCATAGCACGATCATACGCTTGGCTAGCGGTGCTAGCAGCTGCTTTCGGGTTGTCTGATGGTTGCTACGAGATGCTTGTCCCTGTTATTACAAGTGACATTGTTGGTGTAAAGAAGACACCTGCCGCTATTGGAATGCTATACTTCGTGTTGGCCATTCCCAAGACCATTGGACCACCAGTTGCTGGCTGGATTTTTGATGTCTCTCAAAGCTACGACACTGCTTTTTACGTGACTGGCGGCGTCATGACACTCTCCTCATTGCTAATGTTCTTAATTCCTCAAGCACGAGAGCAGGAATCTATAAGCGGAGGATCTAGCGCCTCAGATATTAAATTGCTCAAAGGTTCAGAAGAGTCCGAAGATGTTTCCACTGCTTCGCAAGAAGTGGACGACAAAAGCCAAAAAGAAGGAATAAAGAAAAAGACAAAGCTGACTGCTCTTGCCTGCTACAGCTTTCCATTCAAGAGCAGTCAGATATCCAACAAAGAGTATTATACAATAACAGCTCCAGATGAGTTCTTATTAGTATCAGAAAAAGTCACGTGTGTATGAAGCACAGGAATATAAGTTATATATACTTCGACTGAGACATTTTTATGTCCATATATGTGTTATTGAATGCAGCTTGTTTTACACAGTTTATCTAAAAGCAACAATGGCACAACATACATGTAAATTAACAGTCGAAACTGAAAAAAAACTGTATATTGAAATTCAACGTTACTTTTTAGTGAAAATTTTAGGATCTTTAATAGATACCTGGCAAGATGCGGGAGGGGTGCACCTACGACACGCTGAACCCCCATCCTAGGGATTTGTTTATTCGCTTTAATCTTAGAGAAACCAGACTAATCACTGGCATCGATGAGCCATTGATTGCTCCAATGTCGAATTGAGAAGCCAATTTCATGCATACACATTCACATACATATTACTGACACATGCATACAGACGTACGTGAACGTACAAGATATCGAAGGGTGCCTTCATTGCAGACTCGTTTACAAATGTTTGTAGCCTTATTTCATCGTTAGTGCCAATGGTAAATTAAAGAATGCACAATACTTTCGACTTTCACTGGAAATTATACGAGGCTAAACACGGGCCAAAAAAAGTGGTCAATTGAGAAATAATACGCAAAAATGAGTGAAGACAAGGATTTTTATCAGCAGTAAAGATATAGTTTTTTGATAGGCAGATCGGCAGTCATTTCCTGACTGGTAATGTGGTTTCGATGTTACTGTATATTATGGCAACGTACAGTGTACTGTGAACAGCGTACCATGTACTAAATGAACTAGGGCTTCATTTCAACGTCTTCCAACTTTAAAACATGAAATATTTATTCATTAAATTCACTCAATATTGCTAATTTTTTTACGAAAATTTAAAATTAAAATTTATGGGAGGATCGTAACATGCATTAATTTTTTAAATTAATATCGCTTCTTTTCTTAAAAAATCTAAATTTATAAGGGAGGGTAAGAGGGTAATTTTAATATTGCCAATTTTTTTTAAGAAAAATAAAATTTATTGGAGGGTTGCTCCATGTGTTATTTTGTTAAAATTAATATTGTTATTATTATAGAATCAATAAGGGAATGGCACGATATATAGACCCTTTTCTGGTGCCAACGGTAACTAAGGAAAGCATGAATAAGCCCCTTCAATCTCCTAAGTATTGGAACCGATTATTCAGTTGTCCTTCAAATTGAGCTGCATTCCGACGTGCTGCAAGGGGTCTATTAATACAAAGACTGGTTATGTCTACGAGTAACGCGTACCAATAACCTTCTTGATGGTTTGCAATCGTTCCCAAGAATCAGAAGACAAAGAAAAGGGTGCCACGTTGGTGGTATAGACCCCTTGCACGTGACGTCAAAGCAGCTCAATTTGGAGGAAAAAAACAAAAAAAATTCAATCTCCTGAGAATTGGAATCTATTCTATGTCATCCAAATTGAGCTGCATACAACCCCTACTTTGTTTGATGCAAAAATTTTAGGCATCTTTTTGCGATTTTAAACATCTTTAATTCACCGTTTGAATGGTCAAGCACAAACATTTGAAACCAGGCTGCAAAGTAGATAACCGTTCCAAAATGTAGCCTACATATGTCTGGCATTGGAAAACAGATCATCTTCACGTCATTTCCTCGTGAAAAGGCAATATGTTTAGATATAAGATAACTGGCTTACGAGATAACCAGGGATTGCGTTAATGCAGAAATCGTGCAGTTGGACGCAAAAAAAAAAAAAAAAACTAACAAAAAATGTATTTTGACAATTTGCTTGCATCAAGGGACCCGAGACCTTTATTCTTGCCATTGCACTAAATTCCTTGCTTACGGAAGAACGTCATCTAAAATCCCCTCAAATATGTTAGGGACTCCAATGTGCCCAGACACATGGGTGGTAGGACGCACATTACAAAATCTTAGTACAATCCCTGAGATGTGTCTCGGCTTTCGAAAACGAAAAAATACTAGTTTAGCGCTACCTTTCATTCCCTTAGGGCTAAAAACTGAACCTATCTGTTATAACATATTGTTACCAAAAGGTCAAGAATGCTTCCGTAGAAGGCGATGGATTTCAGTACGGAAATTAGCCCGGACGCTTATTCCATTCATATGGTCGATATTAAGAAGTAAAGCTGTGATGAAAATAATCTTACCGTAAGGTCAACTAATGTGACGATCCCAGAGCTCAGTCCAACATACAGAAGACCAAAACCAATGTGAAGACACATGACTCGACCATCAAAGGTAAACTTATGTGTGCAGACACAGGTCTAGGAATACAAACGGTAGAAAATACATAAAGGAAATTATTATTATCAGGGTACTTCCATGCAACTACTTAGAATTTGAAATGAAATCCATAAAGGAAGTCTTTGAACTGGACGAGAAAAATCGTATACTGGTTCCCCTAAAGCTAACTACCCCCCCCCCCTCCCCCCTCCCCCCTTCCCCAAAAAAACTAGAACAAACAGCATGTGTGCTTTGTTCGTGTGTGTTCTGTATGTTTATCAAAATATGATCAAAAACTCTGGCTTGCATAAAATATTCTATGATGCTATGACCTTGAACTAACATCTTAATGTTTTGCTACAACGCCTGTCTGGTGGGGTGGGTTGGTTCAGTTTAACCCAACAATGATTTTGCAATGAGAGTATAGACCCCTTGCACGTGACGTCAAAGCAGCTCAATTTGGAGGGCAAAACAAAAGAATTTTAATCTCCTGAGAACTGGAAACTATTGTTTTGCCCTCTAAACTGAACTGCATTCCGACGTGCTGCAAGGGGTCTTTAGATATTCTATTTTGCTACCAGGCCAGTTACCTTGACATTGTAACTCCGAACTGTCTGGTCATTGGACCCTGTGAATAATCGCTCGCCGTTACCCGATATCTGGTAACATAACATAGAAAGGAAAACGTTATGTCTTGTTTGAACAAGGTGGTTCTTCAGTGCAACAACAACAACAACAAATAACAAATATAAAACAAATGAACAGAAAACGAAGAAAGAAAAAGGAATAGAAAGGAAGAAAAACAAAGTGAGAAGGTTGACCTTGAAATGTAGAGACCTTTTTAAACACCTTGGACAATTATTCACATGTCTCTCTCATTGCAAGGTCATCACCGTTTATACCTTTCAAGATGGCGCAGGGAACTGTGAAGGGGACAATTAATTCAAGCTGTTTTGATTGGATAAAATGAAAGATGCACTTGAAATAAAAACAGTGATAATAATAGTTACCTCGAGGCAATTAACAGCATGATGATGACCTTTGTATTCCTTCAAACATTTACCAGTCTGATAACACAACATTTATGAATATGAGTACATCATCTAAGGCATAAATTCTCTACTTTCTCACACCTATTATACTTTGCGGCTTTGGGGGGTAACCAGAGGGAAAAACCGCGCTTATAATGCTGAAGGCTGATCAGAACAAGTTGCTGAAAACACCTCGTTTGATATTGAAATAGAAAACAAAACCGCGCTTATAATGCTGAAGGCTGATCAGAACAAGTTGCCGAAAACACCTCGTTTGATATTGAAATAGAAAACAAAACCGCGCTCATAATGCTGAAGGCTGATCAGAACAAGTTGCCGAAAACACCTCGTTTGATATTGAAATAGAAAACAAAACCGCGCTTATATTGCTGAAGGCTGATCAGAAAAAGTTGCCGAAAACACCTCGTTTGATATTGAAATAGAAAACAAAACCGCGCTCATAATGCTGAAGGCTGATCAGAACAAGTTGCCGAAAACACCTCGTTTGATATCGAAATAGAAAACAAAACCGCTAGAAACAGAAAGAGATAGATTCTTGAAGAAAGTAAATTTGAAACACTTCTTCGTGAGCCAATAAATGTTCTGTAACACCAACCCTCGTGATGTTCTGAACGCGCAAAATTAACTCAGAATGAACTGATAATCAGTATTTTACAGATAAAAGCAGGTATTTTCTTTACATATTTATTGGGCATATAAGAATAAAAAGATTATGCTATCTACGCTACCCAATGGGGAAAGTGCGAACGGGGCTCAAAGTCCCATGCTAGGTATAGTGTACATTTGATTAAAGACCATTTATTGTTAGAAAATATTTTTGACCGGTTACCCGCCAAAATGTAAAGCGAGTTGAGGGAAAGTAGAGAAGAAGTTAAACCATATTCAACTTTGCTGAGACAATTTAGTAACACATCCCTGGGACAAAATGAGCGTGCTTGACATGACATGATTTATATTTATGGACGAAAACAAGAACACAAAGTAATTCAAAACGGAAACTATGGTTTTCAGCTGCGCTATTCAAGTACTGAGTTCAGGATCTGCATGA
This sequence comes from Anthopleura xanthogrammica, assembly GCA_964019055.1. Lineage (NCBI taxonomy): Eukaryota > Metazoa > Cnidaria > Anthozoa > Actiniaria > Actiniidae > Anthopleura > Anthopleura xanthogrammica. The sequence continues at coordinate 27,056,580 of OZ025206.1, read as the reverse complement.
AACGTGAAACATAATCAAGACTTCCTTCCCCTAGCATCCTGCATGCAAAGGAAAACCGACGCTAATATTGCTCAGTGAGATGTTGGTGTTTGAGGTGTGTCACACGCAAACATTAAAAAAAATATTTCTCTTTTTTTTCCAATAGCAAATAGAGCTAAGCATGTACGCAATCATAATCTCCTTCGACTGTGATACAGCTAGGAACTTCGGGAACCCTGTGGTTTGAGAAGGATAATTTAAGGGACTACTGATGAAAAGCACAGAATAGGAAGGAGGGTTGCTGTGATCAGGAATCTCCAGCCCTGATCGTAACCACAGGAATCCCAATTCTAAGCTGTCTGTGGATGCGATAAGGCGGTATCTTTGGTTACCGCGCAGTATTAATACTGCCATGTAAGCCGACAGGCAGCATTGCACAAACGTCTAGCATCGTGCATCCGTTCCCTTAATTTTAATTACAACGTTTACCTTTATCTTAGTTCAACTATTTCAATCTGTTTTTGTTGGAGTTTTTGTACCTGGATATCAAAAGCCTTAGTTGTCTTGTCAGCTGAACATGTGAAGAGTTTCCCTTGGGATACCTGATGGTCGTGAATATGATAGGACATTAGTTTGTAATGCCCGCATCATTATTTAACCGAAGTTCGTAATTAGAATACAGACTTAAACTCATACCCCTTATGGTACGGACACACGGTGAAACATTGCAGGCAATCAATGTTGCGAGACATGTCAAACAACGTAATTTGTTGCACGCACTGTTGCCGAAGAAAAAAAACGCCTGCAATAGACCCCTTGCAGCACGTCGGAATGCAGCTCAATTTGGAGGGCAAAACAATAGGTTCCAATTCTCAGGAGATTAAAATTCTTGTTTTGCCCCCTAAGTTGAGCTGCTCTGACGTCACCTGTAGATATTGCGCACAATGTCGTACTGAGTGTTCGTGCCTTTATTGGCAGCATACACAGACTCAGCTGTTTGTTTGGTCATTAGCAGCAATTGTCTTTTCTGAGTTACACCGGTTAAGAATTGCTACACTGCATCTACGCATGCTGCCTATGAAAATATTTCCGCATATTTACCTTGAGTGCACACACAGCACCAGTATGTCCTTCGAATACAGACGCTCTTGCTTTAGAGGTGGACAGTGACTTCGAAACTATAGAAATTTAGAATGAGCCATGTTAAATGACAGTGGCGAATCGGGGGGGGGGGGGTGCAGGCATCACGTCGAACACGAACGTCGTCGTTATCATAGTATCATCATCATCGAGGTATGAGCCTTATTTTTTTACAGCGCATGTTAAATGACAGTGGCGAACTGGGGGGGTGAAGGCATCACGTCGAACACGAACGTTGTCGTTATCATAGTATCATCATCATCGAGGTATGAGCCTTATTCTTTTACAGCGCATGTTAAATGACAGTGGCGAACTGGGGGGGTGAAGGCATCACGTCGAACACGAACGTCGTCGTTATCATAGTATCATCATCATCGAGGTATGAGCCTTATTCTTTTACAGCGCATGTTAAATGACAGTGGCGAACTGGGGGGGTGAAGGCATCACGTCGAACACGAACGTCGTCGTTATCATAGTATCATCATCATCGAGGTATGAGCCTTATTTTTTTACAGCGCATGTTAAATGACAGTGGCGAACTGGGGGGGTGAAGGCATCACGTCGAACACGAACATCGTCGTTATCATAGTATCATCATCATCGAGGTATGAGCCTTATTTTTTTACAGCGCTTTGGCGCGTAATAGAGCGAAAGATCGTTTCTGGAAATAGCTGCTTCCGAGAAAATCATATATTTCGCTTGTCACGCACAAAGGTTTTAGTACGAGCCCCCGCGCTAAATTAAATTTATTCTTTTCTCCTGTCACGAATCACTGAGCATTTCCTACGTAGCCCACTGAAACCTTTGTGCGTGACAAGCAAAGCATATCTCTCTAAACTTCCTGTTTCTACTCAAGTGATAAGCGTAGTAACTAGATAATTACAATTGAATATAATTGAAGATATAAAAGAAGATAGTCACGATACTTATATAATATGTATCTTAACCGAGGCTTTGGTACCGAAGTACATCCGGGAATAGACCCTGCGTAGCACGTCGGAATGCAGCTCAATTTGGAGGACAATTTTTGCCAAATTTTGCCCTCCAAATTAAGCTGCTTTGACGTCACGTGAAAGGGCTCTATATATGCGCGTTCGGCCATACCTGGGGAAAGGTCTTTTTTCATGGGTGTAGCGCACATGCTTTTATTCAAAGTTCAACAAATTAAAAAATATTACTACATATCACAATACCTTTTGTCTTTCGTTCGGGTTTCTTTTTGAGCGACTCAACTGCAACAGTATGCTGTACCTGAGACCAAAGGACAGAAATCTCAGAATTGAAGGGTGAAACTTCCTCTTGATCCATTCAGTTTGTCTCAATGTTGACCCACGTCTAACGACTAGGATTGTACAATAGCCAAGCGACCTGAAAACAGCGGCGGCTACAGGCGCGGAAATACGAGCAACGAACTCGTGCAACTTGTCGCGCAACATTGTTGCGTTGCAAGTTGCAGAGTAAATGTTGCGCGTATTACCACTCCGCGCGCAACTTCTATTTTGTTGCACGAAGTAGGTCTTCCTACTCTATGCAACAAAGAAAATGTGTTGCACGCGGGGCAGTTATATAAGCAACATTCGCTCTGCAACTACAAGGACAAACGTCGAAATGAAAACGCCAGCCGTGAAGACGAAGGCGCGCACATAACAAGGACTCCTTGTTAAACGTATGGTGGTGTTGAATGGGTGCAACATTGCGGCAAACTTAAATAATGGATCAGATGAATTAAAGTGTTGTACAAGATTGAAAATAGGACCCTTGCATTAATTCTGCGGATGGAAGTCAAAGCAACGAAAAGAGTGAAATTTAAATTCGTCAGAAGACTTTTTTGTATTGACTTCCAGAATTATTATCGCAAGGGATCTATACTCCAAATATCCCAAATGCGCAAGCATGATTTCAAATGCGCAAACATGATTTCAAATACGCAAACATGATTTCAAATGCGCAAACGAGATTTCAAATGGGGCAACAGGATTCCATCTACGAAAATTAGATTTCAAGTTGCAAATGTAATTGGAAATGCGCCAAAGAGATCCCAAAAGCACAGAGAGGGTTCCAAATGGATGCGCAAACGAAGTGCGCAAATGAGCATGTTTAAACAGAGATATTTCATATTACAATCCATATTTATTTCATACATTTATTTCATGTCATGTCATATTTTATTTACATTTTGTTTTTTATAATCTTACATTTACATTTCGTACTTTGCATTTCATGCTCTTTCCTAAGGTGTAATCTTGGATTTTTCCCATTTCAAACAACCTGAACATGCAATTTCCTTTCTCCATTTATCGATGTTTATAAACGTAAAATGTAAAGGTAAAGCCAATACTTTACTTCGAAACCGCAGGGAGTGGTTGCCCAATTCTCCCGACCCAGGGGCTCATGTATAAAGCGTTCGAAGGTGCGCACCTTTTCCTAAAATATTTTTTGTTTTTATGAATGTTCTAAAATGGGACATTGGATTCACTTTAACCAAAATGTAAAAAAATAAGGTTTATCTTGACCAAACAAACTAATCTTTCTAAGGGTTGCGCATTCGTAAAATGGAATAACTTGACGGGCCACGTGTTTTTTTTTGTATGAAAATCAAGAAAGAATTTTTCATTTAAACATAAATTATTTTGCATCGTAAAAATTGTCGATATCGTTGTTTGTGGCCCATAAAGTTTCAATGTGCGCACCACGTCGAGAGAAAGGTGTAAAGTAAATGTGAAATCAAATGATACCGGCGTGCTTTGCCATAATTGTGGCCGTGTTTTTTCAGAGCGTTTTGATTGGGTGATCACTAGTATCAAGAGATATGATTGGTTATCTACGCAACGTTTGCGTGCCTAGAATAGATGGGTTTCACAGCAGGCATATTGCGGGGCAGGAACAATGTTTTTTCATGGTTTTCATTTTTCGAAAGAGGATATTTCTAGACTCGTGCCCCACATCACCCTAGACCTCTTTCACAACGTGAAAGTCACAGCAGTTCAATTTGGAGGACAAAACAAAAGAATTTCAATCTCCTAAGTATTGGAACCGATTATTCAGTTGTCCTCCAAATTGAGCTGCATTCCGACGTGCTGCAAGGGGTCTATTAATACAAAGACTGGTTATGTCTACGAGTAACGCGTACCAATAACCTTCTTGATGGTTTGTAATCGTTCCCAAGAATCAGATGACAAAGAAAAGGATGCTACCTTGGTGGTATAGACCCCTTGCACGTGACGTCAAAGCAGCTCAATTGGGAAGACAAAACAAAAGAATTTTCAATCTCCTGAGAATTGGAAACTAAATTTAGCTGTATTCCAAAGTGCTGCAAGGAGGCTAAATGAGAAGTCTTTTGTTGAACGGAATACCACCAACATCGTCGCGATGACGTAACGTGCAAACGAAGAATTTACAAGATATTCTAAATAAGGAAACATTGCGCCCAAGCTAAAGGTATATTCTATACTTAAATATACTATACTATAAATAGACTACAACATTGCGCTTACCCTTTCATCACTGCTTTTTGTTTTGTCTTTTTTGGTGCCAGTTTGAGGCCGTTCTGCCGTGGTTTTCACATGCGTATCGGGACGAGACGACGTCTTCCTGGTAGGGTGCGATGATTTTCTCTTCTTTTTTACATTAATTTTTGATTTTAACCTTATTTTTAATTCAGTTTTATCTCTAGAGTCAGTATTCAATTTTTTAGGTTCATTCGTGCTTCCCTTGGTAGAACCGCCGACATCTCGTACAGGAATCTTAGATGGTGTAAGATTAGTGTCTTTATAAGTAGTTGTCGATGTGTGTGGTTGATCATTATCTTCATGCGCATTTTCTCCTGCAACACCCTGTTCACTGGGTGGCTGACTTTGCTGGGTATAAGAGGCGTCTAATGCATCACCCTGTTCTTTCCATCCTCGCATTCTCTCTCGAACTAACTGAAGCTTCTCCTTAGAAACGGCTAGAGAATTAGATACTTTAGTCTCGGAGAATCTTTTCCGCTGTTTTTTGTGTTGTTGACGTTTCTTCGGGGTACTAAGCTGCTGTTTTATTTTCTTGAAGAATTCTTTACGGCTTTTTTCAAAGTGTTCTGAGACCCATTCTTCTTTGTCTTCTGATGGAGAACCTGGTCTCATATCAGAGTCTTCGGCTGCTTCCTGAGGATCGTGAGGTGTCGATATTGTATCACATGGTACATCTTGAGTTTCAATGTGTTCTGATTGGTCAGCTGTTGAAGTCTCCTGCCTGTCAATCACGTCCTCCGTCGTCAACACGCGTTGTGGTTCATCCAGCTCTTGACAAGATTTACTAAAAGAAAATGAAGATTCTACGCAGGGATAATTCGATTCCACTTCAGTTTTAACAACTACCTCAACCCCATTTCCTGAAGTTGGTACTGAACAGTTACTAACAGTTTTATCCTCTTCAGCACGCTCTGTTCGCGATCCAATATTACAGTCATGGTCAAGTGCATTTTTTGAACCGTCAAGTGCATCGCTAGTACAACTAAAATCTTTCGCATTCCTCACATTGTTATTTTTCTCAGAATGTTCAACGTTTTTCTGTGAGCTAGATATTTCTTCAGCAGAGGTTTGGACAGTGGTGTGCAACACCTCACTGGCCTTGTCTCTGCTTCCGCGTAATGCGCCTTGCAGAATCTCTAGTCGTTTGTTTTTAGTAATACTTATATCTTCCGAAATTCTTTTCTCCAAGACATTCAAATGTTCAAGTTCAATAGACAATGCCTGTAACTTCAAACGTGTTGCTTTGGCTTTGGCTTGAACTTCTTGCAAAGATTTTAGTTGGTTTTGTTCTTCGTGTTCTAGATGAAGCAGCTCTTGTACGTTGATTCCAGGCAGGTAAGTCAAGGATTCCTTTTCACTCGATGAAGGCTCGGCACCTTTCGTTCTTTTATTCCGCTCCTCGATGTCTGACCCGTCAGTTGTTTTTCGTTTCGAAGATACAAAGTCATAACTACGAGCACCTTTGAAATGCGACATTCCTGGAAAAATAAGGTCACCGGGGCTGGGACCTGATATCCCGGTACCAGCATCTCTGAATACCGTATGACGATCTTGTAATGGCGCAGCTTGGGTTTGTTGGTCATCCTTGATCGATGAGGTCGTTGTTGAGCCAAGATCAAGAAGGCCATATTGACGAAGCCTGCCCACATTAGAAGACATTCCTTCAGGCGTGGCTGATCGAGCTCTCGGCTGCAGTGAAATGTAACCACCATCTTTATCCTTGTGTTCACTTTCCTCTAGTGATCTCGCAACTCTGGCATCCGATTCCAACGAAATGTGCTCACTATTTTTCCCGCTTGGTAGAGGTGTCACGATTAAAGATCTTGGATGTGCTTGGAAAACTGTAGCAAACTTAGACTGACTAGTACTAGTTTCTTTCTGATGTGTCGCTGAACTCAATGAATGAACTCCAGAAACTAACTGACCCCCATCCTTATTAATCATCCCAGTAGCTGGGACCAGCCTTGAAGGTTGTAGCGAATGGTTCCCACCTGCAAATCTTGCACTACCAGCATATCTGTCAAAGGATGCAGCTCTCACTGAGCGCTTGCCTGCCGGCATAAAAGAAGGGATGTTTTCTAGAGAAGATGCTCTCTGATGACTGATTTTGTCCTTGTCCAATGAGAATCCACCTTCAGGACTTCCACTGAAGCCTTGTACTTCAGGTTTACCAAGACGATGTGCAGTGTTCGCCTCGTGATCCTTGTAGTTCCGTCTTTCCTTTGATGCCCCTGACTGCTGCAATGACGGGATGTAATTTGATGCACTCAAATCAATCATTGGTTGAACTAAAAAGTTTTCACTTTCATTAGCGTTCATTGTTGAAGAATCTTTAAACACGCGAGATCCAGAAGCAGTGGACATTGCAGTAGGAAACCTCTCGTATGATGATACTGAGCCTAGCCTGTCATATGAGGAAGGCACATCAGGAAAAAGAGAACCTCTGCTTGTAGGACATGAATCCAAACTTATACTTCGTTGCTGTCGAAGTCGTCCTCGTATAACACTAGCTGTTATTGGTGGTTTATAAAGAACAGTGTCAGTTGGTTTGAGAATGGTTTCTGTTTGTTCTTGGTTAGGAGAAAGCATTTTCTTGGCTTCCACGAATCGGTTTCGCGAGGAGCTCAGATTTGGCGCCAGACTGGCCGCCAAGGAAGCACCTTCGGCTTGTTTCTTGCTGGCATATTTTAGCGCTAAAGCACGACGCACATGTGGAGGGAGGTTCAATCTTGATAGGTCTAGAGATGGCACTGATGGTGCACTGATTGGTGATACGTTGGATTCTTTACGTGTAGACGGACTGACAGGAGATACTGAACTCCTACGAACCTCAGTCAAGGAGGGTGGTGTTGAGGCTGGAGAAATAGGGACATCAAATTGTCTTTCAGTCTTAACACTGGGGTTGTTGGGCCATTTTGGGGTAGCGTTCTCACGCAATTGGCCAACGCTACTCGACGAGGAAGAAACCACAACTGTATTTGAACTTGGAAGATTCCAATAACCACTTTGCACGGAGTCTTTCCAAGGCTGAGCTCCAACATTCCCCCGCCAACTGGATGTTGTTCGATTGGTGACTGTTGGTTGAACGGTGGTAGAGGTTACCACTTGTGAATGAGGTAAGACCAGGAAGTTAGTACTCATGCTCAAGTCCATCATTTCTACATTACTGCTTGCTTTAGAGACAGTATCACCACTGTTGTCTATCCTGGTGTCACGTTGCGATTTCATGCGTTCAGATAACTGTTCCTTGCCATGAAAATAAATAGCAGATTGCATGGGGTGCCTGCTAGGTATGCTCTCATAATTTTCACTCCCCCTTCGTTTGATGACAGTCTTCGTGCTACTGTGTTCATAATCAGCATTCCTGTTCTCTATGCCTTCAAGGCTTTGACTGCGTCTTCTGCTGTTAATCATATTACTTATTCCAATATTTTCGCCTCGTATGACATCTCTATCATTAGGCAGATCTCGAGGAAGCATACTCGGCGATAAGCTCGAGTCAAGTAGCGTTATATTAGTTGGCACAGCTTGTTCGTGTACTATGACTGGCTCAGTCTTGATTAGATTTCCTTGAGGGAATCTTTGGTGGTAACTACAATACCTGAAAACATAATTGATACCGCGTTAGGACATTGAAGAATACTAGGTTAGAATGCTCTAACAATCAAAATTCACAAATGTACATCTTATTTATCTCTGGAATATTATTTTCCGCATACTTTTAGATCACAAACATACTCTCGCTTTGACGTGTACATGGGGGAGGGGGTAGGGGGATTGATTGATTCGAGTAGCAAAATATTATTGGTACAGCCGCTAGATACAATCAATCAATCAATCAATCTTTATTAGGGTTCTTATACAGATAAAGACTTTGTCTTTTTTCCAATCTGGCCCTTACCAGCACATTCAGCTCATACAAGACCCCGCAATAAGAAACAAATGAACAAGCAAATCACAAGTACAGTCTTCTCCTTCCCTTACTCGAATAGCAAAACATTCCGTTGGATCTAAACATAGTTACTAAACGCTCTAAATTTAACCACAAGTCCAATATTCACGGGCACATTAATGCTCACCCCATGTAAAGAGTTTCAAGAAAGAGACTACGATCTCTTCTGTTCACCCAAGAAACCACAATAACTCAATGGTCTCCTAGGTCAGTTCAATTCCAGATTTTTTCATATCATATTTTCATAAGTCCACTCGAAATACAGGAACTATTTTAATATTTCGAAATTCCGGTTATTTTGATAACCACATGCTGGTTCAGTGGCCCACAGATAAGTTATCAGCCATTCATCCATAAACACATACATAAACATGATTTCACATGGATATCGTTTCTCGTACCAAGAGCTAATCTTATACTCCCCTTTCTCACATGAGGCATCCAACTGCTTTTTTATAACCACAGATTCATTAAAATTACCCTGGGCTCAAGAGATTCTATTTCGCTTCGATAGATTTAGGCAAGCGCCGGTCTCCTCGTGCCGGACTTACCGTCAAAACAGCAAACGCAGGAGCGAGAAAAAATAACCTCTGGACCCCAGTGTTCATTTATACAGGTTGTGTTAATCCTCGTTTATAACAGAGCGTTTCATAAATACCAATAAAAAAGTCCGTGGGATTTTGACTTTGGCAAATGATTTTATCTGAAACGAGGCTTAAGCTGTACAAATGAGTTTGTAACCAAGGATAACAGCGGTATTTAGTGAATGAGAAAAGGGTTTGTTATATGATATCTTTATTACCTTTCTGAAGCCAAGGCCTCGCATTGGACACCATCAATATGAACAAAGCTGCAACGAGTTTGAGAATCATTTGTTTCTCCTGTGGAGTTCAATATGTAAATATTCATTAGAATAATCAAAGGTGCAGAATGAATGATCAAGCTAAACCTTAGACAGGGCCAGAGTTAGTAGAGGGAGTCCCCTCTACTAACTCTAGACAGGACTTGAAATAGAGCACGCCAAAAACTGTAAAGGATGTGAATTTTTTCCTCGTAGGTTTCGAGCTGAAAAATCATTGTGTTCAATTTCATTCATTCACTCATTCACTTATTCATTCTTTGTTTATTCATCTACTTATTCATTCGTTCGTTTATTCATCCAAACACTCGTTCATTCATTCTATTTTGTTTGCTTGAACACAAGCTAAAAATATCTTTCTGTCATGACATTTTTATTCATTCATTTATTAAGTCATTCTTCATTTATCCATCCATCCACTCTTTCATTCATTCTAATATGTTTGCTTGAACACAAGCTAAAAAAAACTCTTTCTTTCATCTCATTTAATTTCATTCATTTATTCCTTTATTTGTTTTTGGGAAAAAATACTAACTTTTATCAAAACAAACCAAAAAGTTTAATTTAAGCCCTGGCCTAGTAAAATAAATTATGTAAAAAAAAAAAATTCAAATGTTATTCGGAACATAACGGTATCATGCATGGATGGTCTGAAGGAAGTTTTCGACACTGTAATATATTATAATGAACTACCAAAATTATTGTCTAATATTACAACACAAAACGCCAAAATCATAACTTGATTTCGAATCAAAGTTGACCTTGATGCCTTGACATTCTTTAAACATGCGTCGATGATAAACAGATTATAAATTTTTACTTATTTGTTGATATCCATAATATGCATAATTAACATGGATCAGAAACACGAGTTTCTGCATGGGCTTACCGCGTGTTGACTCTGTTTGTCCTTGGCCCTTCCCATGATCAGGATTATCAGCCGCTTCAGCATTCTACGATTTTAAATAAAAACGCTATAAATATTGAGGAACGAAGTCAATTTGTAAATTATCACAAAATTAATAATCAAATTTGACTACTTAAAATTGGACCAATGGTGAAGTTGTTTTCTTCAATTAATCATTTGTATAAACTACAAAAGCTTATGAAGTTTTTTTACTAACGTAATTCTATATATTCCAAATAGGCATGACGAATTTTAGATAACATTTCTGAACCCTGTATATCTGTAAATTCTAATACAGTTGATAATTATTCCAAGTAAGAATAATATTAGCAAACTTTAGATGACAAATGAGCAATCAAATACCTTCATGGCATAAATCATTTCTGAAGATTGCACTCAATAAAGGAAAAGAATTCTAGAATATTACTACGATATAAGAAAGATTTGTAGTACGTGATCTACGAAATAAGGAATATAATTTATTCTGAGAGGAATACGTTATTTATTTGATGAATAGACGTAGTTGTTTTACCTCTGATGAATCGCTTGGTTCTCTCTTCATATTGATCAAAGCGTTCAGCCTCTCAACTTCCTCATCTGGCATGGAATTGTTTCCTAAAGTCGGTTGTTTCTGCTCCACATTAATAATCGTGTTAGTAATCCCCGAAGAACCTACAACGGAACTTAAGTCGGAATTTTGCGATTGCGTGACATAATCGATGCGACGTAAACGAGGCGAGGTCCTCCGTAATGATGACGTTTCAGTCACGCAAGACTTGCTCGGTTTGGATTTAGTGCTATTTATTCCTTTTGACTGCACACCAAATTCATCAGAGGGAAGCTCGGCTTTAGAATCTGTAAAAAATTTCAAAAAACGGTCTAGACTTTCATCCTTCTGATCATCAGAATCACGTATCCGCCTTGTCCTGCTGGATGGTTTGTTTTCACCTGACCCTACCCCACTGGGTGGAATTTGTTTCTTTTCGATGACCTCAGTCTTCGATTCCTCCGGACTTCCGGTAGCAGCATCCGGAAAACCAAAAGTAAAATATGCTCTTTGCTCCGCATTTTTTCCGTCAATGGGGTGGCTGAAACTCCTTCCCACATCACGAGGTTCTTCCTGAGTATTCATTCCTGAGTCACGGTTCTCCGAATCCTTCTTTCTGGGTTGATTGTCTTTGAATGATGCTGGGCTAAAACTTTCAAAAGAATCAGATTGAAGTTGGTACGTTCCCGAGCGCGTAGTCACGCCTCTAGGATTCTCAGTTTCCCTAGTAACATCACTATTTTCTAAGGACAAAGCTTCTGAGGAAACGAATTTTCGTTTAGTGTATCTTGACCCTTCTTGGCTTTCTCCCACGCGTGATTTCAAATCATCGGAAACCCATGTTCGATTCTTAAAATACCTCGTGCGGTTTTGGCGGTTTCCGAAACTATTCCTTCTCTTTTCGGGCACATATTCCGAATAGATATTAGAGTCGTTGAATTGTTGGTTCTGGCTTCTTCCTGACCGGGAGGTCATGTTATCAGAGAGAAACGTTCTAGAAGAAACACCCATGACAGGCGAGGCACTTTTGGGGCGACTGTTCCCGTTTGATTCTTTGTCGCCCACGGCACCAAAAAATATTGAACTGTCAGGAGAGTTCGAAAAGCGGTTCTTTCTCCTTAAAGATACTTTCGGAAAAGATTCGTCGAGAGTTTTTGGTTCTGAAGCAGCCTGTGATGATTGATGTCTGGCTCGTCGTAAGCGGCTACTCCAAGATGAATCCGACTGACTCGTCTGTCCTGGTACGCTAGTGGTATCATCTTGGGGGTTGAAATTGGAGTACTGTTCATTACCAAAGAAAGGACTTTCACTTCTGAATGACCCACTACTAATATTTCTCCCGAATCGATCTACACTTCCCATGCTGTCGTTCATCATTCCAAAGTCACGTTCCTGTCCTATTTCGGAACCGTCAACCGGAAATGCCTTAAACTGAAACGAATTCGCATCCTTTTGAAAGTGACGTAAGTTCCGGTTTCCTCTATTTTTCCGGTAATTGTGCCCTCCTCTAGCCTCCCTCTGGGAATGCTGACGCGTCCGGAAGGAAACATCGTTTCCGTTCCAATTCTTTCGCTTGTGTCGAGTGTTGGGTCTATTGCGGGAAGAGGTTCTGCCGCTGACCTCAGCTGGACACGGTAATTGCATTTGGTTCAGTGCTTCCCAGTCTTTTGACCGCTGTTGTTTTTTCCACGTGTGGTAGCGTTCTTGATGGGTATCTGCGTGTAGGTGCTTAGTGAATGAGAGAAGTTCCACGAAGGTTTCTTCGCACAGAGTGCACTCGTGTACACAGTCCCTAAAATCCAATAATACAATAGCAGATATCAGAATTACACTCCATATTGCCCTCAAACAATTTTTTCAAGTCGAGGCATTTGGGTCAACAATACAGTAAATGTATAGAAACTGACCAAAATACCACGACTTTAAAAAGCAATTGTTTGAAGGCAATGGAGTGCAAGTCTAATGTTTGCTATTGTTTATGACATGGAATACTTGTAAGAAATCTACAGTGTATGTATGTCAAGCAATTTCGTGTTTGCTTTCTCAGCATTCTCTGTCCCTGGTTAATGAATCTACCAGAATCTGCAAAAAAGCTTTTACTTAACTCTGCATAAAGAGGCAATCTGATGTTAGCATTTCACTAAACAATAAGTTACCTCATGAAAAAAATATACACAATTTTGTAGGGTTACTAGAATTACGCAGAATAATTTTCATCTAGGCCCTTCTAAATTGAATTAGAATTTAGAAGTTGATTTTTGCAGGGGGAGAATAGGAGAACCTGGAGAGAAACTCTCAAACCCTGTGCTCGAACCCAGGTCGCAGATGCGAGTGCTCTTACCACCAAGGAAGTTATGGGGGGGGGGGAGGGGATAAAGACTCTGATTAAAATTAATTTTCACTTGAATCTTATAAATTTTATAAAAGCAAATAAATAATCTTATAGCCAATGTGCATTCATTTTAGCACAAAAAATTATGGGAAAGTTAACCCTTATGCTTTTTTTGGCTCTTCTAAAAAAATTCATCTGACAATTTTTCCTTCTACATTTTCTATGGAAATGTAAGTATTTTAACAGACTAAAATAACAGAGTAATTTTTTTCTGATAGTTCCTTTGATTTCTCTGTTCCATTTTTACATATGTATGTATGTATGTATGTATGTATGTATGTATGTATGTATGTATGTATGTATGTATGTATGTATGTATGTATGTATGTATGTATGTATGTATGTATGTATGTATGTATGTATGTATGTATGTATGTATGTATGTATGTATGTATGTATGTATGTATGTATGTATGTATGTATGTATGTATGTATGTATGTATGTATGTATGTATGTATGTATGTATGTATGTATGTATGTATGTATGTATGTATGTATGTATGTATGTATGTATGTATGTATGTATGTATGTATGTATGTATGTATGTATGTATGTATGTATGTATGTATGTATGTATGTATGTATGTATGTATGTATGTATGTATGTATGTATGTATGTATGTATGTATGTATGTATGTATGTATGTATGTATGTATGTATGTATGTATGATGGATATCTAGTTCCAATAAACATGAACAATGTTGAAGAGTGCAAACAAAGACATGGTGGCCATACTGGTGGTCTTAACAATGGATACTAATAAAAAATCTTTTGTTACAAACACTAACATGACATAACATGAAAACAAAGAATATGCAGGGTATGTTTAATCATTAGGTGAATCCTTCATCCTGTAGTACATTTCCTTGAAAATGTGGGAAAAAGCAACTCCACAAGTGGATAAACTTGGAAGGATCCTTCAACTTAAAATCCTAAATCTGCCACTGATATATAAACCTGTAATCATCATACCTTCCTTTGGCTTTGTTAAGCTTTCCATGATGTAGCATTGTCCATTCATGCTCCTGTAAGTCCTGTTACATAAACAAAATTCATATCATTAGATAATATGTTATTCAAGTTATTTGTATGTATTCATAAATATTTACACACTCATCTATAAGTTATTATAGGGTTGTTTTAAAAAATGTTTAGCAATCCATTTAGTTTTTCTACAAAAAATGACTTTACTGCTCAACTTCTATAAATTGTGCAGAAGTGATTTTCGACAAGAAAAAGGCTGCACTTTTATATCATCTCTTTCCTAAACAAGAACGGTGACCTCCATTTTTTATTTGCTCATGGAACTTCTATGATGGTCTTATTTCACCATGTGTAGTGTGAAGGAAAAAAACATGGGAAATGCATTTGCCTGCAAACGTCCTAAGGGTTTTTTCCCTTTCTTTCAGAAAACTTCTGACCCCCGGCAACATAATAAACAATTGCTCTCTAAACATGAATATTCTGTCATATTTATGAAATGTCTAGGGATAAAAATTCCATTTTTACTGAAATTTTAAGATTCAAGCCAGGATTGAAGTAAACAAAAAATTATTATCATATCATTATCCACATACATTCAACAATAGTTTTCAATTTTCCTTGCCTCAAAAATCCTTTTACCAAATGAATACAATAGTTTCTTACCTATCCAAAGTAACAATTAAAAATATTCTTCTGGCTGCTAAATTAGAATGATCCTACAGTCTCATCCTAATTTTTTAAGCAGCTTTCAATTTTTTTCAGCCAGCTGTTCAACAGCATGTAGGGTAATATTGTTGTGTAGAACATTTGTCAGGAGAATTCTATTCAAATTTGCATCACGAATATCCTATAAGTTTGATCAGGAGAAAGCCACCAATATAAACCCATTTTGTTGGCTCAGAATTACCGCACGATAGGAGAATCACAATACAAAACTTATTTTTGCAATTTTGAGGCACCAATACTGGTTATATTGATGGTGTTGGAAGAAAATATATTCCATATTAGCGTTTGTCACTTTATGACTACAGCCAATACAGAATATATTTTTTCCCAATTAGCCACCAATATAAACCTGTATTGGCGGCTCAAAATAGTAATAAGTTACAAAAATGTCCAATGTGCAAATTCATTCGGCTAGTAGTCATACTCTATGATGGCATATATTAAAATAAATATTTTTGTGCATATATTCTAATGATACATTGTTTAAATATGGCAACAAAGTACACTAAGCAAGCAAATTCAATTCATACTTGATTGGTTCTAAAGGTTTAGAGTTAGGGTAGACATTGTTTTAAGCATTTGGTGCCAAACTTGCCAGGTACAAATCATGGCTACAATTCATTTTTTAAGTCCTATCATGTGTTTGGAAACCTACGACGCACTTGGTTATCCTGTATGATGGACGATACTGCCACATGCAGCCTAGTAATTTACAACTTGTACATAATTGTGTATTTCTTATATATATAAATAGATATGTAGCAAAACTGTTTGTACTGGTAAACTTACAAATAGAAATAAAATTTAGCATGTTATGTTATGGGGAGGAAGGATAACTGGAGAACTAGAATAAAACCCCTCAAGTCAAGGGAGAGACCTCATGTGATTCCAGTGGTAGAGGCAAGTACAAGTACTATGTCACCCTAGATTCCCTTGCTAGGCTCAGAATATTCACTCAACCTCTTATAAATTTGACATGATAAATGTATTATCTGTAGACTAGGTTTCTATAGATAATACAACTATCATGTCACATTCATTCAAGATCACTACAGCAATTGAAATATGGTTGGGTTTTTTTCTGAAGAAGACTAAATCTTTATTCTCAATTTAGAAAATGTACAATAAAGCTATCATCATTTGGTTTTAAAGTTGATTTTTACAAAGGGACGGAAACCAGAGAAAAATCCTTGAAGCACAGGAAAAGAACCAACAAACTCTGCTCACATACAACACAGAGCCGGGGTGGACTCAAACTCGGGTCGCAGTGGTGCATGCATGCTCACTGCTACTCCACCAGTGCTTTCCAAAATAGCCAGCACGGCCTCAGTTTTGTAATTTACAATATCATCCTCAACCTAATCCCAAATCTTATTTGCTTTGCTCAATATATTTGCCATCTTGGAACCATTTATACCTAAAGTAACATGGTTGGCAGAGAGATATAATTTACAGGAAAAAACAGCATCAAACCCTACTCAGGAAAAAATCACTTAAGATTATCCTAATGCCTTAAAATATTTATTATGAAAGAGAACAGTGCCTTTATTGATTTAAGGAGTAAGGACAATAGTTAAGCTACTATACGAATTTAAAGTAAGACAACAGATAATGGAATTTCACATATTCATGCAAATCTTAATTATATTTTTTGCAAAGATTAAAATAATATTTTAATCTTAAAATATTTACCTCTTTTGCGGAGAACTCAAGTTTGCAGAGATCACAGAAGAAGTCGCCAGAGTTGCTGGCAACCGTAGTATCATGAGCTGTTCTCTTATCCTCAGCCATTTGTAACGTTAAGTGAGTTTACAACCGCCAACCTCGTTCTACATGCAAGACTTTAACGTACGGACCACATAGTTGAGAAAGACCGCAACTTTAAGCTTCAGAACACAATTAACACGACTGAAGAAGCATTTTAGACTGTCGTAAGTCTACTCGAAGCAAAAGAAAGTTACTGATATTGTATTTACGCGCGAAGGTAAAACACGGTCATCAAACACCACGAAGCCAGGTGCGAGGAAAATTCTAAATTTCTTGACCGTTAAGAAGTGAATTCTGAAATTTTTTCGGCCCGTAATTTTTACACTTCTTATGGTCTTGGATTTATCGCAAATAAAGCGCCAAAAAGACCTTTTCTAACCGTAAAATATGTCAAACGTGACTTGTGCAAACACTAGAAGTGTTTTGCGCGCGGCCATTTTAAAACTGAATCTGCAAACCTGGGCCAGCGGTAATAAACAGCCCCTCCCCCTCTCCCTAATATTGCACTAATGGTAGGCAGGCTGAGGGGAGGCAGTCAAAACTATGGTCTGAAGTATAGACCCTTGCACATGACGTCGAAACAGCTCAATTTGGAGGACAGAAGAAAAAAGAACTTCAATCTCCTGAGAATTGGAAACTTATTGTTTTGTCAGCTCCAAATTGAGCTGTTTTGACGTCACGTGCAAGGGGTCTATATGAGTGACGTTTAGAATATTGACGTTCTTCAAAGCAAGCAATTTATACAGGTGAGTGAAACTTCTAAGGCGAAAAATTAGATTTTTGCCCGTTGGGGGGGGGGGGAGGGGTACTTCGATCGTTTCATACGGGGATGCTCCGCCCGGACTCTAGACCCCTTACCCTTTCATATGCCAATGTTTCAGCAAAAAGGTTTCCCTTTTATATACTTTTTTCCCTGAAAAGGGACCCCTTTCATATAACTTTGAAGAAAAATTACCCCCTTTTATACCAAAACTCAGAAATCCCCCCCCCCCCCCCACCTTTTCTATATACCTGCGGCCAGAAAAAGGTACCTTTTTAGAAAAATAAGTTGCACGAGGGGTCGTTACACGCGCTAAAAAACGCTCGTGCAACTTGAACTTTTTTTGCGCGCGGCTCAAGTTGCATGGAAAACGACTGCGTGTAAAAGGGGCTTAACGGATCTGTCAAAATATTTATAATTTATTGCGATTCTGAGCCGCCAATACGGGTTTATATCGGCGCCGCTAGTCGGGAGAAAATATATTCTGTATTGGCCCTTGGTCGCAAAGCGACAAAGTTAAGGCCAATACGGAATATGTTTTTGTTCCAACGCCTTCAATATAACCCGCATTAGAAAAAACCTACTAATGGTCTATCACCAATCGAGCCTTGTGATTGGCTGAGCTACTAGGGGTCTATTAGTAATAGACCTCTAGTAGCGAAAAGCGCCGGTTTTGAAAACCAAAAAATATATATTTAAAGCAAAATCCAAAACTTTTTGCATCCTTTTATTGGACCGATTAGTAGGTTTTTACTAAAATAATTAGACCTCTCGCCCTCATGGCCTACGAGTCAATAGCGCATTCGGCCTTCGGCCTCATGGGCTATTGACTCGTAGACCATTCGGACTCGAGGACTAATTGTTAATTAGCGGCTCCTATCGAGCGATAATTCTGAGCCGACAATACGGGTTTATATTTGCGGCTCTCTCTCTGATCAAACTTATAGGAGATTCGCGATAAAATATCTAAGGGAACTCAATGATATTTGGCATAATTACAGTAGAAGATCCAAGCTTATCATAACTACACGAAAAATATCAGATCGATGCAAGCGTGGTATAACAATGCAAGAATACGAGTTGTGTTAATAATGCGCAAGATTTCGACTTTAATAGTGGCCCAGTTTCCGGCCATCTGAACGCTCATATGAGTCTTCTAAGAAAGATACTGCTGCCGCAGAATGAGTTCTTGCGAATGTGCGAAATGCGCGCCATAAATACAATGCCAGAAAAGAAAAGAAAAAGAAAAGTACTTAATGTAAAACTACTGTGAATAAAATATAACACTTCTTTCGTCTATCGCTAATCAGAAGTTGAGTTGTTTTCACTTCCCCGATTTTCTCCAAGTTTATGATTTATCATTAGTGGCCGGATAGTGGGCACATTATTATGAAAATAAAAATATTTCGCAAAATATTCAAGGTAAGGCTTTCTAATTTTTTTATTTGCATTCGCAAAATTGAGGCTACGTTTTGAGAATATATTTCATAATTCTAAGAAAATATCACAGCCGCCAAGCTACGGCGGTTATATCCTTCACTACAACGGATGACACCTCAGTTTTGCAAATTTTCCTCATTCTGATTGGCTAATATTTTTACCAATATTACTAGTATTTCTAAACAACAAAATTACAAAAGAATTCGTACATTCCAACAGCACGAGATTTCGAAATGTCGAAAATGTTCGTTCAGAAACGTCTAATAATGACAACAAAAACAAATTTAAAGCGCTTTTTTATAAATTCTAGTAATAATGGTTTTTTTTCAAACTTTCTCAAAAGATTGATTTTTACCTTTTCTTTTAGGAAATTCGAAGAAAAATATAGAGTCGCGTGCAAAATTTGGGAGTTATGCCCTGTTGAAGGTCAAGACGTGTATGGTTCCTCAATAAATTTCGAAGGTTGTTATGCGGTTTTGATCCGTTTTTGTGCGCGCGCACATCGTGGGCTCAAATTCAACTTTCGAAAAAACGAACTTAAGAAGTCTACCAAAATATTTTATGCCAGCTTTTCACTCCGCCGGACAAGTAGGCTAAAGGTCGGAACCAGCTAGTGCATGTATGAGCATATCACTCTTTATACCGGAGCTGTCTAAGCGTGGTGTGTCGTTTCTCTTTACATTTCCGCAAACATGGCTCCTGGTACCTTTGAGGTGCTTGAGCGCTCTCGCAAAAAAATGTGGACTTGGGAAATTGTATCACAAGAAAATGCTTCTGCTATGGCAGATCTAGTTGTTCGTCTGTATCTCAAACGAGGTGCTTGCTGCTGTGACGGCTACGCTGCTTGTCTGGAGGTTAACGGAGAAACCAGAGAAGATGTAGTTTGTGAGTCTCCGACATGGTGTCAGCCACTTTGTGCTGGCAAAGCCGAAGTGTTTTCTTGGAGAGAAGCGGGTCACAACTTGGAAATATGGTACAACAACATGAGGGTGCATACAGAAATGGCCCATCTCTTTGTGGACGGCATTGAGTGGGAGACCAAACTGCCTTTTAACGAGTTTTGGAAATCGTTTGCTGTTAGAAGCTTTTTGTGGGCACTGATTATGTTGCTGTTCGCTGGAGGATGCCTGGGAATAGGAATCCTGTGTTTTATTGGAGGCATTGTCGTAAGCCGGTGGCTGGCTTTATTCCTTTTCCTCGCTGTTATTTCTCTAATTTTGTTCTTTATTCAATGTTTTATTGGAGTGGCTCTTCTAATACGACGGCCAGAAAGAATGAACGCGGAAAATAGCACTGGTGTCCTGTCATCTGATCACGAGATTTTGGTAGAAGACGACGAGTTGCAGAATAGACATACCCGCGTAACTGCTATGGTGAACATTGCTTAACTTTCAACAGCGACTACTGTCCAAATCAGAGATATTGTAGTACGTAGAATACGTAGAATGTATTTAGATTGTATTTGTGAAGATTATGAAAACTGTCCAGACTCCATCTTGCAACAAATAAACAAGAGAAGAGAGGCAAACGTGCCTGAAATTCAAATTCAAAACCTGATTAAACTACTCTAGCAGAGGCAAACAAATCTCTAAAATACCGCCAGGGCAAAATCACGGAAAAAAATCATACATACATACATACAATACTTTATTCAGTATTCAGTTGTTTCAGTTACTACAACTACTCTCGCTCATTTATGCTAAAAGGTTTTGGGGGCCATGAATTTAGCGCTAAACCCATGGACCCCAAAGCCTTTCCTCCGGGCCTTTCCTATTACGTCTTTTTTAGTTATTCTTAATTGGACACATAAATATTATACGTGAAATCGCATGCGCACTGAAAATGTTTCTTAAACTTTGAACTGGCCTATTGCCTCTAATAAGGACGGTCCATTTGATATTTGATGATGGGGGGGGGGGGGGGGGGGGGATGGATTAAATCCCCCCAAAAAATATCGAGCAACGTGATACGGCTCGATACTGGCTGTCTATAGTGTCTGTAGTGACTCTTTCTAGATACAAATACCTTATTTAGCATAATACATGCAAACAGACAGTATAGTATATATATAGCGTGGGCCGGGGGGGGGGGGGGGGGGGCTATCCCATATGGTACCATGGTACCATGCAAAATATCTTTCTCGTAGTCATAAAAATCGCAAGATTCGTGGCCTATTAGGTACCAAATGACGCTAATTACTACACTAAGACTCCTTGTTGAATATTTCCATTTATGAAAATACAGCAAACAAAAATTGAGGGGAAAACAAATTTTCAGTTAAACACATTTTGGCTAAGAGTATTTACAATGATAAAACGTTTGTTTGG
This sequence comes from Anthopleura xanthogrammica, assembly GCA_964019055.1. Classification (NCBI taxonomy): domain Eukaryota; kingdom Metazoa; phylum Cnidaria; class Anthozoa; order Actiniaria; family Actiniidae; genus Anthopleura; species Anthopleura xanthogrammica. The sequence continues at coordinate 27,035,287 of OZ025206.1, read as the reverse complement.
CAGTGAGCAGTTTCGATCCTGAAATAAACATAGCTAGATATTTCATCAGACATGCTAGTCTTTAAGGTAGTGTAGGTCAACAAGTAACTTAATACTCCGGCGTTAAAACGCGTTAGTAACGTAATCAAAGCTGTTGTAGGATAAAAGGTTGTTCTCCACAGGAAAGGAAAACTTTTGTGCGAAATAAGTAAGGATTAGCATTGTGATTTGGCGAGTCTTGGAATGTTCATCATTAAGCTCTAGTTTTGATATAAGATAGCTTATTTGGCAGTGAGCAGTTCCCGGGGGGGGGGGGGGGAGGGGTACTCCCTATAATTGACTATACGGGGATGCTCCACCCGAAAGGGGTACGTTTTTCAGGCCGCAGGTATAGAAAAGGGGTGGGAATTTGTGAATTTTGGTATAAAAAGGGGTAGCTTTTCTTCAAAAGTATATGAAAGGGGTACCTTTTCAGGCAAAAAAGTGTATAAAAGGGGTACCTTTTTGCTGACATTTGATATAGAAAAGGGTAAGGGGTCGAGAGTCCGGGCGGAGCATCCCCGTATGAAACGAACCGGAGGGAGGGGGAGCAGTTTCGATCCTGAAATAGATATAGTTATTTCATCAGACATGCTAGTTTCAATAGCTTAACGTAGTATAGGTAAACAAGTAACTTAATACTCGTTAAAAGGTTGTTCAGTCCACAGGAAAGGAAAAATCCTGCGCGAAATAAGTAAGCGCGATTAACTTGGAGATTTAGCGAGTCTTGAAATGTTCATCATCGAGCTCTAGAATACTTGCAAAGGCAACCCAGTGAACGCTCCAAGAGCGTCTAGTTTCACTGTATTTTTTAAAGAGTGGATGTCAGCAAGAATCGAACAATATCCAAATTTCATGGCAACGGTCAAATTTTAGATTTCGCTCATATTTACAAGTTTGGTAGAGCTATAGGTCATATGTATCATGGTGTAATTGGTATTTTTTTTTTTAATTCTTTATATTTTTCGAAAAAAATTGAAAAAAAACCCGATTTCTCACTTCGACGCCCTTATTTTGGCGGTAAGATATTGCCTAACTTTCAAAGCTTCGTGTACCGTTGCTTTGGAATACAACATGCACCGTAAAACTCCGTATATTCTTCGAATATTACTAAAGTATCTTCCAGCCAAGTTTGAAGGTTTTAACGGATTTGATTAAATAAAATTAAATATTTTGGCTGACCTCCTCAATGGCCTTGTGAAAAGTATTGCAATACTTTAAAAATTCATTTCACCCGGTACTATAGCTACCCAAAATAAAGCAACGAAATTCAAGATTTTAGAAGATGAAATGCTGTTTTTGATGCTGGTATAAAAATATTTTTAAAGGTGACTGACTACTTTAGGAGTATTTACAAAATGTTCTTCGAAAGATATTTTACACAGAATTTAACGATAAAAATGAAAAGAAAAATGGAGTTTTCCCAGCTCGTTTTCGAGATAATGAATTTTGAATATGACCATCTTGACAAATTTTCGAAAGAAATATGGCGGAAATTAAGCTTTCCACACAAAAATTCATAACTCAAAAATTAAAATAAGCTCTAGATCTAGAAGCAATCTTCTCAGGACATCTACTTTAAACATCATTTTCGAAGACAAACTAAAAATATTTGAAGAAAGTCTTGAAAATAAGCTCAAAATCTAGCATCTCGTTAGCTCAATGACCGAAAATCATACTCAATTAATAGACCTTTTTGCTCTAACGAACATTTTCGACATTTCGAAATCTCGTGCCGTTGAACAAAAGATATACGAACTCTTTTGTGATTTTGTTGTTTAGAAATAATAGTAGTATTGATTATGATAATTAGAATGAATCAGCGTTTCACATGAGCAATGCCACATTTATAATAGTCTAATTATCATTACCAATATTACTAGTATTTCTAAACAACAACATCACAAAAGAATTCGTACATCTTTTGTTCTAATGATGACAACAAAAACACATTTAAAGCGCTTTTTTATAAATTCTAATAATAATGATTTTTTTTCAAACTTTCTCAAAAGATTGATTTTTACCTTTTCTTTTAGGAAATTCGAAGAAAAATATAGTCCCGTGCAAAATTTGGGAGTTATGCCCTGTTGGAGGTCAAGACGTGTATGGTTCCTCAATAAATTTCGAAGGTTGTTATGTGGTTTTGATCCGTTTTTGTGCGCGCGCACATCGTGGGCTCAAATTCAACTTTCGAAAAAACGAACTTAAGGGGGGACTTACCTATTTACCAGCCACAGTTGCTAAGGAAAGGATTTAAAAATGCCTAAGAGGTTTTTCTAATGTTTTTAGCTCATGATGAAACCAATTTGTGAAATGGACCATTTTTTGATATGTGTGATGACGTCATCACTCTTGCGTCATTTATGACGTCATATTTCATAAAAAGTTAAAAAACAAGCGTGCAATAGGTCCGTTTGACCTAAAAATAAGCGAAATTATAGCCGACATGAATTGGAACAAAGTTAAGCATGGATTTTACTCTACGTTAAGAGAGTGGGAAAATATTTAGATTTAAAAAATTCAACATGGCTTGGTAGCCTGGCCTTTTCACCGTTTTCAAAAATAATGCTTAAATTTGTTTCAATTCATATCCGCTATGATTTCGCTTATTTGTGAGTCAATCCGACCAAATACACGCTTGTTTTTTAATTTTTAATGAACTATGACGTCATAAATTGCGTAAGAGAGATGACGTCATCGCACATATCAGAAAATTATCCATTTCACCAGAGTTAATAGAGGGGAATGGTTATGAAACCCGGCGAACATCAAAGGGCTAAACAATAGGCCCGCTCTCGATGTTGAATGTACCGGTCACGTGATCACGAGAGTGCACACTCGCTATCACAACAACAAACATGGCGGCCGAAGATGAAGATTTTTTCTTGTTTGGGGATGATTTTACATATTTCGCAAATCTTACTTTTCGCGATTTGGGAGGGGGAGGGGGATCTTCTAAATTCACTTTAATTTCACAATTGAGAAATTATTCATATATAATTTTTGTTTTGAAACACAGCTTCTTGCAAGCAAAACTCTGAATGAGTTATAATTACTAGTAGAGAGGGCCTGAAGATCTGTGCAGATGTCTGATAAGGTTAAGGTAAAAAGTGTGACTTGATATTTTGTTACTGACATTATGAATGATATTGTTTTGGTCGACTTTTTATGACCTGAAATTGCAGTTTTCTGAACCTATATACTGCAGTACTAAGAGCAAAAGCGCAGTGTTTCCAAGTTTTACCATTTTGTCGAAACTAGCGGTTAGTTTTCGTTAAAGATACTTACCAGGGTTCCGCCAAAAATAATGAAGAGTTAAGTTCAATTTTATTCTAGTTTGAGCCGATGTTTGAGCCTGTTTATACTGAGGGTCTGAATGGAGGGGTCACCATATCAGCTAACATTTTCGTTATTTATCAGTTATCAGTTAAATATTTCGACCTTTCACAGTTATCAGTTCGCGTTAATCATTTAGATATCAACTATATTTCTTAAGATAAAATACGTATATTTTATACCTTGGTGTGTGTAGTTTAGTAGTTAACAGTCTTAACACATCAGATAAAACACGTATATTTTATACCTTGGTGTGTGTAGTTATCCTTGTGGTTTAGTAGTTAACAGTCTTAACACATCAGATAAAACACGTATATTTTATACCTTGGTGTGTGTAGTTGTCCTTGTGGTTTAGTAGTTAACAGTCTTAACACATCAGATAAAACACGTATATTTTATACCTTGGTGTGTGCAGTTTAGTAGTTAACAGTCTTAACACATCAGATAAAACACGTATATTTTATACCTTGGTGTGTGTAGTTGTCCTTGTGGTTTAGTAGTTAACAGTCTTACCACATCAGATAAAACACGTATATTTTATACCTTGGTGTGTGTAGTTATCCTTGTGGTCTAGTAGTTAACAGTCTTAACACATCAAATAAAACACGTATATTTTATACCTTGGTGTGTAGTTGTCCTTGTGGTTTAGTAGTTAACGTTAACAGTCTTAACACATCAGTCTTAATACATCACACAAGAATTCTAATACGGTTGAGTTCGATTCCCATCAATGGTAGTGTCAAAGTTCCGAGTTTGGCATGATGCACTATCAGTGGCGTAGCGAGGGGAGGGGGACAAGGGGGGATGGATATTGATGTCAATGCTACTTGCCTGTTCTCGCAGGCCTGAAAACTCCTTCAAGCGATTCTTTACTGAAGAAACCTGCCTCTGCTCTTCATCGATTGGAACTCTGCTTCTGTGGCGCGCGCTCAAACGGCACTCTCTTAATTCGTTTTGTCTATAAAAACTTATTAAAACATTATCCTAAACGGGCACTTGGATGAAAATCGATGAATATTAAATGGAAATTACTTGAAACTTGGTTAAACTTATCTATATGGCCCAATAGTGCCAAGCAATATACTTTCTTCACAGTCAAAAGTGACTGGTAAATATATATTTTTTTCAGCATATAAATTGTGAGTAAATGACGTCATACATTGAACTTTTAAACCAAAATTTCTCTACTGCGAGTGGCTCCCAGGTTAAAATTTTCGCCAATCTGGTTTTCATGATAATAATTGATTATATTATCCTCGAATACTTTAATTATTCGGTCTTTCAAAAATTGGGGCGTTTTCATCTCAAACACACGTTTTTTATTCATTATGGTCACTCATAATACTGGCCCATAACAGCATCTAAGACAATCATTTATTTGACGCTCTTTTTCTCTAGAAATGCATATCACAGTTAATTGACAGTTATTTCTTTAATATCGGTTAACAGCTTTAAGAAATTAAGATTATCAGTTTTAAAACAGCTAATCTTAAAGCCGTTTCTTAGTTAACAGTTAACCCCTACTACAAGGCTTATTTCCCATGGGAGGGGTTATGTAATCATTTCTAAGACTTACTATCTAGGGGTTACGTAACCATTGAATATCTAAGCCTTTGTAATAATATCACAACCTTGTTTGATGTCAGGTTCTAATCGAAGTTCCCAGTTCACAACCCTATGTAGAATATGGTATTTTCAGGCCCGTACCCAGGCCTTTTTGCGGGGAGGGGCGGGGGTGCGAGCTCGGTCAAAACGGGCCACAGTATATGCAATATTTGACTTGGCGTAACTAAAATGTGAACCAAAATGTAGACCTTTGGGTCTTGTGGGCGGGTGCGGACGCACCCCGTCCCCCTCCCCCCCCCCCCCCCCCCCCCTAGGTACGGGCCTGATTTTGAGACGCAGGGCCATCCGAAAAAGGTATTTGCCCGGATAATTTCCTTCCAGACAGGTCATCCGTTGTATCGTACTCGCGTTGCTTCCTGGGAAATTAGCTATGTTGGCTGTATTACGCATGTGCAGTTCCTCGGTGATCGCATTACGTGTAAGGAATGTAGAGACGCCATATTTATACTGTTTTTGGATCATAAGATGTTTGAAACAACGACTTTTTGATCTTTAGTCGAATATTAACCGCCAAGAAAAGAAACAACTAGTTTACTACGAACTTTTTCATCGACGACTGGACTGGGAAGCCAGTTAAGTGCCAGCTTTAACATGGCCGTCAGTGTTTTGGGTTCGTTTGTTTTGTACATTTTATTGGCTTCCCTGCTTCACACAGTTTATCCCAACGACATCGATGGCTGTCCACCAATTCATGTCAAGAAAAATAGAATTTTAAGAACTAAGGAATCTCTCAGTAACGGAGCGAAGTATATTCGAAGGCAATACGTTCATTCGGCGAAGGAATGTTATAAGCTTTGCTGTGAAAGCAGAGGTTGTAATTTGGGGATGTTGTCCTACAAGAATTCGTCCATTGCCCTTGGAGAAATAGTCAGAACATGTTATCTTTTCGATTGTGGTTCTCCAAGCAAATGTGCCTTTTCTTCTTATAATCATTATGCGACGATTGAGTTTGAAGACGGAAGCCGTGATAAATCAAGTAAAATCGACCAAAGTCCGAAGAGTGAGTCAACGAATGCACACGAAGAAAGTAAGGACGATAAAGTGTCTACTAGACAAGTAACATAGTTCGTAAATATTCAAACGAATTACTTTCCTTGTACTATTTAAAAAGATACTTTAAATTAAGAAACCATAGAAAGAAACCTTAAAGATGATCCATCCTTTCAATTTAATTATTGTTTTTTTGATTTCATGGATTTGTTTTGGTTCTGAAGAATTAGTATAAATATATAAACAGATATTTTTGTTCCATTTTGTTCCTCTTCAAATGATATTTTAGGAAAAAAATTATTCACGTTTTTTAAGTAAGGTGTGGTAAGCTTTTTCGCATTTTATCTATTCCTGACCACAATATTTTGTACGACGTAATGAAAGACGAAACAATTATGATTTGTCTTCTTGGATTCCAATCAATTAGGTGACATAATATTTCGTAGGAGGAAAAAATAATGAGGACTCAGCATAATCCTTTTCGACTAGTAAAATATTACTTTAACAAGAAGATAGAAACTAGTGTTTATTACAATGATATGAGGTCTTTTTACTACAATATATTTTTTCTCCCTAATGTTCATTTTTATCCTAGTTTCAGTATATCAGTCTGTTATTTAAAAAGCTTAGATTGTTACAACATCAATGCAGCAAAAATGACTTTGATTTGGAAATTTATGCCCTTATGATGATGCAAAACATGTCAGAAATATCTATGAAAAAAATCAATGTAGAAAATCAGGGTTTGAAAATTTATTTTCAAGATAACTAGCTAAAAAGCTAGCAAAAGCAAAATTCAACAAGCTAGTAAGAGTAAGGAAATACAACAGGCATATAACATTATTATGGAGAACTTCTTTATTTTTTCACCAAGTTTATAGCCAGGAATATTTAAGTTGACAAATTTTTAAAGCAGCGGATGATTTGAGAACAATTTATTCAACACACCACACAAAAGTATGACCACATTTAATGTGTTCACATACTGCTATGCACAGGCTTTTACCTGCCAAACAAGCTTTCATGCCTCATTTGGTAAAATCAGCCAGCTTAGCATTGAAATTGTGTCAGTTTAGCTTTACAAAAGCACAATCATAAAATAAAAAAATGTCAATTAAAAAAAGACAAATCTTCTCTTATTTCTGTTTATTATCAAGCTGTAATCATGCAATTATACTTTTGCATGTTGCGCTGCAAGAAGGTCTGGTAACAGAAAAAATAAGTAAGCTGATGTACTCTTTATAATTATCAGCAAACAAAAATCAGATCATCCACATTTAAATTTTAGAAAACTTGTTTGAATTTCAAACCCTGGAATAGCAAATGATGTTCACAGTTTACAAACACTGACGTCAAGAATCTTTTCATTCAAATTTACCAATCATAAAGTAAAAGATTTCTTTGTTTCAGCAATAGATCTCTGGTTTGAACATTAGTACCATATACAGTACTAGTGTAAATGTATATGCTTATATAACGCACCACTTATTGGCATGCATGGCCAACAAATATATATGTACTTAACTTACGGTACTAACTTGTAGCTAATTTGTTTATAGGTTGCCCACCTGGTGTTCCAGTTGCCATGTGTAGGAAAAATCCATGTACAAATGCTGTTTGTCCTGGAAGTCCATTGGCCTTCTGTAAGACAAGCTTTTGTGGGTCTTGCCATGCCGAGTTTTATGATGATGATGACAAAAAAGTGAATTGTTATGGTAAGTTCCAGTGAAAAAGACACTTTACTATATTTGGGCATGGATGTCAATTGTTTTAGAAGACATATATGTCATATTCCCTTCGTCATTTGCTACATATATACAGCTGCTCACTGACCAGTCCTACCCAAAGATAGTTTCAAATGAGTATTCAAGTTTCAACCTTGCGGCCACTACCGAATGTTTTGTGTTTGACTAGTTTTGAACAGGTGAATTGCTTCTTAACTCGTAAAAAAGTATTAGATGGCCGATATTAATATGGATGTTGCTCAAACAACAAATAATCTAGTTCTCAAATGCATATGAAATGAAAAGTAATTTATTACACCCAAGTACCAAGGTTTATGATCTATATTTAATCTTTTTTTTTTTGGCTTTATTTTTCCTATTGGCAATAGTCTTGATTGGATGTCAGACACCCTAAGACTGGAACATCTGTGTACTAACTATCGGGATGTTACAAACTACTTACAATTCACAACTACTTTTCTTTTATATTTGTAGCTCATGACAGTGAAGTGAACACAAAAAATTCAAATAAATATAACTGGCTTGACAGTGGCATTTTTGCAGAGAATGACAAACCTCACTCCAACACTCGTCAGAACCCAGTACGCAATGCTCAGGATCTCGAAAGCCGTCTTCATGAAATGACCAGAGATAACCAGCAATCTCACCAAAGTACGAGAGGATCTTCTGCTAGGAAGAACCAAGATCAGCACAGAAAGTCCTGGAATAATCAAGGCAGCGATGGTTCAAAGCATCAAGCTCCAGCTCATGCATCAAGAGGCTCCTCATCGCATGAAAAACAGAAATCAGATCCTACAGATCCACCATTTCATGAGTGGAGGAAATTTGTCGACAACAATCCAGATTATCCTAAGGCAAAACTGGTCACAGAAAAACCTACACCAAAACGTACACCCAAACTTACACACAAGCCAACGGATAAGAAGGCAACTGAACCTTTCCATCACTGGAGAGAGTTTATTGACAATAATCCTAAATATGACAAATCACTCACAACTACAAAGAAACATCCTACAAAACCACGCGTTATTCCCAAGACCAAGCCTACAATTAAAGGTAATTGTTGTTGTTTTATTATTACTAAAATTCTTAATATTCTGAGAACTTGGTAGTTGTGAGTTGCCCATAGGAATTTGATTTTTCACTGATGGCAGTCAAAAATATACTAACTGATTAGTTCTGATTGATGGCAATGAAAAACCAATTTCACAACAAGCTGTTGAAATGTTTGAGTTCACAGAATATTGGGAATCACAGTAATAATAACTTTATAACTTTATTGATAGAGTTACTGCTATTTTCATAAACATGCGAACTCTGTAGTTGCAAGTTTCCCGTTGGAATTTGGTTTTTCGCTGCCGCCAGTCAGAAATATGAAAGATACTGACTGATTAGTTTTGATTGATGGAAGAGAAAAACCAAATTTCAGAGTGCAGCTTGCAGCCACAGAGTTTGCATGTTTATGAAAATAGCAGTAATATTGACTTATTAACACATTATTTTTCACATATACATGGTTCAGTTGAATTTGCAGATTATTACTTTAAGGTGCGGTAATACGGGCAACAAATTTGTGCAACTTGCTGTGCAATATTGTTGTATTAGAATTTGCAGAGCAAATGTTGCCTGTATGACCACCCTGCGCAACAACAACTTTGTTGTGCCACTTTGTTGCAGAAGAAGAAGTTCTTTCCTCTCTGCAACAAAGAAAATTTGTTTCCGTGGGGTGGTAATACAAGCAACATTCACTCTTTAACTTGCAACCCAACAATGTTACATGACAAGTTGCATGATTTTGTTGCTTGTTGAAGTGTTTTACTGCAAAATGCTGTATTTGTGACCTTTCAGTTTTCAAAAGTTCAATGTTTATTAAAATTAGATATCTGGCATTTGCGAATAATTGACATATATCTCTTTTATCCACAGAAAATACACCTAAACCAGTTGATGCCAAGATTCCTCCTCCCAAAGTTGATAATGATAGCATAAGTAATAAGAGAAATATAACTGATGTCAAAGTGGTAATTGAAACAAATCATCTTCGCATTGTGGAAAACAAAGCTGTTGTCCCACTTGCTATATTCCTGGTTATAGCACTCCTCATGCTCATCGTGGTTGGCTTGAGACTCAGAATGATGAAAAACAGGATCCGAAGAAAAGCATTTGCCACCGATGATGCTGATTATCTCATCAATGGAATGTACTTATAAATATTTGAAGTCATTCATATTATTGACTATTGTTTTAAAGAATTTATTGAGAACCTTACAAATAATTGACAGTCACTTGACTATGCATGTACATGCATGCACTGAAAACAAAAAAAGAAGCATGCCACTTAATTAAGACTAAGATGGGCATTACTGAAGTCCATTGCCAACTGTTTCAACCTCAACCAAGTGAGTCATGGTCCATGATAACATTCATATTTTCTACCCACATTATCAGCTTGTAATATATTGTTTTTGTTCATGTTATTATGTACATTTTCATGTACGTATGTTAATGTGTATGCTATTAACTGGTTGTTTGGTCTGTATGGAGTAAATTGTTGCCAAAAGCCTTTGTACAGACTATGCCATAGGCTGAGGTACATTATAAGGACTGATGGCAACAGTTGTCTGAATACAAATCAACCTCAGTAAATGTTTTCCAAATTTGACTGTTTTGGACCATGGATTTGTGGCTTTCTGGATGCATACGCCAGTCCATAATGAGAAAAATCAGTAATCTTCATCCTCAGTAAATAATGTTATCCAAGAATTTTCACATTGAGAAACAGAGAGAGGTCTTTCCTTATCATGAGCGAACAATTATTAATACTAATGACAGACATGTCAGTTTACAGAATATAGTAGTTTAAAGGTCATTTGGGACTGCCAACATGGCATACATCAGGTTTACAATCTTAAGTAATGTACTGTAATATGTGATTGCAGTGACATCATTTCTGTCACTATTTCAATCTGTTGTAGAGTAGTGAAGCATTTTGGTGTGTATTGTTCTGTGTTACATGTAACTAATTGGAAAACCTGGTGAATAGATAATACTGGGTAAAATTTTAAAATTATAACATTCACATTAGTATTCTCAAGCAATAGGAGTCGTAAACTCTGGGCAGTGCCTTCAAAAATAATCCCCAATTTCCTCATACTATATCTAAAAGACATCCATTGATTTCATTGTATTGGCCTGGCCCAGTGTGATCATAATGACTCCGATTTTCTTAATGTGTTTGTCAGTTTCACATCACCTATAACTGTGCAGGTCTAGGGGGTAAACCATGTATGCTTTATCTTTGCAAACTACATTCTACATGTGACAACTTATTTGATGTGAAATAATCAAATAGCATCTGCCAATATCTAGACATCTAATATCTACTTCCTAGGCTTAATGGAATAAGCAGTATTGGACTAAGTATTTGTGAGTATCAAACTGCCCAAACTAAACAATTCCTAGCTAGCTCACTGGACAAATATTATAATTGAATACCTTTCCAAAACCGCCAGCACTGTTATTGGCCAAACAGATATCTTACCTTAAATTTTTGAGTTAACATTGGGATGTTTTACACCAAAGTAATTTTGACAATCCTATTGGAGCCAATTCAACCCTACTGAAAAAATGCCTTAAAGAAATCAGACTTAGAATGGGAATCAAACCCACGATGATACCAGTACAATGCTCTACCAACTGTCAGAGCTATCTAAGCCACAAAAAGCCTGTGTACAGCCGCTTCACAAAGAGCAGTAATTTTCTTTGTCCGTTTATTGAAAATATGTAGACTTGCTCCCAAAGCACACTTCATTATTGGTGATGTGAAAGTGGAGAATTGATGTCAAATATTATTTGTTAATGGACTCAGTATATTTAAAAAATAATGTAATTTGGTTAAATATTTAAACCATATCTAACTCTTTAAAGTAAGATTAGAGTTAGCATGGTATAATTAAGGATTTGGTTTGTATTAAAATAAAAAGGTAAAAAGCAAACACAATTTGGAGATGTCATTTTATTTTATTTATAATGCACAGCTAGCCTCTTAGCCTATCAACATGTAGCTGGTATTTTCGGTACTAGATTTTAGGTGGTCCTTCTCTAGATCCTAGATCTCCCCCACCCACCCCCAAAAAGAGGACATGGATAACTGTTCTACATAAAATCTACATATATCTAGAATATAAATATCATAAATGGGAATTTCAGCTCAGAGCTACCAAGTTTGTGTAATATTGAAAACTGCTATAAGATAATCATAATTTTTTTTAATATTCAGGGATTTTTAAACTTAGGTAGCCATGCCTTTGCATGGAAGTGAGATGTCGGTGAGCTTGCAATGATACTGTAGAGACCTTTGTTAACACCTTGGACAATAATTCACAATTATTCTCACTTTGATGCCAAGGCATGGCTACCTTTCAAGATGGCACAGGGAACTGTGTAAGGGACAATTGAATGAACTGGATTCATCAGAAGCACATCGTATTATTTTAATAGAGTTAGGTCATGTTTCCAAAAAATTCATAAACAAATCTTATAAATGCTTAAAAGTTCTTGAAATTTATCCTTACTTTCGATACAGTATTGGGTTCCACTATTATTGATAAGATGGTCCAAATCTTTGAATAAATCTTGTAAGAACCCTTTTTCTTTACTGCTAAGAAAATCTAATGACAGATTAAACCGTTTTGTTGTAGGTAAGTGCCAAAGTATGTCAAGAACAATTTCAATGTCTTGTTTCTGATGGCACTGCTGAAGGACTTCCGCAAACTCTCCTAGCAATCCCATAGAGATCTCATTTTTAAATATTTTCCCCAGAGTTACCCCTCCAACTTTACAGAGGTAGTTGTATTTGTCCTGACATGTTTTGAGTTCATTTTTCCATGTTTTTAGAAAGTTTTGAGGAGTAAGTTGAAGTTGAGAGGTGCTACTCACTACAGATGAAGAAGTGTTCTGGGTCTTGACATCTGTTTTCTTAGATGCAAGACAATTCCAAGGTTGTTTCATCTTTTTTTGGTCTGAAAATAAAGATTTTTGATATATTCACTTTATTCTAGGTGCAGATGTAGCTCAGTTGGTTAGTGTGCAGCCTTCGGAGCTAGAGGTCTACGGTTCGAACCTCATGATCTCCACCAACTGTTTCAACTTCTTTCAAATTCGTGTAGCTTCGGCTTTGAATACTCGTAAAACAGAGCACTGATTGAGAGAGGGGGTAAAAATGCGCACCATTGGCTTCCATTGAGCAGTTGAATTTCAACTGAAGGAACTACCTACGTTAAATATAGGGACTTAACTTTACTTTTATTAATATGTCTAAATCTTCCACTACCTGTAATCACAGGGGCAGGATTTTTGTTAGGGGTTTTTCAAATCTTGGTTAGTGGGGCTACTAGGCTGAAAATAAATCTTTTTGATAGGCAGTTCATTTGTCAGGCCAAATCAAGGAATATTTGATCTGTCAAACCCAATGGCTGGTCAAATGTCCAGAGAAGGGAAACATTTACCAGTCAGGTGGTCATTTTTACAGGACATTAAATTTTGTTCAATGACCAGAGCTTATTTCACAGGAAAATGTATTTCATAGTCCATATTTAAGGACCAGACCATCATTTTTATGGCAAAGGGGTTGAAGATAATGTATTAAGGGGTAGTAAGCAACAGAAATGTGGAGATCAAAGGTCTTAAAATTGACCTAAATCTCCCAGTGAAACCGCACAAACATAAAATTGAGTTGCTATGGTAACATAATAGAACATTGTGTCTATGCTCCCTTAAAATATTGAAAACCACAGAAAAGACGCTCTAATCGGCATGCCATTAGTATCAGTAAAAACTAAGATTTTTGTCCATCCTCATAAATTTTCTAAAAATATTTTTTTTCTCGTGAAGGAGGCAGCTAAAAAACTCGCGAGTTCTGACAGCCTACTCATTCTACTCATACAGTATGTTCTTCGAAAAGCTTACAGGATACACAGCCAACTTTAGTATTTTTTCATTGTTCAAAAAATATGATAAAGTTTAGAGGTATCTTATAAACCCACCTATTTTATCTTTCTTTTCCAGAGGCTTCAAATGAGAAGCTGCGACAATATCTTTGAATTCTTCATAGCTACCAACCCGCTGCTCGACTGCTCGAAACTTGGCTGCATTTTCTCGTTCATACTTCGCGTCAGCTTCAACAGCTGAGTTAAATTCCTTCTCTAGTTTCTTAAAGTCGATTCCTTCGTCTCCATCCATTGAAAATTATTGAATTAAGAGCGATTTATTACGAATTTTGGTCAAATTTGTACCCTGAATACTAATAGACTTATGAAGAAGTGACAAACAAAATGAAAGGTCTGGGCCTAGACACAGGAATCCCAGCTAAGGAGAAACTTATTTTGCACTTTTTTCTCTTTTTTGGTCTTAAAAGTGCAATTTTTACTGACATTATTAAATATATAGAAACTTATATTTAACTTGTTATGAGAAAACGTAAAAAAACTATAAAGTATTAGCTCTTTTTAAACATTTAAAAAATGGAACATATTTTTTTCGTGGGGGTCCTCCTGTGGCTGTCGTTTGCACCACCTTGGCCCTTTTCATTCTGCACAGAAGTGGAGGCTGAGGACTGTAAACTAAGACTAAAAGCAGTCTTATGCAGAATTTTGTTCCATAAGGTAAGGAAATCATTAGTTTAGAAGGTTTAAATGGGAAAATGCAAAGTATTTCTCCTTTCATGTCTCTCTTAGCGTGGTTTCATTGACGCTGATGAGGAAGACGTTGGCGCGCTTTTCCTTGGCATTCAACATGGCGGTCTAAAAAATACAATCGTTGTTGTTTCGCATCTATTTTGCCATCCATGTCCTCAAATTTTACGTTGAAAGACACTAAATGTTAGTTTTTGGTTCAAAAAAAGTTAATGTCGGCCGCCAATCACTGGCTTTTTCGGCTGAAGAAGGTATATACTTTGTTTCTTCCTAAAATAGTGGCACTTGCGTGAATGAAGCGAGGCTTCGATAACGCGGACAAATTTACAACAATGCGCTTCGAAAACACCATAAGAGGAAATATTTTATTCCTTTTACTCAGTATTACTGATTAATTCAGACAAAATTTTAATAAAGCACCCAAAAATGCAACCAAAGTGAAGGATTCTCTCTGAAGTAACGCGCCATCTTGTTTCACACTGACATCTCAAAACATGGCCGCCCTCTCGTTTCTAAAGAGAAAACTGTTGTCTGTCACCAGAGTCTTTGCGCAAGATAATTCCAATATCAAGTTTATGTCCAATATCGAGTTTAATTTCGAGGTTCTGGATGCAATTTCTAATGCACAACGAGTCGAGCTTCTACACGAAGTTCTTATCTAAGGGAGGTACTTCATGAGGGATGAACTATGAATTTGGCAGCGAAGAGTTTAGTAAAATATGTATTTAAAACTTGATATATTGAGTTTTCGTAATACACTCGTAGATATCTTGAAGCCTTTTAGGTCATTTTCATTTTTTTTTTTTCCATTTCCCGTCACCCTGGGTCTCACACGGGTGGGTCAGTCAGTCGGAAAAAATAAAATAAATAAATAAATAAAAAGAAAAAAAATGAGTGGGGAGTATCCCTTGTTCATGCCCAATAATAGTGAAAAGCCAGTGGTGTTGATCATCGAAAACAGCACACAATGCACAAATCTAAAAGAAGAATCAATTGGCTGAGAAACTCAATAACTCAATAAAGTTGTGTAACAATAGCAATTTGATATTGTTTTCTGTTATTTATGTCCTCTTATTTTTTTATTTTATTCCTGATTTTGAAAAAAAATGGAGTCAGTTCCGACGTGCTGCAAGGGGCTATAAAATGCCAGCTCAACCTTTGTAACCGCTTGTTTACAACTTCTATTTGCAAAAGTTCATATGTTCGACAAATGGAAATAGCATTTGATTCAAGATTCGAAGATATATAACCATTCTAGTTGATTTGGCTTGCTTGGTTTCTTGGTTTCAGAGTTTGTTGCTTTGTCAGCCAATGAAATTTGATTGAATTTTAGGGTTGCCCAGAGCCTACAATTTTTTGTTAGAAAGCTGAGCTTGCTCGGGTTTGAGAATGATGTAAAAGGGGGTGGGAAAAACAGGGGGTGGGTCACACAATTTTGAATTTCTTTAAAGGAGCGGACTGTCTATATATCTGTACATTGAGAGAATGAATTCAGAAAGTACTGAATTAGGGGATATGTGCATTTTAATTCTTCAAATGGTTAATTTGTTTTTATTTTTGGATTTTTAGTTCAACATCCCAACATGCACTGTCTACTTTCTCTTCTGGTTCTCTTTTCCATCTGTCTTTGCCAGTACCACTGTATTACTATTGGAGATGAAGAACACAATATTTTACAGGAAATTGTTCAAGAATTTGAGAACTCACCCACAGATTCCAGATATGACCATGTCATTTACTTACCTATCAGCCAAGCTCACGTTATCTCAAAAGTCTTTATCTGGTGTCCTATGAAGCACTTTGGAATGCCTTTGAGATGTCCTGTGGATAACTACCCATTGAGGTTCAGAGGTTTTGCTAAATCACTGCGAGTGCATAAGAACAAGGAACGTTCGCCGAGGCTGGTGTATGACGTTGGGGGCAATATTCTCCTTGTGCAGACTTATTATGTGTGTGCCCAGGAAGACCAAGATAAGTGCCATGGATATTTATCAGCCTCATCTGAAATCATGGAGAAACTTCCAGCCAACGTGGCCCAGAAATTACCTCTTTTCCTACACTACAAAAGTGGGTTTTCTAATGACTTTTTGGATTTCCTGCTTGTCAGCTTAAGTCAAGGGCACACCTTCCAAGAAATCTCCGAGATGATATCTTCGCTGAATTATCGCAAGTTTGTGGAACGAAATACTCTTGCTGGTGTGATATATGTCACAAGAGATTTCCATGACAATATTCTTTATTCTACAAGCAGTAGTGATAAACTGATGCATGTGTTCTTGTGGGATTTTGAGAAGAAAAACAAAGCCTATGAAATCCACTTGAATAACATTCCTTGCAGTACCCTTGTTTGTGATGGCTCTTTTAAGTTGGAAAGAAAGTGCAAAGTCAAAGGACCAACTACCTCTTTAAGCAAGAATATGCATCTTGATAACATATTCCTTGGCTTAAATGAAAACGGAGAAGTAGTCATGTGGAAACCAGTTGATTCATCAAACTTTGAAGAGCTGAGAGACATTCTTATAGCATTCAGAGACAGGTTGAAAGCAAGTGAACAAGAACTCAACACTGTGCTTGTTCCCAACTGTTGTGACATGAGGATGATGTACCAACAAATATTCCCAGAAGTACAGGTTAAGATGGGGATAGCACATGCTGTAAGGAGTGTGTTAGAAACACTCCCCAAAGACCATCCTGATACACAAGTCTTTTGTTGTAAATTGTATCAAATATTCAGAAATTCTCAGGAATTGGAGGAAGAACGAAAAGAGGAATCTACATCACCTCTTGAAATAGAAGCTAATCTTGACAACTTGTTGACTAACTGGAGAAGTAGACTTCTGGAACCAACAATGGTGGCAATTGACAGGCTCAGACGTCACATCAGACGAGGGTGCCTTTCAGGTATTCCACCAGGTGAAGGCACAGAGAAGTTTGACAACTTACATAGGCATATCCAAAAGTCATTTCTGAGTCGTGTGACAGTTGTGACACCAGAAATGGCTTTTGCTATTTTTACCTGCTTGATTTATGCCTGGAATTGTAAAAAGCAGATTAAAAGCCGCTATAAGGGAAGAAAGGCTGTTCCACTTGTTCCTATTGAAGCACACCAGAACAATCCCAAGCCGGCATCAGAGAAGACTGATCCAATCAAGCTTAACATCAAAGCATTAGGAGACCCAAGTGTAGAACCACTGATTATTGAATGTACCCAAACAAGTGATGATTCTAATCCAGTTACCTCAATGCTGGTCATCACACCCGATGTTGTAGAGTACATGTTTACAAGACTACTCCATATCCTAGACCTGGTTCATGCATTCAAGATCAAATGCCAAAAGTCATTCACTGTTACAGATTTCCCTATTCTCTCCTCTACATATGGGATCTCTTTCCATCAAAGGCTTATTGCCGAGACAGCTGAGCAAGAAGCAAATACTCAAATCCTGCGAAAGAACCTTTCTGAATTTGGTTTGCAGATAGACAATGTTGCTGGGGATGGGAATTGTTTGTTTCGGAGTATCATTCTCCAAGTACGAAAACTTGCACAGGTTTCTCCAGAGTTGCAGCAGTTCTTAGCATCTATCAAATTAGACAAGTCCATTGAAGAAGACACAGCAAATATTCGAAAACTCTTTGTAACCGAACTTCAGGACAATCTAGCTGCATATAAGGACTGGATTGACATGGAGAAGGTCAATGTGGAGGAAGATTTAAAGAATTTTCAACAAAGTGGTTTTTTCTCAAGTGACATTGGAGATTTGTGTGTCAAAGTCTGCGCAAACTTACTACAAGTGCCTGTCATTGTCGTCCCTTCTTTGCCTAATGTCAAGTTCTTTCCTTTCCTACCTACAAAGTTTACATCGACTACACCCATATATGTTGCCTATAATCATACTGGCCCAGGGCACTACGATGGAACTAAGGGTAAGTAGGAGAATAGCTTTTGTTATGAGTAAGAAACTAACACACAACACGCACACAGTGTATGCTGTAACATTAAAATCAGGGATTTTCCATTTACAGAGTTTTTCATACATAGCATTAATTGATTGATAGATTGTATTTACAGTAAGATACGGTACAGCTTCAGTACAAACAGATATCGATTTTTTTTCCCAGCCCCCTTACAACATCTTTAGTTATGTTTTAGGGCAAAATTGGTTCATCTGTTAAAAGGTTATGGTATGACAGTGCTTCCTATGCTGTGGTAGTGCTTCCCTTCTTCCATCCTTCCTTCCCTCCTCCCTTCCTTCCTTCGTTACTTCCTTCGTTACTTCCTTTGTTCCTCCCTTCCTTCGTTCCTTTCTTCCTTCCTCCGTTCCTTCCTCCCTTCCCTCCTCCCTTCCTTCTTTCCTCCCTTCCTTCCCTTCCTTCCCTTCCTTCCCTTCCTTCCCTCCTTCCTTCCTTCCTTCCTTCCCTCCTTCCCTCCTACCTTTCTTCCATCTTTCCTTCCTTCCTTCAGTCGGCCTACCTTTACAACACAATTTCAGCCTATCCATCACTAGCTCCATCCATTCATTGCTCGTTTTTCAAGGACCTTTCCCTTTGATTATGTATTACACAGAAATCACAGCGCTTACCCGCCCAAAGACAAAGTGCAAGTGTGGCCGATCCCATAAGTACAAATCCGAAGATCCTTCGTCCAGGAACTTCTGTGGGGAAAATAGCAAGTGTCCATGTGCATTGGCCAACACCCCATGCATCGCATGCCAGTGTTTCAACTGTGGCAACAAACCCACCGTGGATTCTGGCATATCTTGCAAGTGCGGATTTCGTAGGTGGATTCGTAAGCGCACAGTCCATGGTCAAGTAGATGTCTCTTGTCTTAATAAAGAACGAGCGACCTGCGTCTGTGCCAAAGCTGGACTGGATTGTAACCAGAACTGCATTTGCCAAAATTGCGGGAATGGGAAGCCTAAAGAAGAAGCTCTAGTAGAAGAGAACCAGGAGGACACCCCCCAGAAAAGAGCTCGTAAGGGGATCAAACGCAGGTCATGGGGAACTGATCTAAAGAGTTCAGTTTCTGAATCTGAGGAGAAGACTAACAGTGAATGGTCAGAACAAGAAGTGATCTGCTTGATGGTTTGTAGAGAAGTGCTGGAGGCGTGTAACGTTGAACAGAATGTGAATAATATCAGTCAAGTGTACCGGTACATCGCAGGCTCCAAGAACAATAAAGACTTGGGTTTATCGATAAGGAGCAAGGAGGATTCCGATATCCAGGCAAAACTGTTGTTCTTGCACTCCATCAAACCCGCCAGACTGTTTATTGCTACAACAGAGCCTAATGCACAGGCTGAATGAACTGGGAACCACCGAGTGATCAAACCCGCCAGACCGGTTACCACAGCAACAGTGATCAATGAACCGAGGTAACTGAGGATGTGGAATAAAGAATCCATACTAGTTCCACGAGCATCCCCATGAGGTGATTCCCAAAATCATCAAAGAATATAGAACTTCAGTCATCAGCAAATAGAAATATACATAGCTCATTTTGATGCAATACTGCGCGGTTTTACGACAACCATGTTGTGGTGAAGGAATAAGGAAATGGAACTGCGGGGGAAAAGATTTCATTTTTCAAAGGAGAACATTTCTGTTGCATTGTCCCAACATGGCTGACGCAAAGCCCCTCTATATACAGCTACATACATACATAGTTTATTTGTTAAAGCAGGTTACTAAAAATTCGCAAGACTAAGTCCTGATGTGGACCTGCATACTAACTAAGTTTACAAGTATGAATATAACTATTTCAAAAAAGGTTGGTGAAGGTTTTGTTGCATGTTGCATGTTGCTTACCAAACTTGGAATGTATTATATTCACATGTAAATAATGTCAGCACAGAAGAAAATATGCTGAAAAAAATCTGACGACAAAGTTTGGGTAAATCCCATATTATCGTGACCTTTCGTTGCTTGAATTCACATCACCCATACTGCATTTCGTCGGTTGGTATACAACAAGCAACAAAACCTTCACCAACCTTTTTTGAAATAGCTGCATCACTTAATTCTCACGCGTTAACGTTAAACAAAGGCATCATGCTCAAGGAATTGACACGTGACTTCCTTTCGGGTCCACTCTAACGGGTCTTTGAAATATCCTGTCATTACGGACGTGACATCAAAGTAGCCGTTATAGACAGACCCCTTGCAGCACGTCGGAATGCAGCTCAATTTGGAGGGCAAAACAATAGGTTCCAATTCTCAGGAGATTGACATTCTATTGTTTCGCCCTCCAAATTGAGCTGCTCTGACGTCACATGCAAGGGGTCTATATTCACCATTTTCCATACATCGGTTCACTGGTCAAACACAAAGCATCCAATCGAGACTGCAAGGTAGTTTCAAAATATTATTTAACTGATTTGAACCTCGTCTGAAGGCTTGGTGTTTGACCAGTGAACCGATGTATGGAAAATGGTGAATCCCTTTTTTTGAAATATCTAAGTCCTCACTTAACCACAAGATATTTTTAGTAACTGAGATACTCTTAAAGTCGAATAATGCTTATATTTTACAAGCAAAGATGTTAGATGTGCTTGTAAGGTACTCGTAATAATAGATGTGTCAGGTATGAAACGTTTTAGGTACTCTTTCAAACAATCATTCATAAGTGTATGTTTTTCTATTTCATACTTTTATTAAAAAAACAATGACATTTTTCGTGCAGAAATGGTGAACAACGTATTTGTATATAGAAATAACACAGGCACCCAGTATCGAGCAAGTAGTATTTTACCAAGTAATTCCCTCTGATGGGGGAGGAAGTATTTACCGGTGCCCAAAACCTAATTCAATAAAATTGGGTCCCTTTTTTGGATCACTATTCTCATTAGGAAATACAAATTTGAATTAGAAAGAAAATACGCGAAGCATTGGCCAAATTCACCACTTTCCCTACATCGGTTCACTGGTAGCCTCCTTCGCAGACGTTCTTAGGACGACCCTAACAGCGTCTGCGTAGGAGACTATTCACTGGTCAAACACGAAGCATTCAGTCGAGGCTGTAATGTTCAAATCTGAATAATCCTTTGAAACTACTTTGCAACCTCGATTGAATGCTTTGTCTGTGACCTGTGAACCGATGTATGGGAAATGGTGAATGTTTGCAAACGTCCTATCCCAAGATCTTTCTAGACCAATGTTTCTCTATCTTGATCATAAACATAACCTGGACTAGTCATGGCACGTCCAACAAGCAACAACATCTCATCGTCAGGAGCCATCTCGATTGGTTTAATAAAATCATTGGTTTCCGCTTCCACGTCCGCGCCTGCCGTGATTAGCGCCGCTGCACAGCGGATATGACCATGGTAGACAGCGTCATGTAACGGTGTCCAGCCATACAAATCACGGACTTTCACGTTCACGTTACGAGATAGTAAGAAAGTCAGGCACCGATACCCTCCATCGATAGCTGCACGATGTAACGGCGTGATGCCAAAACTGTTCGGTTTTTCTAAATCTAGGTTTAGTTCCTTGTTCTTGTTAAGCAGGTCACAGAGTTCGTCGATATCATCGCGTTGGATGGCATCATGAAGTAGCTCTTCGGCATAGAACGACACTTTCTTTTCTGCTCTAAGTTGACTGATTCTTATGGAGTTCTCTAAGTGTATAACATCTTCTGCTGTAAAACTACCAGTGTCACATTCGCCATCTCTTGAACTGACATCACTCGCAGGGTCTTCCGTACTACAGACAGAAAGATCCCCATCTGTGGAATCATTTGATACGGTGGAACTTTTCCTACGGCAGTCATAGTCCAGTTCCGTGTCATCTTTAAGCCTTCCATCTTGATTGAACAGACTTTTCAACGCAGTATCTCTTTTCTGTTTGATAATCTTTAGCGAACCAAACGGGTAACCACGGCTAGTAGAATTAGAACTCCTCTGTATAGTCCTTAGACTCGAAGGAAATGTCCTGGTAAAATACAAGCCATAGTCTTCACTAGAGAAATCATCAATCACAGCAGATGAAGCACTTTTGGTTCTTCTTTCATCCATACCTCTCTTATAGTAATCTTTTTCCCTAGTGATTCCTCTGGCGAAGACTACTGTGTTAGACCTGGGGCGTTTTCGTTTAACAACCTTGTCAGCAACATTCGCATCCATATGGCAAGATATTTCATCAACTCTCCCAATTTATTCTATGTTAAGTTTTGGTTTATCAATTTATCCTTGTGAGTGATGGGAATTTTCATTCACCTTATAACCAGACAAATTGGCTTGGTTCTTTCAGTAGATTCATGTCTTCATGTCCCCTCACCTATTAACGGATCCAACGGTTTTTCTCGACAAACCATTTAGGCTTGAGTTTGAAGTTCAATCGTTTGATAACCAAGTTAATTGACGTAGAAATGACGATAGAAAGAGCTGTTTTGATTAAAATGAAAACCAACTACACGAACTAACTAGTGTAATATTCGAATCCTTTGCCAACCTGTGACTTCTTGTGATAATATTTATCCAACAAACCAAGAGGTACATAAAAACTCGCTTTAAATTATCAGTATAGCTGATATTATGTTTGTGGTCGTATTTCGTGTTGTGAAGGAAAAGAATATGCTGGCATCGGTCACGTGACCCAATCCCCTCGGGCACTATTTAAGAGCTTAATCTCAACAAAGACTTCTAAAAGAATTGATTATCCAAGACAAGGCAAGGGCCGTTATGGGCCTTAAAGGTGGTCATTACGTGATACGAATTCAATTAAACCTTTGGTCTGGTGTTGACTGAACCACTAAAAAAATAAGTCTTCTGATAATTAAATTGTCGTTAGCGTTTAAGTAATAGGTTCGCGTTCTGCCAAAGGAATTGCTTTAGCTTCTTTCATATAAAGTTTGGCCAAAAAGTTACTCAAAAGTACAACTTAAAAAGTGTCCCAGGTTATAAACCCCAAAATTATATACTAAATCGTGTTTGAAGTCTCTGAGAAAACGTTGCACTAAACCATGTAAACAGAAAGAGAAATCCCTGTTATTAGCCGCTAGTATTCTGTAAACAACAGATATATATCTATCCAGTCAATGCCATTAATGTTGTCCACCAAAAAAGACATTTAGACCAAAAGAAATTCACGTGATACCTAATACACTCGCTCTAAATGCTCGATGCCAGCAATCATTGTATAAGTAGAGTTAATAATTATTATTCTCTATTCATTGTTTCTCATTATAGAGTTTGAAACCAGAATTTATATCGTTTAGAACAAATAAACAAATCATCACGTGATACTTCTTTTGGTCTTCGCAAGACAACCTTTTTGACAATGACTGTATAGCTACAATTGTATCCGATTGGACGTTTTAGTCATAGTATGAGATACCTGCATTTTATTGCATATATCAGCCAATCATACTGAGTCAGTCGTCCAAGGCAGACCTTATATAAGTAATAAGTCTAAACATGGTGCATGCAAAGACATGCAGTCATAGTACTTTTGTATACTGATAAATACAATAAATACATCAATATCTCTAATTTAAACAATATCCCAGCAAAAGAATCTCTATTCTTTAATTCTGATTATAAAGTTGTTGAGTAGTGAACTGTCTAGCATTTTTACCAAAATTTTCTTATCATTGAGGTAGGAACGTCATGCATGCTCTGCCGACTTGGCAAAGTCATCATATATCTTTGCTGCAGGCGAGCAGTTTCAAACGGTTGTAGATAAAAGTTTAAACATAGACAGCTAAATGAAATAACAATTAAACTTGGAATAGAATATTAACTCTTTCACTTGAAGCGTTAGTATCAAGAATTACTAAAAGTAAACTGATTGATATTTGGATTGGAATGTAAAAGATTCGCCTACGCCCTGCAAGGTGACAATACTGAAAGACCCTCCCATTGTTTCCTCCAATTTGAAAACAGACACTTTTGGAATATCTAAAGTAGCCTGAATTTTCACAAATTCTCCCGCTAGAGTTACCAGCTCCAACTAGAAAGCATTGATAAATGGACTCAGTACACTGAGACTCGCCTTTGACCAGTACATACATACCATTTATACGAAACCGTCTCTTTCATTTACACGGCTAGGCGTTTAAGTTTTTGTCCGCGGGATAGCACAGTTCCATGTAAACGGGACGCCTAAACGTACAACTTTTTGAACAGCTAAAAATTCGTCCGGTAGCGTAAGGCTAGCCTGAATTCAACCTCAGTACACTGAAAATATTGAAGACGCTTTCGGATGTCAAGAATACCTCTAAACACCCGAATTGAAAAGTAAAGAATAAAGTCTGTCAGGACACTAATTACTAAATAGTGCAATTAAAAGCCATATAGATTTTATAACAGAACAATAAAAATATTCTATTGTACTATAAAATCCTCTTTATTATGACTAGAATACCTTTTATTTTCGTGGTTTTGTCTACAACTATGGCGGACAGTTCAAAGAGACTAAATACAAAACGTAGATGACTTACTGTAGAATCGCCACTTTAGTCCAAACAGAAGATAAAAAGAGCGGTTGCTTTTGATGTCACTTCAAGCTCAATCTCCTTGAATGATGCTGTCTCTCGTCTAAGAGCAAAACATACTTATGGTCGATAGCCATTATCACATCATTAACAGTTAGGTGTTGTTGGCTGTATTAATTTTTGATTTTTCTACATTCTGCTTCGTGTAAGGTGTTTTCTTAAATCCACAAAGTTCTATTTTTTTCCCTCCGTAAAAATCAAGATATGAATTGAGATTTATACGTATGGCACGTATCATTGAAAGGGGAAAGTACTTTCCGTTCTGAACTTGTTCACCTACTATAAAAAAAAGTAATTTCTTTATAATTAGCAAAAATTTAGCTTGAAACTAATCTGTACTAACATGTTTTAGAGTTTTTCAAATTTCCAGCTTCTTACTATAAGAATTTGCCAGGACTAAGTGGTTCTTTATAATTCTGAGTTAGTTTAGATCAAAGTTGCGTTGCCAAGAGACTCAGTGAAAGCATCTACTAACTATGGTGAAAGTTAGAATCTTGTGTATATAACTTTTAGCATCAATGAGTCAGCCTTTTTACATTTTTAATCCTAAAACCGATCTGAATATTAGTGCCAAAATATTTTTCAGTAGTAAGAAGTTTTCTTTATCAAATTGATCAAGTAATACTGAAGAAAGCAGGCAAATCTAAACTCACACTAAATCTATCATAATCGTTTTATTGCCGAGAAAAACGTAGCATACAGTTCTGTCAGACTTTCAACGCGACACAAAAAAGTAATGAGCTTTCTAGAATAAAACCGTCAATTTAAGAAGCACTAAATAATATAGGGTGCTACAAGTGGGGCGGACCCTTTGAAATATTTTTCCAAGACTTTTATACTCCCAACAAATGTTATCCAATTAATAAACACTGCTGCGATTCACGCTTATTTTCGTGTAAGACAAGGTTCATTTACTATTATAGAGTGATGTGTTTCTATTGTGATCAGCCTGAAATACTTTTATGATAATTTGGGCACCAACGTCATCTCTCTTGGGACGTTCAATGACGTCCAAGTAGTAAACAAAGGGATATCTGGGCAACCCAATAAATAACAGAATAAGAACAACTTTGCCAGGCGATGTATAAATTGAATGGTGTCCCACTTACATGAGCATAAGGACCTTGCTGCCAAATAGGGAACACGAGACGTGTTAAGTACTTGTAAACGTTCCAGAAAACACGACGGATATATACCAATATCAAAAACGACACTTATTGAATCGTGGTAAAATATCAAAACTGAAATATGTTGAAGGCGCTACACCAAGGATGTAGAGAGAATGATTTGCTGCTGGTGTCTATGTTGCTCGATCAAAAGGGTAACGATCTTGTCAACATCAAAGACCAGCAAGGAAGAACCGCGCTCCATATTGCGGCTTTCTATGACAACCAGTTGTTAGCAGAGTTGCTGTTTCAACATGGGGCCGATACTTGCGCGGTATCGGACCGCGGCGAGATGCCACTAGATTGCGCAAGTCATGATGATATGGTGATATTATTAGCCAAAATGATGTCCAGAGATGGAAAAGAAGACCTTGTACGGGAGAGACTCAACTACATAAACAAACCAGCCAAACTCAAACACATCATTCTCAAAGAACTCGAGAAGACTTCACAGGAGCAACGAACATTGCCTTTCTTAGCAAGTCTAGTTGGGAAACCAAAAAGTGCTTTATCGAATTTATTTGGAATGTTAGAGAGCGATTCTCAGCGATCGAGTCTCTCTAACATCTCGGACTCTGGAAGATCGAGTATCGGTGATTCTGGGTATTCAGGAATGGATCAAATTGGATCCTCACGTGGTGAATTACCTCCGTCAGAAAGTTGCTACACATCCTCTAGTGGTCGAGGGGAGGTAGATGAAGTTGTGCCAAAACAAAGGCGAGTGACATCGCCACTAACTCAAGAGGAAATGAACTTAATCGAATCGAATTGTAATCGATCACTTGAACAAAAGAATGTTAACAACAAAAACACTAAAACCAGAAGAAAAACATATCCTACAAGAATGACAGCGAGTTCGAATTCCTCATCTAAAAAAGCAATTGCCAAGAAAAAGAAACATGTTCAGTTCCCTTCAGATGTGTTATTAGATGTTGCAATTACAGATGATGAATTTGTCGAAGCTTGTCATTTGATTAAGTCGAGAAAGGTGGACATAAATCGACCAGGACCAAACGGTTTGACGCCATTACACAGAGCTGCAATTGAAGGGAGTTACGATTGCTTGCAACTACTCATTGACCAAGGAGCGAACGTGGACATTAAAGATGAGAATGGCTGCACACCTTTACACGATGCGGTCTACCATGGAAATATCAGTTGCGTCTTAGCTTTGCTTAAAGCTGGAGCAAACATATCGATACAGACGAATAATTGGTTGAGTGTACTTGAATTGGCTAATGAAGAAGAAATGTTGCTTATCGTTGGACGTGCTTTGATTTTATATGAACTTGGTTTTGTTTCTGATATAGGAGAAGATATAACAGAGAATATTCCTAGTGATCCGAATAGAGAATCGTGCGTTTAAGATTAGCTGAAATATTTCACTTAGTAAAACAAATAAATATATGAATAAATAGCTAATTCAATTAACGTGCATGTTCGCCGAAAAAAAGCCTAAAGCTTTTAAGCTTTAAAAAGCTTTTAGAGCGGAATCATGAAATTTATTTCACCGTGGCATTAACACAATAGGAAACTCATTGTATGCTTGCAAATTCTACGACTTGTATACTGAATATATTCCTTAGTTCTTAGATAGTCTACAGAGAAGTTTGTTATATTTATTAAGCTTTTTTCGGCGACAACGCTAATTGAATTAGCTATATATAGGAATTGTAAGTTATAATGGATCAATAATTGATCCTATGTTATGACAAGATTGTACTTATGTCAATAAATTATATGTTATAGCCTCTTAAAAAGTCTTTAAATGGTGTCAATAGAATTATAACTGAGTAATATATTTCTAAACACTATAATAGGCACGAGAAAATATTTATACGGCCACACTAACAAACTTATGATATCTATCTAGCAAAGTAAAAGTATATGTAGAAGTTTTATAAGAAATTCATAATTATAATTACAGTGAGGACACTCGAACCGTGAACACTTTGAGGTTTTTTCATACTTTTTTTCTCCTTTATCCCTTGTGTGAATCGATTGGAAATATGATTTATTTTGAACAATAAGATTATTTGGGTTCAGTGCTTCATTTTCAGAAGGTTTGAAGCAGTAGAAAGTTCATGAAATAAAAAATATAAAAATATCAAGTGTTCATGGTTCGAGTGTCCTCACTGTAAGCGACCCAGACGACTAGCTAAGATTCGAGTCGTCTTGGTTTTTGGCTTCCTTCAATCACACTTTCAACAGTCTGAGCTAGTAAAGACGTTTTGGGCTGTGTTGGTCGAGAAATTATGAAATTAAAATTGGTGTAAAATCTAGTAACTGGATTTATTACGAATGTAAATAACCATGCAGAATTTGTTTCTTCAGCTCACTTGAATTTAATCATATTTTGGTCATGCTTTCATTAAAATATGGACAAAGTCTTGCTGATGGTTGGTTGACTTTTTTTGAGTAGATGATTAAGTCAAGGAAGTTAATTAAGCTCAGTGTTCATTTGATTTCGCTATTTTTGGTGATGAAAAAGGAAGTGATAGATTAACTGTCTCTTGTTCTAACTAGGACATGTCAAGTCAGTGATCCTGCAAGAATCTATCGAAGTAAAATGAAGCAGTTCGACCACTGCTTTACTAATGTACTCGATCGATGTGATTATCAATTGAAATATAGCCCGGATACTAGAAAACATTTGTACGTTAGAAGCCAAGCAATTTTTACATGTACAAAAATTGGTTCACACGCTTTACTATGCAATTGAAGGGCTACTCTTCGCTTCGTTGGTTTCATCTATATTATGTTCCTGAATATGCTAGACTAAGATTGCGCAGATTGATACGACGAAGATCAACGCAGGCAAGGCCAATATCATGAATATGGCAATCGCAAATTGTAAGATCGTGTATTGAGGCATATATAGGCAACTCTGAACTTGAAAATGGTAATAATGACTACTAGGGGCTTTACTACACTTGCTTCTCTTTTAGGCTTTCCTTTATTTTCCCTCCTTTTTCATTGCTTTCATGCATTCTTGTTTCATTGCTTTGTTTTTTCTCCTTCCTTTCTCTTTCCC
Source organism: Anthopleura xanthogrammica (assembly GCA_964019055.1). Classification (NCBI taxonomy): domain Eukaryota; kingdom Metazoa; phylum Cnidaria; class Anthozoa; order Actiniaria; family Actiniidae; genus Anthopleura; species Anthopleura xanthogrammica. Next base: position 27,006,188 of record OZ025206.1, on the reverse strand, counting down.
AGGCGCGAATCCAGCCTGAAAAAATACCGTTTTTCAGGGCCTAAAAGGCCGAACCAGCAATAACAAAAAAAATTGAAAACCGCGCAAAACCTCCGAAACAAAAAGATATTATCAGAAATAGAAAAAAATAAAATCAAAATTATCATTTGGTAAGTTCAAACAATGTAATTCTTAACCATTCTCCGAACCGGTTCTTGTATTATCATTCTTGTTTTATAAGAACTGTTTCAATAATTAAGCTATATTTACTGCTAATTTAAAAATTTTGACCGTTTTCCGGAAAAGTGTGATCTGCACGTCGGGATCTGCGCCTATCAGTTCCATTCCATTCTTATGTCTTTCTCTTTTTTTTAACCGGCATGAAGAAGTGCACGAATAAAAGAATAAATTCAACGTCATGCAATACCCTTTTTTGTCGCGGCAAAAGTGTTAAAGCAAATATACATATTGATCTGAAGTGGCTTCTGTTCATTTGATTATCACGTGCACTTGATGGAACATAGTCGGCTAATCACTCAACCGCAAAGATCACCCACGTACATACTAGCTTCTGGAAAATTAACGAAATTCCTAGGAACCTTATTGCAAATTAGATAAAATGATTCCAAGAGTGTGCCTAATTGAACGCTCGATTTGAGCCCACGATGTGTGAGCTTACAAAAACCGCTGAATAACCATTCAATATTTGAGGAACCTTCGTTGGTCTGCTTTTTTAGTCGTAAATATCTCAATGCCGAACTCGATCGGGGCACCCCTTTTTATTTTCAGTTTTTTTTTAAAATTATATGTAGGTTTAAAATCTGATTGTGATTCAAAAACATTTCGTGGGTTTTTGCGATAGTATAGAGTCACCATCAATGTTGAGCCACGAGCATATTTATAACATAACGAACTCCTTCGAAAATGCCTCAAGAGAAAGTTTATCCCAAAGCTAAAGCAACAAGAGTGCTTTCGTTGAATCAGTGACAGATGCGCTGCTATCTATATTTCAACGCACTGTGATCTCACTCTAGTTTCGACCTCTATCTAGTCTGTGCTAATCTGTGTAACTTAGAATTAAATATCCCTAAATCGGAACAGTGATGCAGGGGGCGTGTTAAGTGCGCACGTATCCCTTCAGCTTCAATCGTTAGAAGACGTAGCTTAGTTGATTATAGTGCACGGCCCCTATTCAATCCTCAGGATGTACACTTTACAGGCTTAAACAATTGGATATTTGATGCATTTTATTTCATTTATAATTTTGTTCTTATAAAAATCTCATTTACACTTTTTCGTTTTTTACAATTTTGCCATGATATCCTGATATCACAATAGTCCCCTTCACAGTTCCCTGCACCATCTTCAGTGAAAGGTAGCCATGCCTTTGCATCGAAGCGAGACATAAGGTGAACTTGAAATGATATAGATATGTGAATAATTTTCCAAGATGTTAAAAAATGTCTCTATCATTGCAAGGTTATCTCATGTCTCACTTCGATGTAAAGGCACGGCTACCTTTCAAGATGGCGTAGAGGACTGTGAAGGGGTCTACACGTTTAAGAGGCGATGAGGTTTTCTACCTTTGGAACCTCCTCCATCGTATTTCCTCTACAGGTGTCCACGCAGATGAAATCCTACAAATTGTACTCGGTCTTATCTTGTTATTAGGGATATCCTTAAAAGATCTTCCATGTTGCAAGAGTTTTTCTATCTTTGGGATTTCCTTCCTTGTATTCCCTCTACAGGTGTCCACGCAGAAGTAGCCCTGCGACTTGTACTCGGTCTTATCTTGTTATTTGCGCCTCTACGAGGGGTAGAAGTACGCGTATCCCCTCTCTCTGCAACAATAGGGTTCTGCATGTCAAGTGCCAGGTTATAAGACGCTGCATTTGGTGAAAAAAGCGCAGTTTTGCGCAGCCTTCGAGCTGCGCCATAAGTAAACTGTACTTTAGAGTCCATCCGTGAGCGCCTACTTGAAGGTGCAACACTAGTAGGACGCCTTACTTCTGACTTCTTATTTCTATTCTTAGATTGTCTGATTGACATGTTAGTGTTTGCTGAGTCATTGGACCGTAGACTATCAGAATGAACAACTTTGTTCAACGGGCGTTCCCTTGTGGAGTCGTTGGACCGTTCCCTTGTTGAGTCGTTGGACCGTAGACTATCAGAATGAACAACTTTGTTCAATGCGCGTTCCCTTGTGGAGTCGTTCAACCGTAGACTATCAGAATGAACAACTTTGTTCAACGGGCGTTCCCTAAGCTCGGTATTGGGACCGTTGTATTTTTGTCGAAGGTACTTCCTCCACCCCAACTGAATAGTCAAGGCTGCAAGCTGTTGTACTAGCTCTTTCTGATCATTCTGAACCTCTTCTAGTCCCATGGATGTTTCAGGGTGTTTTCGGCGTTTTCTATCTCGACAACGCTTGAACCATCTTTGAATCACCGAGGCTGCTTCCATTTTGACTCGTATTAGGTTGCGCCTTTCGCGCTCTTTTCGAGCCAGTTCCGATTTAGACTGCAAGTTACTCAGTTTAGCTCCACCTGCAATATCGTGGCTATTCACAATCTCAGGGCTTTTATACGATTGTATTTTAGGAATAACTCGTAAATCAATAGGTTTTGGGTTTAAATTCCTTTTATATTTTGTACACGTTTGTTCCTTCTTTTCCGTGTTACTGGAGCTGCGGTGGTCAATACTTAACGACTGCACCGTGCCATCAACTACATCTTTTTCATCTTCCATTATATTACTGATATCCACTTCTAAATCACTGTTTGATTCATTTTTATGACATTCAACAGGTTGATCATATTCTTCACCGGATCCTGGCGACTCATCACTAATTCTTTTTTCATCGAGGCTTTTTGTATCGCTATTCTCACAAACACCATCCACATTTTCATTCGATTTTTCGTGTGTTTTGAGCACATTCATCTCGTTCATCTCACTGCTATAGTGTGGATGAGAGGACTCGAGTATCGTTGACAACTGATTCGTATCTTCTGTAACCCCTTGGTATTCGGAGAAAGAGTATCTCTGACTAGCAAGAGATGTAAGATAATAACTATCGTCTTCAAATACCAAATCCATGCTATTTCTGTGATGAAGTTCGTCTTCGTGATTTGGGAATGAATCTTGGGAGTCCAGCAGTTGTTGTTGTTGGTATTGTTGTAGTTGTTGTAGTTGTTGTTGTTGTTGTTGTAGCTCGTTTTTGGTCATATCTGGTTTAAGGAATCCAGGATTATTTATCAAAGATATTCTATCTGGTATTTCCTCTTCCCTAACAGCACAACTAGGGCGTCTTTTCGTCGTGTTTCGTTTGAGGTGCTCGTGTCGCATATATAAGTCTTTGCGTGTTTGGAAGGGTTTGCGTATTCTGTAGCCTCGCCAGCATGATTGGATGGTTGTTGCGGCTACATCTTGGATCGCTGTGATGGTAAGGCCACCTTGTTCAATCATGTACTGGAAAATGCACAATACTATGATTAAACTCCCAAAGGCGGATCAGGATTTTTGATAGGGGTGTTAAATAATTTTGGTTAGGGGGATCGATTGTCGAGCCGCTGATTCAAAAAAACAAAAACAAAAAAAAAAAAAGAAATAAAACAAACAAACACAAACATAAAAAAAAATACTTTCACGGCAGCAATCAGGGGCGTAGCGGGGACCCAGGATCTGGGGGGGGGGGGGGGGGAGGGGCACCTAGAATAAAAACTAACTACCAAAATTTTTGGGGGCACGTGCCCGCCGCACTTCCTATGCCAGTGGCATTGACATTATTCATCAAACAAAAAAAGGCTCGATCTGAAAATTTTAAGGGGGCGATTACCCACTGCCCCCCTCGCTATGCCACTGACAGCCATGCTGTAGAACAGGAACAATACTATGTTCTTCTTCACGATAAGAGATTCCATTTTCCCAAAGAGAACATCTCTATTGTATTGCCCTCCAACATGGCCGCTGAGAAATCAGTTATTTTTTTGTGAAATGTTTGGACGACATAATGCATTATCTGACTAAGTTTGAACCAATTCATTGGAGCAGAAGCACAGAAGAACGGACATATTTTTTTCACCTAATTCGATTTTGTACAAATAATGGTGTATAATTAACCTCTAATATCTCTAAATACATTTTCCTACATAAAATCTAATAAACCTCTTTAACTTGGGCGTAATGTTTTGCCCATTTCAGACAAAGTGTCATTCCCTTGAGTATCATTTCTTTGTTTGGACGTAAATGAAACAAAAAATTCTTTTCTCAAAGGAATGACGCGTGGTCTGACATGGGAAAAACAAACGTCCAAACTAAAGAGGTCTCTTGTCATTGCTAAATGTTCAATATCAATCATCAACTGCAGCTAGCCTTACCTGTGCAACGTCCTGGTGATCTCCAAAGATCGCAAAATCCAGGGGTGTGAGCCTGTGGAGAGGAGAGGGTATAGCAAGAAACCTGTTAAATTCTCGATGCGCGGGAGTGGAAGGAAGAATAGTGGATGGCAAGTTGCTATAGCAAAAAGGGAGTCATGAAAATAAAAACCCCGGGGTGAAAACGAAACCCTGAAGCGGTGTCCACCGTGAAAGAGCAGCGTAAAAATAGTGCACTGCTTCAATGCATACTTTAGCCTTGTTTACAAAGGCTAGCTTCAAGAACAAAAGAACTGTTGACCTCAGACCAGAAACTCAAAAGGGGTTGAAACGCGTAACACCATCACCATGCTCCGGAATATTCAAATATGCAAATTACGAGTTTTGATATCATATTTGGAATATTAAGCTAAATTCAAATGGCCGCTTCAATCACATATCCAACTTTTTGCTGAATTTACTGGCTTTACTGAATTTCTCAATGGAATATTTGGAATATCTTTCTTTATGTTTAGTTTTGAGAGTTTTTAAAGCAAGAGAGTGTGATTTACTGAGAAGAAATTCATTGACAGAACATCTGAATATTCCGGAGCATTGCACTAAAGAAATGTATGGCTGTTACACGTTTCGACCCCCTTATGAGTTTCTGCTCAGACTGTAATAACAGCTATTGAACCGCAAGGCACCGACAAAAATGCTCATTCGATGCTGACCTTTCTGCGTCTTTTTTCATAAAGTTGGGAAAAGCTCTATTTCTGAGTAAGAGTTTGACAGCTTCCAGATGGCCAGAAGAGCAGGACCAGTGTAGTGGTGAAATACCCTCATGATCTAGTTTATTGACATCTGCACCATCGTCAATCAGAACAGACATGCAGTTGACAAAACCACCATACGCTGCACAATGTAAGGGTGTACACCTGCAAGATGGAACAAAATCAGGGTACATATAGGTAACTAGGGTAACAGATACAAAATCAGGGTACATATAGGTAACTAGGGTAACAGATACAAAATCAGGGTACATATAGGTAACTAGGGTAACAGATACAAAATCAGGGTACATATAGGTAACTAGGGTAACAGATACAAAATCAGGGTACATATAGGTAACTAGGGTAACAGATACAAAATCAGGGTACATATAGGTAACTAGGGTAACAGATAGAAAGCATCAGAATCACAGAATACTGATTTCCTTACCCAAGTCTGTCTTTCTTGTTGGCTGGGACACCATTCTGAATCAAAGTGAAGCAGATATGAGCGTGTCCATTAAGAGCGGCCCAGTGCAGCGGTGATCGGCCATCTTGGTCTTCTAAGTCGAGAGTCGCGTTGTCTGGAAGATAAAATGATAATTCCACTCCTTTATTTGTATTCCCACCTTCTTTAGCATATAAATGGCTTGGCTTACGGTAGCATGCGCTGCTACGGCACTGTCTCCAACCGCTGCCTGTAGCTTACGCCTCAGCGGTGTAGCAAGGACCTAGGATCTGGGAGGGGGGGGGGGGGCACTTCCGAAGGCCACGCCCGTGTTACGCCTGGATCTCGGCTGAACCACATATGTACCGGCCTATTCTGGCTTTTTGGCTTCAATTAATCAAACTGCGATCGCGAGCGATAAAGAAATTCCCGTTGAAAATGGAGGCCTGTCAAGTCATGGAAATGTCCTTATCGCTTGATCGGAATGAACTCGGCGCGTCGTAGTTTGATTGACGGGAGACAAAACCCCTGTAGTCGGTAGGTCACAGAATTATGTAAAGGACTGTAAAAAGTTACAGTAATTCGAGCAGTTCTGTTGATCTTACTTTTCATGAGAACGTTAACCACATCAAAGTATCCCATCTCACAAGCTCTGAACAAAGGGGTGTGGTTGATCTCATCCAGCGCGTCCACACCAGCACCATAGTTTAGTAATATCTCGACACATTTGATGTCCCCTGAATAAGCAGCGACGTGAAGAGCCGTTCGACCTGAATTATCTGTCGCATGGGCGTCAAGATGGTGACGAAGCATTGTCTCTAATGCCATACTAGCTCCTATAAAAGATAAAAGCAGTTATGATAAATATTCTTTGAATCCCATTATCTGCTCCAAATGGTGGTCAAACACTGGCCACTGTGTGCTGTCAACCAGAAAGTTATAACAGCAAGGAATGAATAGTCTCCTTCACAGTTCTCTGCGCCATCTTGAAAGCCGGGTTGCCGTGCCTTCGCATCAATAGGGACCTTAAGCACCAGGACGGGAGAACGAGGACGGCGACGTAAAGTCCGAGAAAGAACTAGGTCGAGATCGCCGTCGGTTTTCACACAACGTAACACTTAAGCACCAGGACGGTAAAACAAGCAAAAGTTCACCAAATCAAAATACGAACGTGAAGCCAGCACGTTTTCAATACGGTTTTTCGTGCGCGCGCCGTCGTCCTTGCTGCTGCAGTCCTCGCTAGAACGTGAAAAAGCACCAAGTGACGTTCTGGAGAGGACGACAACGGCAAGGACGACGGCGCGCACACGAAAAACCGTTTTGAAAACGTGCTGGCATCATCGTCCACCGTCGCCGTCCGCTCCCGTCGTGGATCTTAAGGTCTCTAATGTTACGTGACGAGAGGACCGACGGCGTTCTCGACCTAGTCCTTTCTCAGACTTTACGACGCCGTCCTCGTCCTCCCGTCCTGGTGCTTAAGGTCCCTAATTAAGCTAGCTAAACGGTGAGCTTGCAATGATAGAGACATGTGAATAATTGTCAAAGGTGTTAAAAAAGGCCTCTATATTTGCAAACTTTCAAGATGGCGCAGGGAACTGTGAAGGGGACTGTTGAACCCAAAATCCACCAGCTCTTTTATTCTAATATAGTAAAAACTTCAAAGCTCATTACAACGTACCTTTCCTGGCAGCCCACATTAACGCTGTCCGTCCTTCATTATCAGCACCGTCTTTGACTCCACGAAAGGACAAAAAGACATCAACCGTCTTGACGTAGTTTCCCTGTGCAGCGTAATGGAGAGCTGTGGCGCCATTACCATCAGGTAAACTGTGGACAGCATTTTTTCGAAGCAGGAGTTTTGCTATCCGGAAATTACCTAAAGACAACATTGCAACATGACAATGACAATGACAATATGTTTCTTTACACCTTAAGTTTACATGTTGGAAAAAATCATTTACAATGCCGTTTTTTTCGGTGTTAGCTAACTGGAATAACCAAAGGTGGCTATACGACTGACTAAACATTTTAATCATAATGTAAACGATGCATTCGAAAAAGAAAAAAATGGGGAAAAAAGAAATAAGTTATGAAAAGGAAATGAATATATAATATATGTATTTTTCTATAATTATAGCACACGAGTAAATTGCACAATGTTATGTGTCGCTTTATGATGGGAATGATATAGAAGTATAATGGAAATATATATTAAATAAATAAATAAAAATAGAATTAAAAAAGATATGGAAATATAAAGCTGTTGTATGTCCAAGTAATAGTAATCTACCTAGCGGCTCAAGGGGAGGGGGGTAGCCCCGGTACCCTTCGGCATCCTTCCCAATACACCAATCCCGGCTTTAATTGAGCGACCAGCAAACCAGACCAGCAAAAAAATGGGTAGTTTTCCCAATGACCGGAATAGTTATCGAGGGAAACAATGAATACTAATAGTATTATCATGTTGTCGAGCTAGCTTACCTAGAACAGCGGCCCAGTGTAGAGGAGTACGATACATGTTGTCTTGTAAAGAAACATTACATTTGTCGACTGACAACAGAGTTTTAACCACAGCTTCGTTCTGCTGAGCTACAGCATGATGGAGGGCCGTTCGTCCCTCTATATCTTGCCAGTTGATGATTTCATTTGACTGTTCCTATTCAGAGTATAAAAATAATGACATGATATTAGAGAACCAGCTTCAAATTTTATCGATACCCTGAAACAAGCTCTACGCTGATCTAACTCAGATCTATCTTAGTGTGTTAGGTTTTGTGGAGGGAGGAAAACCGGAGAAAAAAATTCGAATTAATGGAATTAATTAGACCCCCCCGGGGGGGGGGGGGGACTCCGGGGAAAAAGTATCGGGTATGCTCGTCGTATCTCTTAGGGGTAAAAATCATGCTAAGAACAGGAATCGAGTCCCTCCGACCTCCCTGTCCCGACCCAGGGCCCACACACTAACCACTACAATGGCTAAAAACAACAAATATTTTGAAATTTCATCCAGCAAGATAAAGGTTTATGGCCCAGTACTTTTCCTTACCAAAACAAGTTTGACGACGCCAGGGTTTGAGTTTGTTACTCCCCAGTGCAGTGGTGTCTTTTCTGTGACAATAAAAGTAACAATAAAATAATTAATGATAACCATTGATATATCAGTCGAAAGTGTTTAATGTACTGTTTAATAAACGAGCAGGAGTGTTTTATCAGGTTTTAGACCTGATAAAACACGATCTGCGAGTTTAATGAACGACTTCAAAAATTCATTCATGGGGTCATTGCTGTTTTATATACTGTCATTATTTTAAACATAAAAGTTTCCGGAATCTGCATTTGTAACAATAGATGTGCAAATGACTCTGTCGAGCATTTCAAGTTCATTGCCATTTTAAAAATTCAAACACAGTTAACATGCCACCAAAAAGAGCATTTCGGAAGCCAAAAACGGCAGACGAAGAAAAAGATCTACGGGGGAGCTGTGTACCTAGATCTACTAAATATGTAAACAAATGGGCGTTTAAAATATTTTCAACATGGCAAAGTTTACGAATGAACAAGAATTCCTGTTTAGAAGAACGAAGTTTTGGATATCACGAAAGTGCAGAGCTTGGACACAAACATAATCAACCTGAACGAGGAGTCTTTGGATTTTTGGCTCGTGAAGTTTATTGAGGAAGTTTTTAAGGAAGATCGACAACGATATTGCGTATTCAATAACTGTACTATTAATCTTGTAAACAAAAAACCAGACAATTAATTTCTTTAAAAAACTTTACAAATGCATGTGTGTTATACGATACTTAGCTATTAGAGGGTCCTTTTCATGATGTGCTTCTCTTAGTACTCTCTTGGCCCTTTATCAGTACACGCATATCTTAATATAAAGATTTTGAAATCTTTATAAAGGACCAATAGAGTACAACAGCATGTCACGAATAAGGGCCCTGAATAACGAATAAATAATTAGCATGATTATTTGCTGTATCGTTATTCATTCAACCCCGCTTTTCCCTGGGGCCGAAATCAAATCCCTCCCCGGGCTTTAAGAATGTTGAGCTATTATCAGGTATAAAATAGCATGCACTTGACGGAATTCTTCTATTTTATTGGACCAAATGCTCATTAATTATTCATGAATTTTTGAACTGGTTAATAAGAGAGAACTGCAAATAACTGCAAATAACTGCCTACAAATAACGGTCTGCTCATGCGCAGTAACGCTGCATTTGACAATGGCTCGCTTCCCTGAAAAAAAATGAGCCGACTTCTTTGTTATTGTTTGACTCGTGCGCACTGCACCTCAAGGATTAGAAAAAATAATTTGAATGATAAAACAATTATTGAACTCGGTTATCGCAAAATATCGAGATTTGTTAGTGTCTTGCAAGCAATTATTTGCCTCTGCTTACTGTCAGATACGAGGGAATCTAATAATTAAAACTACACAGGGGTGCTGACCATTTACCCGGAAAAAAACCCGGAAATTCTGTTGGGAAAAACAAATGGTATGTATCATTCCGATCAGAAAGTTCCAGAAAACTCGGTCTTCCGATTGAAGTAATACGCCACTTTTCTCGCTCTTTTTGTTTCTTCCAGGTAGACGCGTGTACCACTTGTCGGAAGTCAAAGTTTCCCGCTCTTTTTGGTTGGTAGACGCGCGAATTTCCAATCGATTGGTTTAAATGGTAGGCACCCCTGAATTGAATTCTGTCACCACATTTCTTCATCCAATATTCCTTCATATATCCTTTTATTTTTCTACTGCTACCACTTACTTTCAACATCTAACAACTTCACAGAAGCCTTGGCCTTCAAGAGCATTTTGACATGTTCATTATTCCCATAAGAAGCTCCCCAGTGTAAGGCAGTCATAGAGTCATTATCTGGATCGTCTACTTCTCCTTTAGGGGCTTTTTTCAGCAGCACAGACAAACACTGGAAATAAAAACACAGATGCTTTTTACTGCTAAGCTACACCAGTTATGGGACAAGGCAATCCTGGAGCCAAATGGAAGCAAATTAAGGCCTAGGGCAGGGCTAAAAATAACACTTGATCAATGGCCAGAAATGATAAACGGCCAGTGCTAGTGACCAGATGTGTCCAGTCAAGAGGACTAGCTTTTAAGTCTTAAAAGACTGAGGGATTTGGCAAGATCAGTTAGTGCCAATTTCGGCTGAACATTCTTACTGTCATTCTTACTGCGCATGCTCAACAAAATTTCAGAGAGTCTGGGAAACCCTTGTGCATGGTAGTATGTGCACCATACAAAATCCTAAGCATTTTTATCATACCTTTGCAGAATGTGGACTGGCAGCAAAGTGAAGAGGTGTTCTGAAAACAACAACAACATCAATAACAAATAAAAAACAAATTACTGCTATGATCAGACACAATACTCTATAGGCTGGCACCCATTTCCAAAATTATGCATCCAAAAGAACTCCAAAAATCTAAAAAATTTATATTCAGAAGCCTAAACTCAAAAGACTATAATTTTAGGTCTACGGATTGTAGAATTATGAAAATTTATATTTATTATTATTATATTATCATATTTTTAAATTAATACAATAAATTACAATCAATCAAGGATAGAGATATAGCCCTCTTGATTCAATCCTATATAGTCATCTGCTTGTGTTGTTACTAGCAGATTTATCCATACCTTCCTTTTGTGTCTTTTGCCTTCCAGTCTGCTCCTTTGGATAATAGTAGCTTGACACATTTGTGGTTTCCCTGGAATAAAAAAGAAATTGATTCAGCCTATAAATTAAAAACTACAATTTCTATACTAAAGTACTCTACTCAAAGCTGAATAAGTTATCAAAATGTCTGACATAATTTCCTGCCCACATCATACTGGTACTTTTAAAAGTGTCTTAATTTAGAGGTTTTTTATTACCTGGTATGCTGCCCAGTGTAGAGGTGTGCGTCCATCAACATCACTCATACAAACCTGCAATGGTAATAATAATAGCCTAATAAATCAACTCTTACATTGTAACATGACTAAGAAGATAATTTCCGAACCCTTATTTATGTGGAAAAAATTACGGAATGATAGATGGACCCTTTCTTTTGAAAGCTGCCTGGATTGCTTTAATTTGATAAACTGCAGGCCAGAAGCCTTCAATTTGGCAGTGACATGATAAGAGCAATGATGAGGTAAAAGGAGAGTGCACTACACCACTCTTGCAGAGCTGTTTAAATAAAGCTAACTCAATGGACAATGTCCAAAATTAGTACTTGTCCAGCCAAACACCTCTTGGGGCCAGTCTTCTTGACCAGTCACATTGAATGGTCTAATGACAGTTTATCAGTGTGATGTGGCCGATCATCATGTGCAAACATTAGGCAGCCATTATTCTTGATTTCCAATAGAAGGATGTTCAACACTTACGCTAGCTCCATACTTGATGAGAAGCTCAGCACAATCCAAGCGATCACCCAACACACTGTACACCTAGAAAATAACATGCCAGTACTGTCAACACTTGAAAATTAACAGGAATAAAAGGGACTTTAAAATAGTCAAATGTATGTATTTGTTAATAATACACTTTTAACCTTGTTTAGAGGCACTTTTGGTTGCCATTTACCATTCAACAATTCAGAAAAGAGTAAAACTTATTTACAGTGCAAACACACTAATTCGGAACATGTTTACAAAACTCTAACATCTCAGACGTATAGCTAGGTTTTAATCATCTAGGTTTCATTACTTATTTGCTCCATTTGACCATGTTCAATTGCTTTGTTTTCGTGATTGCATGGTAACCTTGTAAAAATGGTCCCAATTAATGTATCTGTACTGTATAATTATTATTAATGAAGTTACTATTCTTACCAAAGGAGTTCTACCAAACTGATCCCCTCTGTTTATTTCATCATTTCTTCCAGCAACTAATCATGTAAAGAAAATCATGAGCATGAATTAGTGCCCAATAAAATAAACCAATGACTGAAAACAACTATATTGAACCCTGCAACAACTGCTGGGCTGAGTCAGGGCATGGCTAACTCACAGTTGAGGCTAAAATGGAATTTATCATGCTGAGTGGCTTGTGGAGGGTAGAAAACTAGAAATTCACGGGAATTAGGGTCTAACCAACTCTACTCTCATGTCAGTGATACACAGACTCCAAATCACATGTGACGTTCAACTCAAGACCAAATAGGTGAAAGGTAAATTCGCCGGAAACAAAACGAGCAGGAGATTGGAACTGACAGACACCATCATAAGAAAGATAATTTCATTATCGTAATATACAGGGCTTCAATTAACAACTGCTTAAACAGCCACATCTGACTGACCAAAATTTGACCAGTCAAGGTGAGCAGTCAAGAGGACTGGCCTAGGAGGGGTAAGGCTAAACAAGTGCATATTTTGGCCAGACAGTATATGTTGACCAGCTTTTATTCTTAGCCATGTCCTATTTTTTATTTTTTTTTATTTAATCAATTTGCCAAAGGCAGGTGATAAACAATAGAACATTAAGTCCCCTACAAGGCGTATCACCCGAACCCAACCCATGTAAAATATACTAACCATCCCTCAAAGAAACCCTTAAGAAAAATATAATTAATGAATACCGGGTAAGGAAATATAAGAGAAAAAAAAATTTGCGAAAATTATAATTATAATAATGCCGTGTGAAAAGAGGACTATAATCTATTAATCGATTGATAGACCTATCTCTTGGTAACAGTAAACAATACAACCCCCAAATAGGTGTTGGTGGGGTATCGGTAGGGTGACGCTTGGTAGGTTGTTGGCTGGATGTCAGTAGGTTATTGGTAGGATATCAGTAGGTTATCCGTGGCTTCCAGGCAGATATCGGTAGGGTAACGGTAGGATGTTGGTATTGGTAGGCTAACAGTAGCTTAACGACCGATACCCTACCGACAATGATTTGGGGGTCGTATTGTTAACTATTACCCTATTTCTCTGTTCACACACGTCAGTTTACAGTACCTTCTTGAAGCAGTTTCTGTAACAGACTTTTATTACCATTTACAGCTGTGGCATGCAGTAATGTAGTAAAAAGACCTGAAACAACATCATTATTTTATCAAAAATATTTGATTAACTAAAGCTTTTCCTTTTTGCAAATTAGGAGCGACCAATATTGCATAAGGTCTATTGTCTTCCAATAATTCATCTAATTACAATGTGGTTATGGCAAGATATGGTACAGCTATATTACAGCTACGTATTGACCGTCTCATTTCTCACTCATATGAAAGCTACTCTAGTCCCAAATTTACCTTCTGACAGGGATTCTGAATTAGATAGAACATCATCATCCTAAAGAGAGAGAAAAACAGATATAGTAAGATATATATAAGAAATATGGGCTGGCACAAAACTACATTACAGTTTACGACCATCACTCCCCATAAGGGGCTCTTCCGTGAGGTTCGCTCAATAAATAAACTGAAATAAAGACAAATCCTATGAACATAAAGTGTTTTAAGAATCCCAACTGGCAAGGAGGCAAACCAGTTGGCTATTTACAAGCATGGTCGAGAAACTGAATTTGACCTAATCAAAATTGGGACAAATACAATTTCAGCTAGTGGCCAGAGCAGGGCTCAAACCCGGTGCCACCGGATCAAAAGACAAAAAAGAAACTAGACCTATGATTATACATTAAAAAGCTCTGAAACACTATTCAAGCACCCCATGATTAATAGCACTTTCCACGGACGACGTAACAATGATGCATTATGGGATTGAGATGCAGACAAGCTTTGGCCCAAAACACATGCTAATTCCTATGCTGCAACAATGTTTTGTTGTCTTGTTGTTTTTCCACTGATATTGTTCTCGTCTTTTCCTCGTAACCAAAACCTTTGTCAGCATTTCGATCCCACAAGGCTTTGCGATATCTATCATTAACTGTAAAAAATGCTATTGACCATGATTAAAGAATCAATGAGCTTCAAGCAATCAATCCACATATGACCCGCTGTTCTGCTATTCATAAAAACCATTCTAAAAGAATTTAGTTGAAGAAATTAGTTAATGGCTGCAAAGCAGGATATCTTTGTACTAAAAAATGCCAGAATAACTACAGTAAACCCCTCATTAGTCATAAACAAACCCTGACTACACCTCGTAAAAACTAGTAAAATCTGTTAGCTGTTGACTATCAGTAGTAAAATGTGATTAACAGGTATTACTTATAATCCAGAATAGACTGTACTATTGGCAGGACAATTAAAACACATTGATCCAAGAACAAAAGACAAGAGTATTTATTGTTAGAAGAATACAAAAACTTAATTTATTAATACTTCTAAAAATAAATCAGCTTATGGACATTTATATACGGACATTTATATAAAAAAGCTCAAGAATGATCAATTTTTCACTTAAACATTTGTTCAGAATTCAGAGTGAAGCACAAAGACTACCGTATATTTTAAAAAGAAGTTAAGATCGAAGGTTAGAGGTGATAGACCTGATCAAATAGAACTTACCCAACATGACTGTGTAACAGAGTTTTGGACGGATATATTGACGGTGCTCATAGCAAAATTACACGTCTTGTAATCTTTGAACAACCACTGAATGCTTCAAATCCTTTTTTCCGTCTTTGTATTATCAAACAAAGCATTTTGCAGACCCAAATGAAGAAGAAGTTTAGACGGAGGATCGAGTAGTCTCACATTGCGTCCTTCTTTAAAATTTTCTTTGTATCATTGGCTGATGATGTAGGGCTGGAGGAACTATCTAGACCTTGTATGTAATGTCATGACAACCAAATTCTCAAACATAAAAGTGTTTTGTTAAAGATTCATGATGAATGCCCAAGGAAAGACGTCAAAGGAAGGAACCATGTTTGTTTGCATTCTTGTGACAAATGCTTACCCGACCATCCCCTCCCTTCAACCATAACTTTCAAGAAAAATCGTTTCCTTAGTCCCACTGGAGTTGTTTAAAAATAACGAACATATTTTTGAATTCTTATAATATATTTGAAGTTAATAATAAAATAAGATTTGACAAAATTTTGCCATTTATACTTTTCGAAATTTTTGATCAAATTAGAGTCCTCACTACCCTCCCCTCCCCCATTCCTAAAGACCTTTGCTTTGCCACCAAGCTCGACCATTGAGAACAGGGTGATATATTCTGAAAGTTATTTCTTTCTCATTAATCACTGCACCTAAAATAATGCATAACTTATACTTATGAAGCAAATTTGCAAATCTTATTTCCTTTTTTTTCTTTAAAAAATTGCAAAATTAAAGCTAAAATAATTTTTAAAACTATCATTAGTAGTCTGGTTACTAGTTTTCAGTCTCTTCTTATGGGAATACCGCTGGATCGTGTGACTGTCAACTCAAGTTAGTTCAAACGTAGTATTTTCATCATGGGAGGAGGAGATTTAGTGAGTTTATTTTCATTTTTTTTACCTATTTTCTTAGGAATTTCAATCTATACTAAGCTGAAATAGAAAGAAGAGATATCATAATACCTACTTTTGTTATTTATTCAGAATTTAAAGAAAAGCTGGCATCCCCAGACAATACGCAATGTGGAACGAGTATGGAAGGCAGAGCAGAAGGCTACTGCCGAAGCAAAAAAGATCGAACAGCTTCAACGAGAATTACAAGAAGAAAGATCGAGAGAAGAAATGCAAAGACATGCTATAGACCATGGAGTATCGAGGTATAATACGCTGTGTTTTTTGTTGTGACTTAGAACGATCCACGACAATGCTGACCTAGTCTTGATTAGTTTATGTACGTGTTCCAAGGTTATTGTCATCGATAATTTGTCAGTAAGTTTCTTGTTTCTAAGACACACATGCTTACAGTATTTGTTGCATGTAATACTGAATTATTAGTTCCTGTACAATTAAAATGAATTATTTTGTCCCTACATACCCCTACATATTGGCTTCCTCGAGAAAGTTCTATGATGGTGTAGATTTGACTATTTGTAGCTCAGTCATTTACAAACTTTATCTGGAGTAGGTTAGGCTAATTTTAGTCTAGGTTAATAATTGTTTCAGGGTTTGATAAAATTCGATGGTGTTTATATCTATATCTTGACATCTATTGTCTGGTTGGCTGAAAGCGTGGACATTTCTCATGCAACAGCCATGTCAAATGTAGCCTGCGAAGTGACTCTCTGGGGTTTTTGGGAGAGGAGGATGGGACAGGAACAATAGATTTCCCCCTTCATTGCCTCACATTCAACTGCTTCAGAATGAGGTTACATGGTCCAATTAAAGAAATGTTTTATTCTGATCGGAATATGCTTGACAATTTTGACGATTTGACAATTCGTTTGCATCCTTAATGGACCCGAGAGCTTCATTTTTTCTTGCCATTGCACTAAATTCCTCTCTCACAAAAGAATGAGATCTGGAATCCCATCAAATATGTTAGGGATGTCCCAGTATGCACATTACAAAATTCTAGCGTAATCTCTGATAATTATTTGATAATTTGATTACATCTTTTTTAAATGGTAGGAAAAAGTCGGAGAGGCTAGACTGGATGTACTCAGCCCCTGGTCAGGTTGACAGAGAACAGTACCTTTTGGGTAAAACTATTGATAAACATGTGGATCCACTAGCCAATGATGATAAGCAGGTATGTAGAGTGCAAAAATATCACCTACACTATTAGATTTGGTGAAAGATGGAAGGGAGGAGTTGAGTTTGTTAGATGTTTTTTTTCACCCTTGGCCTAAGATGCTATAAGGGTTTGCTTCCTTTGGCAATAATCATCATACGAATTATTTAATGTACAGCAGCTGTATATAAATGTTTGGTAGCAGGGCTAGAAATAACAGCCAGTCAACAGATAATGTCAAGCCAGAATTGAAAGTTGTCTGGTCAAATCTTTGCCTTGACGGTTAAAGCTAAAACTAATTTGTTGTTGTTGTTGTGACGGACTGATTATTTCAAGCCCTGGGCATTAAACTTCATGTTATTTCCTTGTAGGAAATCATTTTTATGTAACATTATTTTTTGTCGCTATTTTTATAATCATGGGTAATCAAGGCAAAGGAAAAGGTTACCAGTTGTATAATATATGCTAAAGGCTATTGACAATATATATTTAACCCTCTCTCTCCACCTGTGCTCCATTTTAAAGATATTTCAAAGTAAATAAGCTACAAGTTAAAGAGAGAACTCAATATAAGTTAATAATATGCGCCGATAAAAATGAATATTGATAATAAATATTATTATTATTATTATTATTATTATTAAGTGTGTGCAGAGATCACTGGGTGGGTTTGAACAATCCAATTCTAGCTTGCTGACAGTCAACTTACTTAGTCACATTTTATAATTGATAATTAATATTCAATTCTTTTCAGGATAACACAATCCCTGGCTCTTCCTTAAGTGACGCCAATGCTAATACACCAGCTGATTTGGCTGCAAAGGTTCGCGATGATCCATTGTTTCTCATAAGGAAAAAAGAGGTGGAAAAGAAAAAAGAGCTGATAAACAACCCAATCAAAATGAAACAATTGAGACAAATGCTTCAAGATAATCTAACTAAATCTAAGAAGAAAAAAGATAAAAAGAAGAAGAAGAAAGAAAGAAAGGAAAAGAAAAGGAAAGAAACTGAATCTGAAAATAGTGATACTGATGACGATGATGTCAGGAAGAGTGATCGCAAGCATAAAAGACACATAAAGGATGAAAATAAGTACAGTCAGATGAGAAGAAGATCAAGATCAGAATCTCCTGGAATAGTAGAGTCTGAGTCAAGACGACATAGACCAGGACAAGGTAATAATGGATTAAAATTCCAGTCAAGAAAATCACGTTCAAGATCACCTATCAACAGAAGACAACAACATGACAAGAGAAGGCATCACCAAAGGAGTTCATCAAGATCACTGTTGTCTGATAGACAAAGATCAAGGTCTCGATCTCCTATCAGAAATGGACATCTTAGTAATAAAACTAGACCTCAAAATTCTAAATATGACAGATCATCTAGGAGATCACCTTCACCCAGAGAAAATAGATATTCTATGGAATCTCCCCATAAAAAATCAAGGAGATCAGCTTCTCCAGTAAGAAATAGGCAAAGGGAATCCCCTCTTCACAAGTCAAGGAGATCACCCTCACCAAGAAGAGAAAGACGGCACAGGGAATCACCTCAAAAGTCAAGGTCACCATCACCAAGAAGAGAAAGGCGACACAGGGAATCCCCTCCTATGAAGTCAAGGAGATCCCCCTCACCAAGAAGAGAAAGACGGCACAGGGAATCACCTCAGAAGTCAAGGTCACCATCACCAAGAAGGGACAGGCGACACAGGGAATCCCCTCCTATGAAGTCAAGGAGATCACCCTCACCGAGAAGAGAAAGACAATACAGGGAATTGCCTCAAAAGTCAAGGTCACCCTCACCGAGAAGAGAAAGACAGCACAGGGAGTTGCCTCAAAAGTCAAGGTCACCATCTCCAAGAAGAGAAAGGCGGCACAGAGAATCCCCTCCTCAAAAGTCAAAGAGATCTCTCTCACCTAGACAGGACAGAAATTCCAGAGGTTCTGCTGTTTCCAAGTAGGTTAAACTCATAAAGCAATTTTTATGCTTGGGAAGCACAGGTGGCATAGTGGTGGAGGGAGGAGAACCGGAGAACCCGGAGAAAAACCCTTGAAGCACAGGAAAGAAGCAATAAACGTGCAACCCTGAGACTGGTGGGACTTGAACCCAAGTCGCATTATCATTATAGACGATATTGGAGTTGCACTCTATTGCCTTCAAACAATTGTTTCAAGTCAAGTCATTTTGGTCAACAATAAAGTAAATGTATAGAAACTGACCAAAATGCCACGACAATTGTTTGAAGGCAATTAAAAGGAGTTTAAAGTTCTCTGATATCTGCTATTATTAGAGGGTATTATTTGATTAATAATAATTTTTACTTTTAAGAAAAATGAGTGCAGAAGAGCTGGAGAAGAGATGCCAAGAAATGCTTGAAAATGCAAAGTAAGTGATAACTTAGGGCCAAAAATGAGAGGACTTGGTGTAGTTTAGTGAAATTTTACCTTTCTTTTTCACGAATTTTGAAACAATTTCATTGTTTCATTTCTTACACCTTCATCTTCAAAGCTCTAAAATACCAAGTTGAGTAAGTACTCTTTTTAGTAAAACCCAGTAAATTTGTTCTCTTTAGATGGAGAAATGATCAAAGAACAACTAATGTCAAGAGATACAGGGTAAGATAGTAATAAATTGTGACAAGAGATAAATGAGATGTTATACTGTACATTAATAACACTGTAAAATACAGTAAGGTGCATTGGCACAGTTTTCATTACTACAGTGTATGTGCTGCTCAGGACAGCAGTTGCGACAGGCAAATCAGGTTATAGACTACTGTCAATCAAACTAATCTTCGGTGCCTAGTTACATACTCTGATTGTCAGTGTCATGAATAATGATTGTATTGCCAAATTGTCCTTGTTGTGGCTGTTGTCTCGATCAGCAAGTAACAATGAAAAATAGTGGTAGGATCTGACACCCTTGATACAAACCTTATGCATTAAAAAAGTGGCTCCTAAATCCTATAAGAAAGAGAATACTTTGAATAACAGGGTTGTAGAAGGACATCTTTTATGATCAAAGGTAAGACTATCAAATTTAATCAATTCAACTTAAATTGTCCAATTTTATAATACAGGATAAAGAGGAAGCTGAGAAAAAGGAAGAAGCTCAGAACTCTGGCAAGAGTGCAGAGTTTATCAGGTATACTATTGGCTGAGTTGATTTTATGTTTCAAAATACAAAATAGTTGTTACTGTGATTTTCATAATTACACTGTACGTGCCTGGACATCGAAGTTCAAAATTAATTTCAATGTGTAAATAGTGATTTGGCTTCTGCCAATCAAAACTAATCAGTCGGTACCTTTTTATTTTTGACTGGTGGCAGTGAAAATCCAAATTCCAACGAGAAACTCGCAACTACCGAGTTCGCAGAATATTGAAAATTGCTGCAGTAGTTGTTTAGCCAATAAGTTGGAGTCATTTTTGGTTTACAGTGTTAGTGTTAGTCAATCCTAAGGCACTTGAACCAACAAACTGGGTGACTTGTTTCTTTTTTTTCTTTGTTTTCTTGGTAGTTTTAATGTTAAGATTTATTAAGCCAATAATTATGGTGCCTTGGTTGAATAACATTTTATAATAATTAAGGATGTTTGCTGGCAAAATCGTTTCCCATATTTTTTTCTTCAAACTTCTCATGTTGAAATAAAACCATCAATGAGATTCCATGAACAAATAAAAAAATGGGGTCACCCTTCTCGTTAAGGAGTGAGATGATATCAAAGTGCAGACTTTTTCTTGTCGAAAATTGCTTGCGTGCAGTACATACAAGTCAAGCAGTTATATTAATAATTATACTGTACAAACTCTGAAGTAACTTGCAGAAATCTAAGTATCAGTGATAATCTATGTTTCAGTACCATGAAGGTTGATTCATTCTCATCCAAGACCACAGCATCAGTAGCTGACAGGATTAAACGAAATATCAATTCTCTACAGAGAACCAAAGCAGATCTGGACACTTTCCTGGTCAAGAAATGACGAAGGCAAGCATGAGATTTCTTTGTTTCTTCTCTGGTTAGAGTTTGAAGGAGTATTATCCAGTGGAAACATCAACTTACCAGTGACAGAACTCAAAACAGACCTGGACATGTCCTGGTGAAAAAGTAAATAAATCAACCCTGCTACTTATGTAGCATCAGAGTGCAATCCAGGTCATCCTGAGCCAGTCATGTATTCTCTGACAATGCCAACATAAAACAGTAATTGTGTTTACTAAGTAGTACCATCTATAGATGTAGATGATTATAATGGACAGATTGAGTGAAATGGCATGGCTTCAAGTTGACAGTGCAGGGCTCGAAATAGGGGCCTGCCAATGGCCAAAATGCAGGTCAAGTTTTACTACTGTCAGGCTAAAACAATTTTGAACTGCCAAATGGAAAATAAAAATGGCAGGGGAATTTTGCTCCAAAATTATTTATCCTGCCGAAAATAAGAAACTGTCTGGCCATTTATCTTTTCTATTTTGAGCCCTGCAGTGCAAGCATATTCTTTTTTGTGTGGCATTGTCTTCAAACTCCTATCCTCATCAAGGCTATCATCTATTTTTCACATCTTTGTCTTCCAGTGCAGACATGAAAAAAGTGCTTTCTCTCTTCCATTGACATGAGGTTTCAATATCTTCACTAGAATGGTTAAATGCCAAAGATAAACCCCAAAAATGCCAGAGTATGAATGAGTGTGAAAAAATTGAAGAATAAGGAAAAGAACTACCCATTTGCTTCCCTTTGAAAGGAGAATTAAAGAAAGGGATGGGGGCTGTTCAGAGGCTCTTAAATCTACAAATAATTTATTTTTCATACAAAATAGTTGTAACACTTGTAATGGTGGATTTTATTTCTCAATACTGTACAATCTATGCATTAATGTATGTATCTTAGTTTGTATATATAATTATGTATATTATCTGCCTGTCAAACTTTACAGTGTGGGCACTCGAACCGTGAACACTTCGAGTTTTTTTTGACATTTTTTAATCGTCCAATCCAAAACCAAATTCATAGCAAGGCTCTGGCAGTATGTTTAGTTAGCTAACCTAAGCATAATGTCAGAGCCTTGTCATGAATCTGGCTTCTGATTGGACGATTAAAAAATGTCAAAAAAAAACTCAAAGTGTTCATGGTTCGAGTGCCCATACTGTAACACCTTTTTTAATATATATTATTATCTTGTAAAGAGAACTAGTTCATGATCACTAAAGAAGCACATTCAAAAATTTTATACATATTCTGATAGATGTTGTGAGAAATACCAAAAAGTATTGTTCTATGTTACAGTATTGCACTGAAATATTTGAGGTTTTATCTAATATTTTAACAACATGGTTGTAAAATAATCCAATAAAGAATTCATGATAATCCAGTAGGTAAGAAATTAAATAGTCATATAAATGTAAGTACCACACTGTTACAGATAAAGCGTGTGACATATGTATTCAATTTCAGAAATTTAAGCAACCACTCTTGTTATAGGGCTTAAAATAACAGCCAGCCAGTTTCAGTCATGATGACCACCCAAATGAGTTTTAGCTTGGTCATAGGTCATTTCTGGCTCAACATTACTGGTCAAGATGACTGGCAAGGCAAAGATTTGACCAGACAATAGCAAAATCTGGCCGGACATTGTCCTATAACTAACTATTATTTAAAGCCTTCCCTTGGGGGTAATATTACAAACCACCTATAATGTGGGGCTCCAAAAATTATCCATACCCACCATGGAGGATATTTGAAAAATTAAGGATCCCCTCACCCCTCTGGAATTTCCAATTATCTTCCATACAAACCTTGTAATTTTGTTTTTCATCGGACCCCCCACCCCCCTGGAAATTTACAATTTCCTAAATGGTTGGGTATGGATATATTTTGGAACCACACGATGAACATCCAACATGACCACACTCACACCTTTTAACCAAAATACTCATAACTGATAACATCCACTGGCAGTAAAAACTCTTATTCATTACATTTATACCATAACTTGTTCACCTTCTACTACCTTCTCTTTAGAACTTATTCTAAGTTTTTTCTTGATGAGTGATTTCTTTAAAGAGGCAATCGTCTTGTCTTTCTTTGTAAGAGAACCTTGTAGCTCTGTTACCTTAGCAACAAGCTGTTGAACCTGATCTGCTAAAGCTTTCATGTCCTCATGGTAAGATGGCAGTGGGGACTGCATTGGGGAAGGCTCCGCCTAATCAAAATAGAACATGTATTGATAAGATAGGTTTAAGGAGGCTAGAAAGAGTTTTTGAACTTGCATATATACAATAGAGTGAAGTCGCTAAACCCGTGAAATAGATATTAGACTAATAGACTTTAGTAGACCCAAATACTCCAGTTTCGAGTTCTCTATTGCTCAGTGTTAGCCTCAATAGCATGTAATATATTCTTTACTACATTACTAACAGCCCATGGGAATGAGGTGAGGAATGTGTACAAATGAACAATACAATTGCTTTAGAATTCCACAGGTTTTGCTCTCCGAGGCTAAGACTAAGCAATAGAGATGTCGAAACTGGAGTATTCCGTTGTTTTCTTTTGTGTCTATTTGACTATTACACGTTAAGAAGCAAAGGAAAGATTGGAATGAAAATTTAAATATGACGTAATACGTTGCCATGACAATGATAGAACACTTTAAAAAATCCTAAATCAAATAAAGTTCTGGACAGTGAAAATCGTTTAAAATTGGCATGTTTGAACTTAATTCATAGATTCCACAGTACAGGGCAAATACTTGCAAGTCCACATTCCCTTGTTGAGAAACCCATGCATGAAAAACTGGCTTCTGAAAGAATTCCATACCGTATTTCCATTTGAGCCCAACGTTTCTTTTTCCCTTGCCACTACAAGTTTTACTGTGTTGCGCTCCTTTAAGGTTGCTATGACAACATCAAGTGAAGAATTCAACACGTTTCTTCCATTAACCTTCAAGTCAGAATGATCAAAAATATCGTTAGAAATGATTTTTAATAATAAAGCAAAATATATCAAATCCACTGTTTTCCCTTTTTGGATTAGAATATGATCATTTCCTTGAGTAAAGCTGCTGAACTCATACTCATACCCATGCCCTACTCATTACCCAAATCGTATAATTTTCCATGAGTTGAGTAGGGTTTATAATGGTATTTGAACTGAGTGGAATACAATTTGGTCAGAAATCAAACGAGTGATTACAAAATTGCACGACGGCGTAGCGGAAATCTTATCCAAAATTTTTTTTCTCATGCTTTGAATTGCCTTTTGTTTTCTGTGATCTGATTGGTCACATTCTGTTTTTTTTTCCTGCAAATTCATTAGCTCTTCAAAACAGTGCGATTTAAAACTCAAAATTTAATTAATTTTTTTGATGCCCCAATGTAAGTAAGATTAAATATCATTAAATATCATCATTAAATAAAGTATATTATTATTATTATTTGTGAATAAATCGCACTGCTGAGAGCCAATCAGATTGCAGGATTTGCTACTGATTTCAAAATGGATATGATTAGGTACGACAATTGGCCAATACACACTGATTTTTTTCCTAGTCCTGCATCAACGCAATTTTAGATTTTCTTGCAGCAGAAACTTTAGCGTTAATTAATATACGCGCAGTTTTCAAAAATAATGTTGCAAAGAAAAGTTCAAACAATTTTATAGCCCAACAACTTGGGCTCCCTGTGGTCTCACCTCAACTATGACGTCACCTCTTGCTAATTTTCCAGTTTTTTGTGCGCGACTTCCTTTTGCTATCCCCACAATCCGCACACCACGATGAGCTTTGGGTCCTAGTCCTCTTCTCCAGCTTGACAAAGAGGAACAAGATTTGAAGTTTGTAAACGTTTTTCCATTTTCGTGCTTTACGTGACTTACTCGTGCACCACCTTCCTCAATATGTTGACTAGAACTCTTGTTATTAAGACGTGATTCAAAATTTATCGGCGAAAAAACATCGTCTCTGTCATTTTCGAGATACTTAGACCTCGAGGGTTCTTCCTCGATAATGGTAGTTTGGTTTTGAATTTCTGTGTGTTCTGTGGGGCTTTCAACAACTGCAGTTTGACCATCGCCCTTATGAAAAACGTAGACAACATCTGCATCGTCATTTCCCTCTTCCACAGGAGATCCCGTCTGAGTTACACGTGCAATCTTTAGACCTAGTTCCATACCTGGGTCTCTTTGTAGAGTCACTGATATCAGTCTCGTCTCTTCAAGAATATCATAAATAGATGAATAAGAAGAATTAGTGGAATCATCGCCTGGGAATTCCCGCGTGACAGACGAGTTTTCAAAAACCTCCTCAATCTCTTCATCACATGTACTGTTCAAAGAAGACTTTCTTGAAAAAACTGTTTGTAATTCGCAGTGAAACTGTGGATCTATCCCTGTATAATCAGCATCAGATGCTGAATAAGATCTGGCTTGATCATTCTTTTGAGATCCAGTCCTTCGACGCTGCCTTGGAGGTGTTAGAACGCTTGATATCCGTCTTTGTGGACTATCGGATTTAACATTATAATATTCCAAAAACTTCATCCTGAATCTTTCAATTTGTGAATTCTTAGAATCACCCTTTTTCGTGTCGTCTTTCTTACCGTCACACAGATCTAGTGCATCGATACTTTGTTTTTGAAATTTGTACTGGGTAAAGCTGCGCCTTAGTTTTGAGATTTGGGAGGGCGACCTCTTTCTTTCAGCCTTTCTGATAAGTTCATTGCCTGGGTCCCGGTGTAAGTCAAGAGCATCGATGGAAGTCTTTCGTTGCCGTATTTTTTCGACACATAACCGATCTTGGTCTTCATCTAAGTCATTCTGGTCGTCGTTGTCTTCTCTGTCTTCGTGCCGCGGTGGTTCAAATAGCTTCACGTTGATGTCATCAATCTGATCATAATCATCCTTGATAAAGCCGCTGTCCTCTGAACTGGTTGTTTGCCGGCGCAGAACATCTAGGCATTGTTCCTCTTGAAGTTTTTTGATGGTTTCATTCAGGGTGTCGATGGTTTGGTTTTGTTTTTCGATCTCATTCTTCAGCTCATCGGATGTACCTATCTCTACAGTCTGTGACGGACTTGTGTCGCGCTGTGAGTACACAAAAAAACATTTATCACGTTTAGATGAGCAGAAACAGCACTTGAAGATAAAAAGAATGGCAGCGGTGGGATTCGAACCCACGCCTCTTACGAGACTGGTGCCTTAAACCAGCGCCTTAGACCGCTCGGCCACGCTACCAGATGGATGTCAACTATTACAGACAGTAGTTTAGATGAGCAGAAACAGCACTTGAAGATAAAAAAAAGAATGGCAGCGGTGGGATTCGAACCCACGCCTCTTACGAGACTGGTGCCTTAAACCAGCGCCTTAGACCGCTCGGCCACGCTACCAGGTGCATGTTAACTGTTACAGACAGTAGTGTAGAGAATAGGCGTTGCTATAGCTTACCGTCTTATTTACTCTAGATAGGAAGAAACAGAGTTCGTCTTCTGGCTTCCAGGTTGACTGGACTTCCACTGGATACTCATCTTGACCAAGGATTCGATCAACTAACAAAAGTTGAAAATTATTTATCACGACAAGCGTATCGTAGTAGGAGGAAGGGGGAGGGAGGGAGGGAGGGGGACAATGTAAGGGCAGGGAGGGGAGACGATGTAAGAAAACGCCCACTGCATGTCCTAAGATTCATGTCTCCATATTCAAATCATGCATATATATATAGATTATAGATTGTAGATAGATCAAAGACAAGACATCACTTTTGCTGTTACTCGGAGTTTCACGCTTACGCGATCTTCAGACAGTCTTTAATAAAGAATAATCCATACTGTAATCTATATATACCTGAGGCGCTATAATTGTAGTATAATCTATTGTTGTGGCCTATAATATATATATATATATTGACGTCGCCACTTTGGCTCTCGAAATCTAGCTTACTAACCCTCTGTTTCACCCCGATTAACCTAGCGCATTTAGTCGTTTTTGCAAAAGTCGCGCTAGCTGTGAATCGGCTTCCCCTGTCATCGCCCGTGTCTTATCAGTTAAGGACGAAGGCGTTTCAAGTACCTTCAAAGTCCATAGATCCTTCCCGTAGCACGAAATTCTCAGGAGGCTCGTCACTCTTACATCCATTGATGACTAGCTTGATGAGCTCTTGGGCTGTGGTACATCGAGCGATGAATACGGTCTTGAAGGTTGACTGGAAAAGCGGTAATATATATAGAGATTATTACACGTTAAGAGCTTGATATCGTTATTATTCACGAATTTTCCGTATCATATCGCGAACGAACGAGGCTTTTTTGAAATAGCTGAATACTGGATACGCAAGCGCATGCGCGGCTATATACTGCCACATAATGAAGAACGCAAATATTTCAGGACAATAGCAAAGGAACGTATTCTGTATTCATTCATTGGCTATTTTTTGCTAGCCTGCCCATGAGTGGAGCCCGACTTTAACTCTGGTTAACCAGAGTTAAAGTCTTGCTGCACGCAGGCTATTTTGCGTTGCTAGCGAGGTGTGGCATCATGTGTCGGAGCCTTAATCATTCACGACTCACCCCTGGATTAAGAATGTTTGTCCTCACTCGAACCAACCCACCGCTTTTCATTTTCAAATGGAATCTGAAAAACAAGGAGTAACATTACCATGATAAGAGTGAATAATTTCACAGAACTGAGAAAAATATTTAAGGAAAATGCACGACCACTAATTGACGACAATCGTCGACTGAAAACACATTGACAGAGGTATACTCTGTTCATCTAAATGTTATGATAGGAGTCGAAGCTTTCGCGCTTCGAGATACCTTTAACTTTTTGCAATATTTTTGAGGGGGAGGGGGTGGACCAAGGGATTTTTTGTGCGCATTATCGCCTTTGTTAATTGTCTATCATCACGCATCGTGCCAGAGCTTCCCTTTAGAAGCTTTCATTTCAAGAAAAAATCTAAAATTTCGTGACCTCACTGAGAATCACAGAGTCACGAGTGAAGCAAGTGAAAAAAAAGCGAACGCCAAAGTCGCGAGAGGTCCTCCAGCGACTGTGAACCTGGTTGGGCTGCCTGTGTTTTTTTTCAGCGCCCGTTGACTAATACAGAGATGAAGGACTTTACAAAAGTCTAAGCGCTAGCGCAAGAGGAAAAGAATGCAGCGTGCTAGACTTACTTGGTTTCTCCCTGTGGTTGACATGTACATGCTTGTAGTTCAAGAGGTCGAGCATCATCCTCTAGTACAATCATTTGGGATATAGGAAGCCCTGAATCTAAAAAGAAACAGAAAAACGACTGTGAGCTCCGCGGAGAAAAACAACTTGTTCATGAATACCGGGTTCTAACAACGAGAATCGGGGAAGAATCTTTTGAACAGAGCTCGTTCCTCGGTTGCATAATTCGAGGATAGTGTAGCGTTAGTGCTCTCTCCTCCAACCTCTGGGGCCTCGAGTTCGATTCCTGGACTCGGCATCACATGTGACTAGAGTAATTTGCATGTCTCCCTTGATTCGAGGTTTTTTTTTCTTCTCTGGATGATTTGTCTCCCTCCGTAAAACCTAACACGCTAAATTACAGTAGTCGATCTGTAATCGTGCCCTGACTTCGAACAGCCCAAAGGTTGCTTCAGGGTATCGACAAATTTCAAATTCCAAGCTAGCGCATGCACTACGACATCCAAGCAAAACAAACATCAATCTCGTCCACAGAGGCTGCGCATGAGTTGCTCTTGTTCAGCACCGACCAAGAGAAACGCAGGCTCTGGGGACGGGATTGAACAAACATGAGGAAGGGATTCGCGCATGCGTACTCACCTTTACTTTTTATTCCTGTTTCCATAGCAAGGTAAAACAGGTTTGGGTCCTTTGTGTGTGCATCGTACTCTCTTAGAACAGTTTTGACCAACTCTTCGCTTTAAAGTTAGGAAAATGTTATCTCAAAACATGCACTCAAACATTCTACGAAAGGCTCCATCGCACGGTGCAGAATGAGTGGACAAACGACTGGAGGGCCTCGGACTTACTCGTGCACGCACACACGAACATAGAAAACGAAATAGAAAACGCACGTGCGTGCTGTGTGCAGCTATAAAGCGCGCAGGGTTTGGCAAAACACGAGAGAAATGTTAGCAGGAGTACGACACGTAGTGGAGTGTTTCCCAACACCTCTCGAATGTTCTGGCAATCCCCAAGTGCTTTATAGCTGAACACAGCACAGCGAGCAAGTTTTTAATTTTTTTTCTCTATAAGATGCAAATACGCGCGCGTGCTGTGTTCTCTTATAATGCATGTGAAATCAACCACTCAGATAGCGAGATTTAATATATAACAGTTATTGCTATTATTCTCACCTCGTCGTCAGGTACGTAATTGGTAGCGTCTTGTATTCTGTCTCTTGATGAAGAACTTTAGCAAAAACTATTACATTCCCCTAAAATGATTGAACAAGTTAAATGAATGCAACTGGATGCAAAATAGATAAGCGTACGATGATGAAATTTGTTTTGGTTGCTAACCGAATTGTTATTTTAATTGCCAACCAGAAATCTATTGGACAATCCAATAAAGCAAAGTGATAAAACCTATTATTATAATGGTTGGCACATTAACATATCACAATGCGTGGCAATGTTTATAAACATAACGTCCATCTATAGTATTAGCAACTGAAAAGCAATTGCCAATTAGTACTACTGTATTGCTATGGAAGATTTCATATTCTCCGACCATGTGCGGTTGCCGTAGGGAATGGTGGACCCTCATTATCATACAATCATAGCATTCCAGGAAACGTTCCATCTAATTAGAATGCTGCGACACATAAGCGTCTAGTCACGCGGCAAGCACTCCGATGATCCTGAATTAAGGCGAGATTACATGGAGCAATTTGTAGTGCAATTCGTCTCGAATAGGCGTTGCAATATAGGTTGCATTGCGGCGTGTAACCTACAGTACACTAAATTTGAAAAACGAGACAAGTGGCAGCAATCGTTGCGGAAATTAGAATTAGTTTCTACTTTTAGCAGCGATTGCTCTCCGTTGCAAAGTGTAAACCTCTTGCAACTTGTGACGCAACGCCGTTGTGAGAAAAGTTGCAGAGAAAATTGCTTCGTGTTATCGCGTGTAATCACTGCTATTCTACTAACTAGACAAGACATTCTTGGAAGATGCATGGCTTCATAAATGCTCAAATGAAAACAAGTGTAGTAAACAAGTACACACAACTTCAAACCCTCTCTCTCTCCTAGACCATCACATTCAACACTCAAACCCTTCACTTTATCATAACTAAATTACTGTTTTTCGAACCTTTTCTGGATTCGTAGAGGCTGCACCTGTTCTGTATTTGATCTTTTCCCTTAGCACGCCATGAGTAACATGTGGTTCAGAACATGAAGCTTGCTTCAGTTGGAGAGATTTGACTGTCTTTCCTTGAGCAGCTAAAAAAAAATAAATTAATCAGCCATGTTGAAAAAAGAAAAATGTTTACAATATTAGCTAAATATTCTGTATGTTATACTGTTATTATTCGAGTTTCAAATCGCTATACAGCTATGTTGGACAAGTGTACAATTTGTTGACTTGAATTATATGTATTCAGTCCCCGAAAGCCGTAAATTATCTAAGGCTGACCTTATATAGAACGAATTTTCAACTGTTCAAAAATGTGACCATTCCATACCATTTACACGGAACCTTCTCTTTAATTTGTAGGGCTAGGCGTTTGAATTTTTGTCCTGTAGCACAGTTCCTTGTAAACGGAACGCCTAAATGTATAACTTCTTGAACGGTTATAAATTCGTCCGGTACCATAAGGAAAGCCTAAGATTTTTGAGTGAACATTTCATGAAATAGAGAGCTATTTATCTATCGAATAATCTTAATTTTGATTAGTTTTTGCTTTTAGGAAATCCTGAGTCTAATGTGGAGAAACCTCATTATTACTTTAGTCGATTAGGCTTGTTTTGTAGTACAAATAATCTTACTTCAATTACAAGAGATTCGCCTCAATCAAAGGATGAATGCTCCATGAATTAGACATTCAAATATTATGCAAGGAATCCAGCATTTGGTCGATATCAATTAATTCATGATTATAATACAAGACTTATTGCTTTTGTTCAGTGAAATCTAGAAGCCAGACTTCAACGCTCGAGAACAAAAACTAACTCGCTTCTATTAAACATGCGAGAATGAGCTCCTGTCATTCACAGTCAGGCAAGATCAAACCTTGTCAAGTTAGCTCACCTAAAACTACTAAATCTTATTTTTGAGGTCTTACTCCGTTCTTTAAACCTTACTAAGAGATTAGAGGATATTTTCTAGGGCCTGGTTTCTTGATTTGAAAAAAAAATAGTGTTTTTTCGTTGCTTTTCTGCCTGGAAAAACTGACTTAAAAAACGAATTTAGAAAAATTTAGACCACAAGGTTTCAGCATATATATTCTGGGCCGTATACAATGAGGTACAGTAGCTTAGCAGCTTAAATCTTTTCAAATTGCTAGCACTGTAAGGTCGATGGTTTAAAAAGCAAAATCCTTTAGCAAAATTACCGTGAAAAACTTCGTTACATTAACTTCAACTTTTAGGACCCTTTTAGTGGATGGTTACTTTGGACTCAATGCGCAAAGTCAATTTTTCTTTAAGATTGAATACTTTTTCAATATTGCTTATTGAAACTGAGCTAATTCTTCATGGTATCGTGTAATTTTTCAAAAAGTCTATGAAGTTTATTAGCGTTATTACTTATTGTTTATTAGGCAAGTTTCTTCAATCTGTTTGCTGAAGTTTTGCAACACTTCTGCAGGAGAATGTCGAGGGGGGAGCCTTTTCGCCAAAGTTCACGATTAACCTCACACAAACCTGCATTTGGGGCTAATCTTTCGTTTTTGGCTCGATTTGTTGTTCGTGTTGACCTGGACCTTGAAGCCGTTTGCTGTGATTGTATTCGATCCTGGTGTCTGGGGACACCTGGACCGAGTACGGTCAGTTCATTGATGGCTGATAGAAGCCTGTCTCGAATGGCTGGATCAACTGTTCCCATGGGATCTGGAAAAAAAGATTAAAGTAAATTACAAAAAGATGATTATTGAGGTGAAGCTTTGAGAAGAATGGTAACCGATTCTCACTACCAAAATTGCACCTCTATTGTTTGCACTGTATGAGATTAGACATGGGGAAAAATATGTGGGAGTGCAAGGTAGAGGTGCGTTCAGGGAGATGTGAAGCCGGGAACGCCAAACTTGTAATTGCATAGCTGTGGATGGGTCATCACTTTTTCAACCGCATTTAATAATGGGCCAGCATAAAAAAATGCTTATTCAATTCTAGTTTTGCAGCCCCCCCCCCCCCACCCCCCCTTACTTTATGACCAGTCCCTTATTTTATTATTTTACCTCAACCTGCACAACTAAAATTGTTTTTGAAAATTATATTATATCATAAAATTATATTTTGAATGATTATTTTTCCGGGTCGCGGTAAAAGGCTGAAACTGAACTGACGCTGAAAGAGCTGAAAGGGCTGAAAGAGTTGCTGAAAGAGCTGAAACTTCAGAAATTCAATACATTTTATTATACTCGAATTTTTGTACAAGAATCAACATCATGTGAATCCAAAACTTTTTGCCTAGGAATAACGTTACAACACCCCCCTCTGCGCCTTGAGGTCGCTGACTTGTCCCCCCCCCCCCCCACGCCTTTTCTACTGTATGATGTTACAAATGATGTAAGATTTGCTGATGGGGCCATTTTAGCATGCCACAGGAAAAAACTTCTCAATTTGCCGATTTTCTCGGCGACAGCAAGCGTGTGGCTACATATCTTGAATGACGTCCAGGCAGGGCAGTCGTCACATGTCATTTTATTTGTCTTGGTGTCGTGTGTAACGAAGTGGGGACGATTGTTTGTGCTGCTCTCCACCATGAATGAGTTCCAATCGTAGCCAGGGGCATGAATTATTGCATCTGGACAGGAGAGCTTTTCCTCAGCCTTGCGGTACATGTTCTCCAGAGACATAACGGGAATGTTGCTTATACCCGCATCCAATACAGCGACAGACAGAACACTACTAGCATTCGCAACGGATGATGAGCTATCTATTTTTTTGCCTTCTCCCGCGGGATTAAAACCGACGCGTGAAACTTGTTCAGGTGTGATTTCCTCTGTCTCGTGTTCATTCTGAACCATTCGTCTGTCTCTCTTTGGAAGTTCTGGTGGGTTGCAGCAAGCTTATACGGCCCTTTGTTTATGATTGCATTTTCAGTATCAGACCTTTGGTGTCGTACAATTTCCTCCATCTTAGAACAGAAATCTGCCATCTCCAACTCTTTGAATGACACAGCCCTTTGGATTAAGGTTTTGGCTGACTCAGGGGTATTTGTGGAATACTGGGATGGGGGATCAACAAGACCAGCATTTACTCGAACCTCCTTAAGCATATTTGCGGACATCATTTCAATCTAGAAATCACATAATGATAATAATAAATATCGAGGATGACGATAACAGAGAAAATAAAAAAACCGCCATGTTGAATGTATAAAAAGGTCCAAATGAATGAATGAATAAATGAATGGATGGGTGGATGGATGGGTGGGTGGATGGATGCCGATGGATGGATGGACGGACGGACGGACGGACGGACGGACGGACGGACGGACGGACGGACGGACGGATGGAGGGAGGGAGGGAGGGAGGGAGGGAGGGAGGGATGGATGGATGGATTTTTGGCGAATTTTTCTATGGGGCGTAAAAAAATCGAGTCTGCAAAAGCAGGATAGACGAAGACTACAATGCAAATTCTTTAATTCATTCAAAACTTACCCTTTCAATAAAGTATTCATAGAAAGACGGCTGTTGTTTGGGAGGTAAATACTTCCTTTCCCTTTCGTTCCATGATTCCTCTAAAGACATCACCTTCACTTTAAAATCCTCTTCACTGATAGAATCAACAAGTCCTGCAGAGAAACAATCCGCAGTTAGTTGATTAGATTCAAGATAAAAATGGAATTTCCGATCCCTGCATGTGACAACGTCAATGTGCATGCACATATAAGTACGTACAACAGCTAATTTTGTCTATCGTTTGTTCTATTTTTTTATTTTCTCTTTCTTATTAGATGAGCTTCCTCAATACTACAAATTTACGCTATGCAATATTTGCACACATATGAGATCAGTTAGCGGCCAGAATGTCTACACTAAATGAAGAATAATTTGTTACTCACCTCCCTCGAATACATCTTCAATTCTGCGACCAAATATGTCATTGAGAAAGAGCTTTATTTCTGTGTCAGGTACGTTAGACTTTCGTAGTTTCGCGATGCAATTTTCCCTAAAATGATCAAAGCACCTAAGATGGATAGCTCGCGGAAAGGCACGCTGCATGGCTTTAGATAGTTGTTCTTCGCCGTCCGTAGCAAATACCATTATGTTGGCGCAATCTTGAGAAAGTCCTACCATTTTCGAGAAGAAATAATGGAATGCATCGTAGGATTTTGTTGGGCTCATGAAAACAGGCCCAATCATAATCGGGTGCTTTCCAGTTTTTTTGTCTACAACTTTGAGATTTTGGTAGGTCGTGACCGTCAGGTTAAATCTTCCCAAATTGAAGGCTGTATCAGCTCCAAGTATGGTGAATTTTCTCGGATTTGTACAGAAGAGAATTATCTCCTCGATTTGCCATTTGAAGCACAAAACGAACCGTAGCTCAGGAGCACAGATAACCTCCTGTATATAGAGCTCCTCGTGTCTTGATAAATGTTGTCGTTTGCATTTCTCGCCGAGCATCACCACTAGAGAGTCGATCGTGTTGGTGTTGTCTGAATGCTTTCTTTTGAGATATCTAGCCTGTTCTTTCCCTCTTGGAAGGTCGCTGATGGAGGTTGCCTGAACAATTCCCCCCATTTGTTCATTCACCGTTTGGTAAGCCATTTTTGGTGTATGGGAAGCACTTTTTTCTAGCAACTGAACCCTCGTACTCTCCTTGGTACGGACGTAAGCCCTATTATCGTGCTTGGCGTTTCCATGTGGGAGTGACTTTAGGGCAATCTCACCATCTTGAAAGACGTATTGTATGCATATCAAATCTGGGTTCCCTATAAAGGAACATTTCAAAAATGAGGATGATGATGTTGATGATGATGATGATGATGATGATGATGATGATGATGATGATGATGATGATGATGATGGTTATAAAGTAGTGATAATGATGATGATGTTGATGATGACGATTATGATGATGTTGATGATGATGATGATGATGATGGTAATGATGTTGTGAATGCCTTGTTGTTGATGACGATGATGATGATGATTATGATGATGATCATTATGTTGGCGATGATGATAATGTTGAAGAAGATGATAATGTTGAAGAAGATGATGATGATATTGATAATAAGCTTTTTAAATTAAGATTACTACTTAATATATTGATGATATTGCCGGATGATGATGATGATGGTGGTCATGATGATGATATATGATGTTGATGTTGAAGACGATGATGATGATAATAGTTATAAAGTAGTGATAAGGATAGTGCTGATGGTGGTGATTGGGGTTGCTGCTGAACGATGATGACGATATCGATAATGACAATGATGATCAATATTAACAAAAGTCTGTCAATACCTTCTAGCCAGCTAACGCACTTCCTCACAGCTTGGTTACTCTTGTTCTTGTAGTAACGTTTCGACAGTTTGTAGGTAGCAATTGTTTTAGAAGGGGAGGACACTCCGACGTCTATAAAACCGCCTTTCAAAAGTGCAAGTGTAGAACCATGCTTTCCATTGTGTTTCCACACACCCATATCATCGGACTTCCAGTCGTCATGATGGCTTAGCTTTTCCACGTCCAACAAGAATGTCGTATTGTGAGCAACGTTCCGAGGGACAGCTGTGCATATTGTATCTGGGTCCGCTGGCTCAAGCAAGTATTTACACAGTTTGTTGCCCTCTTGAAACCTTTTTCCGCTCCATTTAAAAACGGGCGTCTTTTTTTCATTATTGTACCATTCTCCATCGTATCTACAAAAAAACAATGGTCAATTAAGTAAAGTTATTTTTTCCAGTCTGGTATCCTTATAGAGAATGAAAGACACACAGACACAACCAGCTGATCTGAGAAAACATATTATCCAATCAGAAACTAGAGAATTTGCAAAACTGAGGTGTCATCTCTAGTGCCCAGTTACTCGGGAAACGGTTATTTCTTTATTTTATTTCCCCCACTCAATGATGAATATCATAGTAAATATTTTCAAAATATCAAAAACCTCTCCTGAAAATCTAGATTTATCTCAGATATAAACTTTTATGAGTCAAATTTCGCCAGTTCATGATACCTCAGTTTTGCAGTGACGTCATTGTTACGTCACTTTTTCAGATCAGCTGGAAAGGCGCAGACAAATAGAGACGGACAACATATAAACCCCAATTATTTAGAGCAGTTCATCTATACCTTTTGTATTGAATTGAATCGTCATCAGAATCACAGTCTTGTCTGTCGTCTTGGCTTAAACGATCGTTTGACCTACAAAACGATATCTGACATGAGAAGCATGCTTCCTTTACACTTTCCACCCATGCGTTCATGTGTCCGTCTGTCCATCCATGCTGAATAACATACGTACAAACAGAATGACAGACAGACAGACAGACAGACAGACAGACAGACAGACAGACAGACAGACAGACAGACAGACAGACAGACAGACTGACAGACAGAAAGACAGAAAGACAGAAAGACAGACAGACAGACAGACAGAAAATATTATAATCAGGATTATTTTAGCTATGTATCTAGATTCAAAATCTAATATACGTAGTCGTACTTATTGTCGGCCTCTTCGTCTGAAATAACAATGACATCAACGTCTTCCTGAGGAGGAAAAGGAAAACAATATCTTAGGGTTATATTTTCTCTGATTGCAAGCCACCTGCTTTATTCTAGGAAAGAGCCGTAATATCAGCAAGCCCCTGAGGAATTACGTCACTGCTCTCTTCATTTTCAAGACATTCCTTTCCTAATCCGGCTGACCCCCTTTTTCCTCCCCCCCCCCCCACCCCTCCTTCCCCTCGAATCGAATCACAATAAAAAAAAACAACAAGCCATATAAGTATAAAACTCTAATACGCCATTGGATAAGGTTTGCTCCCTGCAGAAGGAACAAATGGGAGAGAGGGGGAGGAGGCTTGCGTAATCCCCAAAAATATCGAGCAAGCCATTACACCCCCAAAATATCTCGTATTTATGGGTATTTATGTGGTCTGTTTTTCCAGATATCATGTCCGAATCCCTCTGCGTGCCACCGGCTTCACCCCCCACCCCCCTACCCCAAAGTTATCTACAGTTCCGTCCCTTATGGTTATAATTTGGTTATATTAAGTTTACAATAGCTATAAAAGAGTTAATTAAGAAGAGCGATAGTGCTCGGCTGTGGTTGAAGATCACCAAGTCTACAAATAATCCTTTAAAAGATCTATTACCTCCAAAAAGGAAAAGGCAATTAAGGCCCAGGGGGCACCCCTTTATTCTACCCAAGGTTAAAACCGAACGATTTAAAAAAATGCTTTGTAAACAGATGTCTCTTTTCTAATTCTTAGTCAAATATTTTAACATTTTATCTATATATTTTAGTCATATATTTACCTAAATTATCTATTTATATATTATTATTATTATTATTATTATTATTATTATTATTATTATTATTATTATTATTATTATTATTATTATTATTATTATTATTATTATTATTATTATATTTACATGTAAACTTAAACGTTTGTTTTAAGATGTTGAATAAAGACCTTGGCATTTACCTTCTTGTGCTGATCTTTTCCAGACATTGTTCCACGTACACTCAAACCAGACGGTTTAAAACCTACACAAATATAAGATTGTGATACCATTCATATACATTATTACTAAATGCAAATTGTCTTAGAAGTTCGCTTGTTCGCAGCACTAGTTCATGTTGACTAAATTAATGTGATATTTGTACTGAATATTATCCAAGTATCGGGACTATAGGATCTGTCACAATTCTTTAATGTAACTCCTGCTTCTAAAAAATCTAATGAATATTACAATTTGTAAAACTCGATGATGGTGGCTGGTTTATACATATTATCAAGTTTGCACAGCAGATTTTGTACAGAACAAACGGCCTCGGACATGAAAAACTTCTGTTGGCGCAAGAGTTCATTTAAAGGAACTGAACATCAATAGTACTATCTATATCCTAGCAAATAAAGCATGTTAAACCAGATTCGTTACTAGACAGTACATGAACCATATATATTCTAAATAAATATATAGGTATTACAAATTCTTTAGAATTAAATAATGCTGTTAACTTACCCGTTCAGAGACGCCAGCGGAAGTCCCGACGAAGAAGTATAATGAAAAACCTATATATTGACTTTATCGTAGGTGCAGCTCTTTCAGCTTTCAATTCTTTCAGCCGTTTCAGTTTCAGCTTTTTACCGCGACCCGAGCGGCATTGTTGACCAATAAGCAGCTCGTTGCTGAGGAAACGACGTTGCATCTTCCAGCACAAGTAACTTGATCAACGTTACAATAAATTTCGGCCTAAATTAGGGTGAATTAGGCCTATTTTTTTTTTTTTTTTTTTTTTTTTGGAATCTATATGATGTTGATTCTGGTACAAAAATTCGAGTATAATAAAATGTATTGAATTTCTGAAGTTTCAGCTCTTTCAGCAACTCTTTCCGCTTCTTCAGCTTCCAGCCGTTTCAGCTTCAGCTTTTTACCCTTGTTTGGAGGTTTATTATGTCTCAATTCACTTCCATTTCCGTCATTTTTTTTTAGTTCAATATACACACGATGAAAAACAATTAAGTCTTATCTAAAGTGCTTGACTCGGCGCTCCGTATGCTCTAGAATATTTATAGATACTATAAAAAGAAAGAGTCGTAAATAAAAATCTTGAGTTTTGTACTGACGTGGTTGAGTTCAAAATCTGTATGACCCAGGGTGTTCACGCACTTGAAAATGCGGTCATATTACAATCAATTACTTTTTATAGTATTTAAATAATAATTCTAGTAATATTATAAGAAAAGATTAATTTTATTTATTTTTAATGGAAAATCTTATAATCCTCGAAATAATCTATCTACGCGGAGCTTTGGGTGTGTTTTCGTACAAAACACAAGGTAATTACATTCAGTTCATCTGTGTTTCTAATCAAAACACGATCAATTTTATTTATGCCAGCCTTTGTTGGTTTTTCTCGACTAATCCCTATTTCTTATCAATGGAAGACGAGGTTTTCCTACTAC
Source organism: Anthopleura xanthogrammica (assembly GCA_964019055.1). Lineage (NCBI taxonomy): Eukaryota > Metazoa > Cnidaria > Anthozoa > Actiniaria > Actiniidae > Anthopleura > Anthopleura xanthogrammica. The sequence goes on along the minus strand of OZ025206.1, from coordinate 26,966,746 downwards.
TGTCGGTACGGAACTTCGCTGAGGTCGGTACGAATCTTCGAATCTCATCTCATACTGGTTTATGTTACTCATCATTATAATGACAAACACATTTATCTTCGTAAAACATATCTGTATAACAGAGAACTCTTTTTCAGCCTTGCAGACGAATTTTACTTCAAATTTCTATCATAATCTAGTCAAATACAAATCTTAGTTTCCCGTCGGCGAGAGTAGTATCATATGAAAGAAAGAACTAGGATTCTCTGGTCTAAAATAAACTGTTTTTGAAGGTCGACAAGAGTATTTTATTGACGTGTTTTGGTACAGATTTTTCCGAGTGTCATTTGTGGTTTTTGCACGCGCAAAGGTTGACATCTCAGTTGTAAAGGTGTAAACATATACTCAAAATTTAATTTTCATTTTAGGCTGATGAATGTCGAAATATAATCAAATAAAACCATATTAAAAATATTGCATCAATCTAAATACATGTCTGAAAGAGATGGCTAGAGTAAGGCTGCCTTAGAAATGTTCGTGACTAATTTTCTTCAAACTGGAGCCGTTCTCTAAAGCTTCGAAGGCCAGACTTCGCATATCAGAGGAAATCAAGACATTTGTTTTTGCCGTTTCGACCTGAAAGACTAAAGGCTCCTCACCCTACACCTTTTATCTAGACAACTGACTGATTGTTTCTGAGTGTTACGACTTTACTTTAGTGTCAACTTTACTTTTGTGTCAATTTGGAAAACATATGTTTAATTCCTTCGCATTTCTTCCTCGGCTTCATAAAATGAAATTGCACCAAAATGTTCCTTTTCTAGCTCACTACTTTTGCGATATAAAATTCGTCGAGACATGCTGAGTTATATTTATTTACGTAAGTGAGCAGTAGAAATTGTTATTTAGTGTTTTGTAACGGGTTACTTTGGTGTCTTACCTCGATATCCATTGACGGAGTGTTTGGAGAAGTAAACACTCATTTCGTCTACGTAGAGGTGCCTTCGTTGCAAGAGAAGCTGATTTCGATGAAGTTTGTGGAACCTTTGGTGAGTTAAACACAATAAATAAACTTAGAAATCACGCGAAAATCCACCAGTGATGGTCGTTCGATCTAGCTAACTGCGCCACAGCATTACAACAGGAAGTTTGTGTACCCGAATTGTGTCAATGTACTCGATAAAGCCTGATTACCCAAGAAGATTGTACATATGACCAATACGATGAATAAAATCTTCTAAATTGCCTTCAAGAAGCTCACTATACCAAGGCCAGTGAAGACAGGTGAACCACGTCAGAGACGTGAAACTTTGAAACATAAGACCTTGTACTTGAAAATGTCAAAAGGAGTGCATTCTAATAGCATTAAAACCTAGATTCCAGACATATTTTATATGTATCTGAGTAGGCCAGTTGGATCGCGACGTAGCCTGGAGCAAGAAATTAAAACAAAAAAAAAACACATAACGAACAAGAAATAATTGGGAAACAGGATATTAAACTTACGAAAGTACGAACGAAAACAAAACAAAATAAAATAAAAGAGACAAGAAAGTAGGTCTCAGTTTTCAGTCACATGCTTCTTCAGTTTCACGTTCAATATTTGTGGTACATTTTTTTAGCTTTTTTTTTCAGATTTTTATTCGACACACGGTAGATGAATACAATAAAGCGAGTGTACAAAATGCACAATGTGTCGTCGTACATTTTATTAATAGTTCCGAGTGTTGCCGATAAACACAAAGACCAGTAGAACAACCGGAACTACCCTACTGCGTCTTTTATTCCACTATCTATTTATCTTCAAAATATGTTGATGTAGAATGACATGTTCTACTATACCGTTGTATTACAACTCGTTTATCAAATCTCTGCCAGTACTACGCATACTTAAAAAATTGGATCAAGTTTCCTGGTGTATTAGCTTACCGTACGTCCTAGTCCTTGCTGTTTCGTGTTCACAGTACAATGCTAAGTGACTATATGAAACGCGCGCTCAACTGCGTATTGATTTATCACAGCGAGCGAGGGTACTGTTCATCCAATCAGAATGCTACTGACACGACAGTCACAGTAAGTGTACATGTCAGGCTTTCCGTTTTTGTTTGTTTGCTTATTTTCAAAATCACAGAACAATTAAATTTTTGTATGAATGTGAAAAAGTCACGAATGTGAATGTGAAAAAATTACTCGTTTCAAAGAAGATCGACCAGTCTTTCTTCGCTACTTGGTTCGTCTTCGCCGCGCGGGCATCGATAAAATTGCGGCCCATTTGTCGTGCTCTGAGAAGGAACTAGAATGATTAGAGCACTTAATTAGCTGATGAAACTCTCTATTCACCTAAGAGCCAAATCAAAATGAAAATTTTCTCGAACCCTGAAAAAATCTATGTGCTGATCTAAAGGCGCGGAAACACGGTGCAACATTGCACGCAATGTTGCTGAAGTAGGATTGTTTTCTACTTGAGCAACATTGCGTGCAACAAATTGCGTCGTTTGACATGGCTCGCAACATCGAGTGCCTGCAACACTGCGCGCAACTTTCACCCTTTGTTTGCGTCGACGGCAAGCCCCCTTGTCGAAAAACAAACAAGCAAAAAAGATAATTTGATATCTTTTCCACTTGCCATAAATTTATTCACGTATCCTCTATCATAGTTGTCTTTAGATACAAAACATCAAAACTAAACTGTTGGGATAAATTTTAATTTGTTTTGATACTGTTTTCTTTCGTAGCGATAGTGTTTCATGTTAAGCTATTGGCGCGAAAAATGAGGCTAAAGTACGTTTTCCCTGCACTGTTTGATATTAAAATTTTGCGTTTAGCGAAATTATTTTAGGTTTTTGGCTTCGTTGGAAAAGGAAATCCTAGAGCGGGATTTCCTATACGTATATGACTGAAGCTGCATCCCACATTGCTTAGCTAAATAAACTTAAGCTTATACTCAAGATGGATAAAATTCTGTAAGCTGGAGTAGCCAATGCCCTTGGACGGACCTACTGGCTTACCGACAGACAGACAAGACAGTGGAGAAGAACATTATTGCCTTGTCGACATTCAAGAAAATTTGGGGAGTGAAGTGATGACATTTTTTTACTGGTTTAAAAATCGAATAGGGTCTCGCGAAGAAAATGCGAACTGGGATTCGCTTTTCATATATTGTGGGGTGGGGTTATGACATAAAACCTAATGGGATTTCTCCAATTTCGCCACTGATAATTTTTAGGTTAGAAAATGTGAATGGGAGAGTTTGTATTAAGCTCCTAAAAAATCAGCAATGAGGCAAAAATGAAGAATTGGGCTGCCAACAAATGTGTTTTTGATAACTGATTGAGTTAAAGAAAAATGCCTACTAGAAAATAATGACTAAATGTAACGTTCAGAACTTGGCGTTTGGGTAGAATTGGATGGTCATATTATGCTGCGAGTTATTCTATTTAAATGGCGCTCCTCCGTGAGCTCCTGATTGGAACTGTCTCATCATGTTCTGTAGACCAGACATTCCACCTGAAACAAATAGGAAAATGAGTTAACGGAATGATCACCACTAGCAGGGGCAGATCCAGGATCTTTGCTTTCGGGGTTTAAAATTTTGGTTAGAGGGTTCGACTGCCGAACCAAAAAAGAAAAAAAAAGGGGGGGGGGGGGTTTAACCGCCGAATCACACTAAACAAAACAAAAGAAAAAGCATTTGACATATTTTCAAATTAGGGGGGGGGGGGTTCGTAGTCCTCATTTAGGGGATTCGGTTGCGGTTTAGGCCTCCCCCTAGGTCCGCCCTGGCCAGCGTTACCAAGGTAAACATACTGACGTAAATAAGACAGTCTTTGTACTCACCCATCTGCTGTAGTACCCGAGGGTCCATCATTTTCGCCATTTGGTGATTGAGTTTTGTCATCTGTGATGGGTTGACATTTCTTGTCATATCTCCACCTGCAAAAAGATAACATTTCAACTTAATTCCCTTATGTACAGTATTATAAATTCAGAATGAACCAAGATACTTCATAAGGCCGAGTTCAGACGTCCAACTTTTACCGCGTCAAATCTAATTGCCTTTGAGGTCGAGTGCTGTTTTCCCTTAAACAAGTACAAGTATGTAGACGAAACTTAACACATATCGTCTCCTGGCGCTAAGCTGAAGAGCTGATGTCTTATATGTAATATATAATGAGTTCTCGGCGTCTTTTTAGTCGCTGGTTAAAAAGGCAATTAGATTGGACGCGGCAAAAATTCGACTTCTGAACTGGACGTAAGACTCTTAAAAGTAATAACAAAACCATCAACTGACCTTTGAATAAACCTTTAATTCCTCCCATTTTCTTGACCATCTGTGCGAACTTCTGGTACTGAGACATCAGTTCCTGTACTTCTCGTACTGATACACCTGCTCCACGAGCAACACGCGTCGCGCGCCCTGGTTGGCGGGAAAATAGTTTGGCGCCATTGGGATTATCCAGCTCTTTGGAGGTTAAGAAACAAAATACACAACAAGTTAGCAGGAAATTCATCTCAGATTCACTTCATGGTTCCGACTCTGGAATTACTTAAGTATTTAGAACATTGTATTTACTAGTTATCTATTTATATGTGATTTTAATATAGTTTTAGTATAGTGTCCCCAATATTAGTGGCCTACTCGTGGACTGCTAGGAGACTAGACACTCAAATAAAGTTGTTATTATTATTATTAAACTACCCTCAAACAAAGAATCTTATTCTCAAGAGAATGACACGTAAAGGGGACCTATTACCGTATTAAATGACTCTCAACATACCTGAGTCACTCATGCTATCCATGATGGTCATGAGCTTTTTTAACCTCGCCATTGACTCCTTTTCGTTGCCTTTTGACAGAAAATCACTACTGAAGCCAGGAATCATGCCCTAAATGTGACATCAAATGGTAAGAATACAGGCGAAAAATAGGGTATATAAACGAATACAGTATTGCGAAAGCTGGTTTCAGTAAGATCAGCCGAGGTTTAGAGATGATTGTGATGCTAAAGGTGCCGACACACGGTGCAACATTGCGCACATTATCACAAACAATGTGCTGAAATAGGATCGTTTTCTACTTCAGAAACATTCTTTTTCTTCTTCTTCTTCTTCCTCTTAGCTTCTTGTGGAGCATAAGGCAAGACTTTAGCAATATTGCGTGCAACAAATTGCGTGGTGTGACATGGCTTGCACCATCGATGATTGCCTGCAACATTGTGCGCAATGTTGCACCGTGTGTGCATAGCTTAAAGTTTATGACGAAAATGATGATAATGACGACGGTGATGGTGGATGTTGTTCTTTTTGGCCAATATTTAACTAAATCGTGGCAATCATTGAAAGTTGGCGAGGGAAAACTAAAAAAAATATCTTACCATAATTTGCCCAAATGGCCCCATCTTCATAATATTTTGGAACTGCTCGTACATGTCACGTAAGCTAAAAACACCTAAAAAAGGGGGCGAATAGATAAAATATTAAATATTACCCTTAATCTGCTTAAACATATGGATAAAATGTACCTTTCTAAATTTTTTATCACACTTTTAGGAACACCATTATTGTAATATTTAGCCCAAGGGCTCAGAGGAGAAACCCTAGTACACTCGCAAATCACCATAGTAACTTGTTTTATTGCCTCTCTTGTCGCGAGCAAAATAAACACAACAACCAACTCAACTATCATCTACGTAGGATTGAACAGCCTGAAGGAATTGATGTGAACAGTATGCTTATATGCTGCCCTCAGTCATACGCGTAAATGCTCGCATCGGGACACGTGATAAGACGCGAGCGCAAGTTCCGATGAATCTCCTCTGAGCTCTCAGGGCGGCAATATCCCCCCCCCCCCCCTGGAAATCGTGATCAGGGGGTAATAATTTCTCGGGAATTCGGGATTCACGCTTTGGGATTCGGGATTCTCACTGATTTATATTAAGAACTTGTATTTTGATGTTTGATGTGGGATGATACGTATTTAGCATTGAGCTAAATGCACACGCGCACGCGCACACGTACACGCGCACACGTACACGCGTAAATAGGCATTTTTTCTGGATTTAGTTTTTTCCCCTCGTGATATGAGAAACTGAAAAACAATTTTTTCGGGATTTCGGGATCCTATCCCCCATCGCGACCCTGAGGTCTCTTTTAAGACAGACAGACAAATTACTGAAACTATTATGTGATAATCTACTCACCGTGCTTGAGTTTGTCTATCAGTTCTTCATTATCTTCTAGTTTTAATTCATTTACTTTATCAATCAGTCCCTCTATGTCTCCCATACCTGGAAAATACAAAGTACAGTTTCATTAGATTGTGACAAGTGCAGTGTTACCTCCATTGAGCAGACAGCTGCAAGGGTCCTAAAATCTTCTTCCTACATATTTAGAGTAAGTTGAACCCCTATTAAGTGGATACCAGGCAAGTCTCGAAGACCCGCTTAAAATTTTCTACTTTCAAATTGCCCATAATACATTGTGGTTTGTGCATGTGTTTGGGGGGGGGGGGGGGGGGGGGGGTAACCAGGGGAAAAATCGCACATACTGTATTATACTGAAGAGTGATCAGAAGATGTTGTAAATGCATCTTAAGCCATTTAAAGATGTATGAGATTAGAAACAGCCAGAAACTTGGTACTTTTTTGGTACTTTTTCGTGACTCAATTGATTCTTTGTAACACTTGTTGACTGGTTACCCCCAAAACCACAATATATTATTGGCAATGTGAAAGTAGAGAATACTATACAGTACCATTGTGCAGGGGAAACCAAAACTAAGCACACAAGTTTTTTTTTGCATGCTAATTGTTTAATAAATGTCTAAAAGATATTGAGGACTTGACTTACCCAACAGTTTGCTAATGAATGGTCTTGTCTTGAATGGTTCAAAGTCATCTATGTGCTCTCCAGTACCAATGAAAATAATAGGACTCTTGGTCTCAGCAACTCTGGAAACAAGATAGGGGAGTCTTGAGGAAGTGGTAAAAAGCTTGCCTCTCACCTCTGAGGTCCGGGGTTCAAATCCCAGTCACCCCATATGAGCTGAGTTGGTTGGTTCTCTTTCTGGCTCTCTGGTTTTTCTATCTCTCCTCTCAAACTGACACTAACTAATTCAAACTGGTTAGAGCTGTGCTCCGGGGTTATACATGGACTGTATAATTATAGTGACTGCCAAAGGCACGCCTTCGCATGCTTTCAGTTTGACCCCATTGATAGTTTTCATCGTGGCTTTTCCAATGCAACTAATAAACTGGGGCCACTTGACAACCAGAACCCAAGAACCAATCAAAATAAAAATACATCCCAACTTTGGCTATTTGAAACAGCATGAGTTGTTTACACAATTGTCTTTTTTTCGAGGGAATCTGAATAATTTTGTTGCATCGGATGAACTCAATGTTTAAATTTTATTCTTTTTTTGATTGGTTCTCGCTGTCTAAGTGGCACCGGTTATAGTAGTTGCATTGTAACACTTCCCTGAGTGCCTGATGCTTTACAACCAAGAAGCACTAGAACAAGAAAGCCTTAGGAAAATGATATCCCACATTCAAGATTATTTTAATTATTCTAAGGTGTTCATACATGTAGATTAATCAAATTCTTGATGAACAAATTAAATACACCAGCTGTAGATACTTACGCACTGAGAGCACCTCCTCCCTTGGCATGACCATCTAACTTAGTCACAATAACAGAAGCAACATCAACTTTAGCTTTGAAAGCTCTGGCCTGTTAAAAAAAGAACAATGTAACTTATGAATAGAGCTTTCAAGTGTGACATTATGTGTATGGAAGAAAGACATGTGAATAATTGTTCAACGTGTTAAAAAAGTCTCGCTTCAATGCAAAGGTATGGCTATACCTTTCAAGATGGGGCATTTAAGGGAGCAATTCTAAAACCCAGTATAATTTTCAAGCATTCTCTGGTGGCTTACTTGTGATTCACAGGCTTGACCATTGGTGGCATCCATCACAAAGATGATATTGTCAGGACTCTGGAATGTAACGGAATAAGAAGTTCACTGTTATTGTAAATAATTTGGGAGCATGTGTGGTGCAATGGTAAGAGTATTTGTCTGAGCAGACTCAGTGTTGTAAATGAGTAGAGAACATGGAACCGCTCTCTCTACGAAAACAAAAATCCTACATGTAAATAATTCCAATTGGAATTCAGTCGAAGAAGAGCCATTTTAAGGAACCACTATGAAATCATTGTTGTAGGAGATTAGGCAATCACTACAATGTACCTGCATGTTCGACGTACATGTAAAGTAATATTACAGTATGTTTTTTAATGATATGTAAATTACTAATACTACCATATTTGTTCAAGCATTCTGCAGTAAATTGGTTAACCTTTGACTTTGACCGATCATAGTAATTGTTTTCAAGATCCTTTTTTTCAGTCATGGAGACTTCCAAATTAATAATAATATTTTCCCCTTAATGCTTGAATGAAAATGGTAGTAGCCATAGAATGTACTACTTACAATCGTGTTTGAAACTTGCAACATCTCTTCAAAAAGTGAGTCCTCCTGTTTATGTCGTCCACTGCAAAACAAGATGGTCAAAAATATTGTCAATATTATTTTATAATGCAGGCAAGAATAACATCATTTATGCATCATGGAGGTTACAATTTTTACAGGGCAATGAGCAAAAGTATGACCAAATTTATGTACTTGGTTAGGTACTTTTCAATTAACACATATCAATGTGCAGCTGGATGGTTTGACCATATCAGGGCTCGAAATAGCGGCCTGCCAATGGCCAAAAGCCAGGCAAAACTTAAGGTTTGGCAGGCAAAAATAACGGTGAACTGCCAAATCGAAAATAAAAATAATAAAAAGGCAGGCAAAATTTACTGGGCTCGCAGGCTATAATTGTTTCCTATTTTGAGCCCTGCATATAGCAAAAAGCCAGTGCATAGTATGTGAATACAACAATGTAGGAAGTTTAGTCAGAACTAACCTTGTGTCAACAATAATTATTTCAAAATTCTCTTGTTTAAATTTTTCTACTCCTTCTTGAGCAATGACAACTGGATCTGTCTCTGTATAACTAAACAAACAAATAACGAAGACTGTAAAATATTTATAGTAAAAAAGATTTCAGCCATTACTGAACTTTTCTCTCAATATTCTGTGTTCAAACTCAGACATTTCAATGGCTTGTTGTGAAATTGGTTTTTCATTGCCATCAATTCAAAACTAATCACTCAGTTGGTACTTTTTATATTTTTGAATGAAAGCAAGTAAAACCAAAATCCAATGAGCAACTCGCAACTACTGAGTTCGCAGAATACTGAGAATCTACCTACCTTCCATAGAAAGGAATTCTTGCCTTAGTTGCATTCTGTTTCAGCTGATCAAAAGCACCTAAAAAAGAAATGTTTTCAATTCAGCCAATTCACAAAAAGAACATTATGCCTATTTTTCTTAGAATTATTTGTACAGTACACTATATGATAGAACGAAGGAAAAGTACAGTAGGAGTATCGTGGTCTATCTTTAAAATCAGACTTACCTGCTCTAAATGTGTCAGCACAAATCAAGCATGTTTTCCAGCCTTTTCTTTGATAATAATAAGCCAACTGGAAAAGGGAATTAAAAAAATGATAATTTAAAAAATAATGCAAGAACATAATTAAATAAAGAAGAAAAGAATTGGTTGCAAAAAGAAATATAATGGAGAAAAACATCTAGAACATGGGTAGCATGGTAGGCGTAGTCTTTCACCACTGTGGCTCCAATTAAGGTTCGGGATACTGGTTCAAGCCCTGCAGACACCATATGCAAATTGAGTCTGTTTGATGTGTGAAGTGTTTTCTCTGGGTTCTCCGATTCTCTCTCCATAAAAATCAACATGTGAGTAAGTGTTGTGTGTTTAGAATACTGAATGTAGTGGTAGTGTGTGTGAGTGAAAAGTGTCCCCAATGAGTGCGAAAGTGCTAGAATGACTCAACACTTAAATTAAGAGATTTGTTTATCTATAATTTATTAACACAAAGGAAATGGTAATTATCCTAAAGTAGATGAAAATCAATCCAGGTCTGTGTCAGTGAATTGACAACCTGAGTACTGCATATTGATATCATTCTTGATTATCATACTGTACCTTTGAGCATGTTGTGGTCTTACCACATCCTTGTAAACCAACGAACATAATCACATTCTTTTTTCCTTTGCTTGGTGTCCAGGTCTTTACTCCAGGGTCAACCAGCTGTTAGAATAAAAGAACTTTAGTTCCATATTAAGTTTGTAAATTCATATGAAAAATCTAAGAGAATATAATAAAGAATATAGATGGCATCACAATGTACAATAAGTACAAACTTATAATTGGCCTCTTCACTAATTTGTGGGTTGTCTTTTACTGACCCTCCATGATAAACACTGTCAGTATAGAAAAATATCCTAGTTTCCCCTCCGATGCAAACTGTGGTTTTTGAAGACCACAGACTCACTTGCACAGGCTTACTGAGCCTCATTTATGAGTCAGCAATTAAAACACACTATTAAAAGTTGGTGGGATTGGTATTCTTCAATTTGCACATTCTTTACATTACAGTTTGCTGTTGCTAATGATTTGCAAAGGTCAACTGTAATGTAAAGATGTAATGTAATGTAATGCAGGGCTTCAAGTGTCCCTATATTTTATTTTCTAAGTTCCCCTATGTTCCTCTATATAGTTCTTAAATCTCCTATAATTCCTATAATTTTATTCAGAAAAAAAAGGAAAAATTATTATCAAGCTCATAAACTTTGGTACCGATGGAAGGGAAATAAAAACTAACTTAAAAAATATAGGAAATATAGGGACACTTGAAGCCCTGGTAATGTACAAGTTGAATAATACCAATCTTTTGAAATTCCATTGACTTTTAATGGTGTCTGTGAATAGCTGACTTATAAACAAGGCTATATAAGCCTGTGCAATTGAGTCTGTGGTCTTCAAAAACATTGGTTTGCATTGAATCTGAAACTGGTGATCTTTAAAAAGATTTTGATGATCATTCACCTTGCAAAGTTCTTGGAAGACAGCATGTTGGATCATTTTTCGTTTGTTTAGGCCAGCAGCCATGTCGTCAAAATCAATAGCAGATCTGAGAAAAAGAAGACCTTGTATGAAATACATGTACATATAGCTCTGCAGCTAAGAATGCAGCTCAATTTGGAGGACAAAACAATAGGTTCTAATTCTCAGGAAATTGAAATTCTTTTGTTTTGTCCTCCAAATTCAGCTGCTTTGACGTCATGTGCAAGGGGTCTATTTCCATAAAGCATGTCTGCTCCACTGGTGCCAAATTGGTTCAATAGCCTGCTCTAAAAAAGCTATACATTGCATTGCCATTGCTCAAACAATGTATATTTAGATTTTTAGCTCTTTTAAATGAAAAACTTATAGGTATACTGTATATATATAGGTTGTACCATAGAAATGTTGACAGATTGTATTAGAGGAAGCTGGTTAGTGGGAGTTTTCATTTCATAATTACATATGACCCAGACCAACCCACTATAATTCAAGATGTCTGGGTTTTTACCTTCAGTCTGTCAATCTAATTTCTAGTGTTCCAAGTTACTATTTTTTGATTGACAGCAGCCAAAAACCCACATGTCTGGGAATGCGTAATTCTGAAAATGGGTGTAATCATTAAAATATTTTATGCTCTCTAGGAGTTAAATATAGATTGCTTAAGAGGGACCACATGAAATGATTCCTATGATCATGAATACTTAGTAAATAAACCCCTCCTGGCGGCTGGGATATCGGCTGATAATGTCCGAGGATGAGAAATGGTCCGAAAAAAGAACATTTGGCCGAGAAGCGAAGCTTCGAGGGCAAATGTGATATTTTGAGGACCATTTCTCATTCAAGGACATTATCAGCCGATATCCCAGTGAGCCAGAGGGGGTTTATTTATTTTATAACCCAACGACTTCACTGAAATGAATTCAGCAAACTGCATCAACTCGTCATCTCCAGAGTTTTCAAAAAATATTTCTCTCTCGTCTCCAAGCTGGATATAAAAACAATTATTTTGGTAAATGAAAGCTGTTTGACATTGAACTATTCTATTGTTTGACATTTGTTGTCGAATTCTTTGTTGGTTTTTAGTAGTTTATAAAAACAATTTCGAAAAGAAACCAAAAACTTCATTCACGAAACATGGATGCTTACCATTGAAGACATTTACAGCATATTTTGTTGATTTTTTCACGCCGTGTTTCCTAGCGTAGTTTTCTCAACCAGTCTTTGTATTTTATTCTCACTTGTTTGTAAAAACCGAGTTTCTTTGTTTTCCGTGTTTTTTCTTTTCTTTTTTAACGTTTTTACCTTCTGCTGGACGAATATCACTTCGGACGGGGGATATCGCCTGATACCCGTCCTGCACGTGACCCATTTGAACCAATGACAGCGCTCGAAAATTCATCGTTGGGTTATAATGTATCATACAGTCATGTATATGATGTATATAGGATATTACATGGTTGCACTGAGATACAAATTTTATCTTCGAATGTTGATATTATCTCTCATGAGTGAGCGCAGTGAATGAGTGAGAGATAATATCAGCAGAAGAAGATAAAATTCGTATCTCCAAGCAGCCATGTAATGTTCTGTTTATTATATGAAATCTTCAATGAAAAATAATGGAGAATTTGAGAAGCTGAGCAAAAAATCGAAATTTGTCACCACCAGTGTTGATATAAATCGTATCCCCACTGGCCACTGGTGGGAGTGGGGATATCAATTTTATCATTTTGATGTCACTCAATATCACACTCTATTTCATATAATTAATAGTTATGCTTACTTGACATTTTCCCTTAGTCGTTTTACTAGATGTAAGTTGACATCAGCTTCTATTAGGGCATAGCATACTTCTTTGAGCATAGAATTAAGAACCTGAAATAATAACATATATAAAGAAATGACATAGTGTGACTTTATATGAACTAAGAAACTCAAGTTATACAACTGTAGCTCTACTTCAGAGGTACAGTAAGCTTAATATCTGCCAGTACAAACAACAGATTACAAGTTTAAGCAAAGAGAGACAATGTGACCAAGGTTTGAGTCCCGCTGGGCTCAGTGTTGTATGTGAGTTGCTTATTGGTTAGAACTCTCCTGTGCTTTGAGGGTTTTTCTACGGGTTCTCTGGTTTTTCTCCCTCTACAAAAATCAACTTCTAAATTCCAATTGGAATCCAGTGGAAGAGCCACTCTGTGGAATCCACTGTTAATTCCCATTTATTTATCTATTATATTTATTGTTTAGAGAGTATCGTATAAATACATACATGTATTAAAGGTTAAAAACAAAAACCATGCAAGATAATACTTATATAATGTATTATATGTAGTAGTAAGCAATTTAAAAGCCTCAGCTGTACATAAGCTTGCGTATCATAGCCACAAATATCACACTTTTCACCTAAGTCTTTGAGTTTAGATTAATGTAGTCAAAATCAGTCACACAGCTTTTTATTTAACTGATCCTTTGGAAAAGCCAAGTCTCTCTCATGTGGACGTAATTTTTGATGTTTTGAGATTTGATTCTCGATATAAAGAAGCACTTTTAAATCTCATAAAGTGTTGCATCAGCAAAATTTTCTAGAACAGCTTGTTAGAAAACGTCTTCGAGTGAGCTTCAATACTACGGCAACAAGTAGAGCAATTGTCTTGAATGATATTTTAATGGTACTAAACTAAAGAAATACTAACATGCTTCATAAACGAGACTTCATGAAATAATTTTTGGTAAACAAAACAGAAAATAAAAATATAACAAGTCAAAGAATCGTTCCATCTTTAGCTTACCTCTTCATTGATGACTGTCGCGTTACTTAACGAACGTAAAGCCGTCGTTATCTTCCTTCCTAACTCTGCTAACACCATTTTGAAAGTTATATACAATAGATTAAAGTCTTATTTCAAGATATAAGAGGATTGGTAGGTAAAATACTGTGTTTTTTAGTGAGAAAAATACGATTTTTTGTGGTGAATTTCTTTGACTTTCATCATTGAACCGCGTCCGCCATCTTGTGCTTCCTGCGGTATTCCCCATGAAAGCTACGTCATTAGTTCTTAGTCTTTCAAGCTTTTAAAACCGGTCAAACGTAACCACAGGATACCCAAGATATATTGTCTTTATTAAAAGAAAAAATGTTGGTCGATATAAAAGTAGTAATAATGGGAAAAACCTACCATCAAATAGCTACCTTAGGTGTTTTAGTGGTTTCCTAGAAGTTCTCCATTAGTTATGGCATTTGAATAAAATCAGCTTAGAAATGACTCAAATTAGCTAAAAACGTGGGTTAAGAACGTAATCTTAGGATAACTATTAAGTATCTTAGATGTATCAAGTTTTTCTGTTTTTCTTACCAAATTGCTTGATACAATCTGATACAATGCAAAAACCTCTGATCAGAAAGGCCAAAATATATTATTTGGGCTCCCTGTGGATAGCTTGTCAAAAAATCAAAATGGCTGACAATATGGTTTCCAACGAGTCAAGTTGTGCATTTTGCAAATTACAAAATGTTGCTTTATCCAAGTGTTCGCGATGCAAATGTACGTGGTACTGCAGCAAAGAGTGCCAAAGATCTCACTGGAAGGTACATAAGAAAGCTTGCAAGAGCTTACAAGCAAGTTTGGATGCTTTAGAACGAGGAAATTGTCCACAGACTTTGGAAAAGGCTCACGAAGTGGACCAAGCCAGACTTGCTGATTTCGTCTGCAGTGAGCTAAACAGCCATGGATATTGTGTTCTGAATCAGTTTTTACCACCAAGTACTGCGAAAGAAATTTTACGTGAAGTCAAAAATCTAGACGAGTCGGGAAGCTTCAAAGATGGTCAGCTCAGTGGAGGCTTGACCGCCTCAGAAGACAACGAAAAATATACTGAAAAGAGAATTCGCGGTGATAAGATAACTTGGATAGAAGGAAACGAGCCTGGAGTCGGGTATATTAAAGAATTAATGCAAAAGATGGATTGTTTGGTCTTGCAGTGTAATGGAACGAGTAGAAAATTAGGTGGGCACGATATCCAAGGGAGGACCAAAGCAATGGTAGCTATCTACCCTGGCCAACAAACAGGTTATATACGGCATATTGACAATCCTGATCAAGATGGAAGATGTTTGACTGTAATTTGCTATCTTAATGAAAACTGGTCTGAATCTGATGGAGGGAAGTTGAGGATCTATAAAGGAACGAATCATATCGACATCGAGCCTGTTTTCAATCGTGTTTTATTATTCTGGTCAGATAAGAGAAATCCCCACGAAGTTTTACCTGCTGATTTTCGCCGGTATGCTGTTACTGTATGGTACTTTGATAAAGAAGAGAGGCAAAAGGCTAAAGAACTTCAGAAGCATAAAACAATGGGTGAATTTGGCATGGAAGTAACCATAAAGGACCTAGAAGAGAAGAAGTTAGAAAGAGATCGAGCACAGATGGAATTAGATGAAGAATCCGTGAGGTTGGTGAAGAATATGATGTCTGAAGATGAACTGGATGCTATGGCACAATTGATTCGTGGACAGGCCAATCCAAAAGAGTTGCTCAAAATGTACGGAATATCACCTAGCATTTTGGATGCTCTGTTAAAGGTCTTACAGAGCAGATAGTCTAATGCTATGGAAAAAATATTCGAACGATTCGACACAGTGTCCTGAAAGGGGGGGGGGCGGTCCTAATCCCATTTCCCAGCCCAAAATGTCGCAAACTCCCAGTCCCAGTCATGCAAAATCTCAGTCCGAGTCATAGAGTTAAAGTTAGAGATTTTGCAAAATCCCAATCCCAATGCTAAAATCCCATTTTCCCAGCCCGAAAAAGGGCGAAACCAGCTCCCAATTTACCCCTTCAGGACCCTCTATAATATATATATAATTAAGTTAGCCAATGGCACGAAGCCAACGTTTAAACCAGTCCAAATATAGAATGTAGTGGTGGTGCGTATGGAGCGATGGTTGCAAAAAAAATGTGTTTAAATATGTTTTAGAACCTTCAACTTTTTTTGTTTTCCAGTTGAAGATATGCATATCTGTAAAATGGTTTGTTGGACATGGAAATATATTTTATGTAAATATAATTCTTGCCGGCTTTATTTGTATTATACCATAAAAGAGGGGGTGCTAGTGGACTAGGGTTGTGTAAGGTACGAGTGAAATGCATGTACAGTCGACAACACCGTTTTTATCGGCACCTTAATAAAGAAATGTATTTTCGTAAAAGTTTTGGAAGTCATTTTCTTCTTCTTGCAGCACTAATTAACAATTAGTCCTCGAGTCCGAATGGTCTACGAGTCAATAGCCCTTGAGGTAAAGAGGTATATTGCGAAGAAAGAGTTGGAAGTACGTGGACGAGAAAAGTTTGCAAAGCTGCACTATGCTTTCATGTCACATGTCCGAACATGGAGCAAAGGCAGTTCGCAAAGGGAAACTGGAGTGACGTAAATTGAACTTTTAACAAGTAATTATTAACCACACATGAATCAAGATAACCAAAAATTCTTTGCAGATTTTGCCAAATTCTGAAAATTTCACACACTTTCATTAATAATCGTTTGGTTTATTGTTCGAAGGTCCATGAGAAAAAAAAGAAAAAAAAAGTGAACACAGAACGGAAAGTTAGAAAGAAACAAGTAAAACATGTTCGCCCCTTTAAAAGATTATTTTATTGAATAAAACTTTAGTGCAAAATACAAAGAAATCCAATATAGAGTACTACTTTGTGATTATACACTCGATCATGAATGTCGTCCCCCAAGAGCTTGGAGGAAAACACATTGCTTTGTTCCTTCCAAACTATGATAAAATGTAACGACCTGCATTACTGTACTATTAACCAGCATAGACATCTAATTCTACTATCAACAAATCTTATATCAAATTTTTGCCCTAAAATTGAACTTTCCTAATAGTCTTAAGAAAATTATGTTGACGTCACTACACTAAAGTCACGTGATATCTGCGGTCTTAAATCAACCAATCACTGTTGGTTAATATAACAAAAGAAATTCAGGACATATCTCTTGTTGTGTGCCTTCATGCAACTCGTTCCATAATTAAACGACCCATTACAATTTAGTACTATGTTGCGTGTGTTATGAGGGGCGTAGCCTCAAGTTGCCACCAGAGGGGGGAGGGGGAGAGGGGTTGCTCAATAATTCCTCCCTCGCTCTTTCCCCAAAAACTGCCTGGTTTTTTTTCCATGCCCAATAGAAGAGCAACTCTATGACACTCTATGACCCTACAGTTTACGCCCCTGGTTAATCTAAAATACAAATAATAAACCAAAAATAAATCCTCTCGAAAAATAAAGGTTGAACTTCTCCTATGTGTCCTTTCGTAACTGAAAGGTTTGACATTCAAATATTAGCATAATGTTAGTGTAAAACTGTGAAAATATTTTTTTTTCTATAAAAGTGTGTAGCGAATTATATTTTGCAGAATCTTTGTAGAAGGTATTCGTAGTATTTCTAACCAAACTCTGCTTATATAATGTGACTATAAACGATATGTAAATGGTACCTTTTCGTGAAAAGATTTTGAAATATTTTTTTTATATAAAAAGCCTACTTTTTGTCCGCTATGCAGATGAGTAGCATTAATATTTGCAAAATTCGAATAATCAATGCTCCCTAAAGATACATTATAAAGTGTGTATAGCGTAGAGTCAAAATCAGCTGTCCAATTAGTGCTCGGTCGCTTTTTAAGTTTCAAACCACAGGAACCCCAGCAAGGAAAAAAAACGATACTTGTTCCGTTACTTTGACGATCAGGTTTGTGGTTTAGGAAAGCTGATTTTGGCGTGGATAAGGTTCCTATAAAAAGAGCTTAGGTGGCTGTTGTAAAAAGCGAGCATTCTCGTTGCTACCTCAGCACAATCCTTGCCTTTTCATGAAATATATTTTTTATAGCAATGAATGATCTAGTTGTAGCTGCTAGTAATTTTCTATTTTCAAATAATATGCCACATGTAATGATTATTCAGTAAATAAAATGTATGGTATATCAAACTTAAATATTTGTTTCTTGCTGTGAAACTATAAACTCGATGCTAGCTAGCATTTAGTCCAAGAATTCAAGAATTGAGTTTACGAAATTTTTTGAACTCCTAATAGAAAAGCTTGCGCAAAATCTAGGTACAGATTTTCGTTTGTTAGCTATTCAAAAGAGAGCCAAAAGACCAAGATATGACAGACATGTTGGGGGTACGAAATCTTTTAAATGCCTCCAACATGGCCACGTCAATCCATGTGGAAAAAATATGGTATTAGTTACTTCATAAATATTCTCAAATATTACTTGTGAATGCGCATAAAATCACTGCAATTTTCAATATTACCCGGACTCTTTAGTAGCGAGTTGAAATTTGGAATTTCGCTGGTCAAACTGCCGCCAGTCAAAAATATAAAATGTACCGGCTGGTTATTTTTGATTGATGGCAGCGGGAATCGCTGTTTGCACGCTGGCATAGGGACTTCGGTGTCCGCGTAATTCTGAAATCGCAGTAAGAGGCTTACTGAAGCATGTTTTGTGTCGAAGAATTAAGTGGATATTTGTAGAGGAACGTTGAAGTTGACGCGTGTTACATTGCTCTTCTCGTCTTCATCAGGTACTCCCAGCTTGGATCTTTGTCCTGTCCTCTTAAGTACATGTGAATACAGTTCGTTTGTCTGGGGTTCGATGGTTTTAGCCGCCCCTCGTCTCAGGTTCACCTTGTCCATATCAGATTGGCTGGGCATCGGATTCATCATCGAAGGGGTTTTCTTAATGACAATCGTCTGAAAATAGGACGAGAAAGAACGAAATGAATAAAGGTGCGATTTAAGCTGAAATTTTCTCTGCACTTTGTCTCTTGCGACACAAGTTGCAAGAGGGTTTACACGGTGCAACGGAGACGCAATCGTCGCCAAAAGTCGAAACGATTTCTACTTTTCGAAACGATTGCTGCAACTTGTCTAGCAACATTTTTCAAATTGTAATGTAGGTTACACGCCGCAATGCTCCATGCAACTTGTATCGCAACGCCGTTACGAGACAAGTTGCAGAGAAAGTTGGTTCGTGTAATCGCACCTTAAAAAAGAGAGAAAATGTTCACACAAATTCACTTTTAGTAAAAGTTGTAAATCAAACAATTATGCAAAAAATATTGGTGAGTAGTTCATTTTTTATAAAAAAAATTCGTAAAGAAAAAAATAGGATAAAATAGAAGATACGACTTATGAAGAAATATTTATATATAATATTTCATTCTTTCTTTCTTTCGTTCTTTCTTTCTTACGTTTAGAAAGATTAAAACCAAAGATAAAAGGAAAGACACTTTAATTTAATTTAAATTTAAACAAAATCACGAAGTCACAGTTATGGAGGCAAAACATTTCTATAGTTACCTTGGGAGGTTCTTTAGAAAGAACAGGAACGCGTTCATACTTTTTGGGTGTCGGTGGTTCTTGTCTGACTGGTGGAGGTGGTGGTGGGGGTGGTGACTCTGCACGCTTTGGTTCTGCTGGCTGGGGTATTGGACGTAAATATGATCTCAAAGGCAGAGGCTCAAAGTGTTGAGGCGTAGATTGAGGTGGTGGACGCTCCACCGGTCTTAAGGGTGGAGATTGAAAGCGGTGTTCGATGGGTTCCGATGGTGGTAGTTGTCGCTCCACTGGCCTCAGGGGTGGAGACTGGTAGCGTTGAGCGGAAGGCTCGGTAGGTGTCTGGCGTACGACCTGCCTCAGGGGTGGAGACTGGTAGCGTTGGGCGGGAGGCTCGGTAGGTGTCTGTCGTGCGACTGGCCTCAGTGGTGGTGACTGGAATCGCTGTACAGCAGGCTGAGGTGATGAACGTTGTTCTACTGGTCTCAGTTGTGGAGAGAAGCGTTCTACGGGTTGCTGACGCTCGACAGGTGGTGGTTGGGTCTTCATAACAGCATGCGGTTGTGTGGCGCGAAGTCTTGATTGGGTTATATCTTCTGACATATTTCTATCGAAGTTGTTGTATGTTGGAGGAGATGGACCTCGTTGTCTGAAGTAACTCCTGTAAAATGAAAACGTTTTATAAGTTCTTTTAATATAATCAGAAGAACTGAAAAGTTCGAGAGGCAAGATGAAGTTTGTATATATTTTTTATTTTTTTGTTTGTTTTGTTTTATCAAATTAAAAAAAAAGAAAGAAAGAAAAAGAAAACTGAGGCTTCACGTCACATCTCATCTGAATCCAAACAAGTTTGGTTTTTAGTTCCTCGATCATTAACACATAAAAAACCCAGCCTTGTTTTTACGAGAGTAGCAATTGGTAGCTAACAAACCTTTGGCCCTCATTCCATGATCAAAAAGCGCATTTAGAAGTTGATGTTTGTGGAGGCAGAAAAACCGGAGAAAAAAACCACGAAGCACAGGAGAGAACCAACAAACAACTCTACTCGGGTCGCCTTGGTGAGAGGCAAGCGCTCTCCCCGCTACGCCACCCGTGCTTCCCATATTCAGTGACGTACTTAGAGGGGCGAGCTCTACCCCACCTACATGAGGACGGGTTTATCGTACTGGGTGGGGGTAAGGGGACACTATCCCACCTACCTGGTGACTAGATGATCATCCTGTTGTTTCCCAAGCCATTGAGGTGTTTTCATGGCGTCTGATGGAAGTCCTTCCACAATGGACAGCATCTCGTCTATTCTCTTTGTTTGATCTTCATGAAAAAGGAACGAAAAGCAGCAATATCTTTTAGTTTGACGTGATACTGGATATCAAATGTGTGGGTGTGGGGTGGAGGGGGTAGGGGTGGGGTTGTGGGTCTGGGTCTGGGTCTGGGGGGTGTTGGGTGAAGGGGTTGGGGTGTGGGTGTGGGGTAGGGTTTGGGTCTTCAAAGCTTTAAGAAAGCCACACCCTTGTCGACTAAATATGCCGTTGACATTATGACATCTTTTTATCACCACTAACGGAATCCATCATGAATTTTCTTAGTCAAATTTTCTGTAAGGGATTCTTATTTTATTAAGTTTCCCAAAATCATACACTGACAAGAAAGCAAAAAAGAAAAAGAAAAAAACAAACAAAAAACGAACCACACACACACATATATAC
This sequence comes from Anthopleura xanthogrammica, assembly GCA_964019055.1. Classification (NCBI taxonomy): domain Eukaryota; kingdom Metazoa; phylum Cnidaria; class Anthozoa; order Actiniaria; family Actiniidae; genus Anthopleura; species Anthopleura xanthogrammica. The sequence continues at coordinate 26,945,675 of OZ025206.1, read as the reverse complement.
AAAGAGGGGACAGCAGCAGGGGGAAACTAAATTCCCATTCCCATTCGGGTATGTAATTGTAGTATAATTGTATAAGTGATGCAAATCGACTATTCACTTTCTTCGAGTCCTTGGTGATGGCATCCAGGAGTGGGAACTGCATGCAGGCAGGGAGAGGGGATAGGGGGGGATGGGAGTGAGGAAATGAATGCCTTAAGGGCCTCTCCACTTATAGATTACCTCTTTGATATTCAACTTGTCTGCTGTCATCCTGGGTTGAAAAAGTAATTTAAGAATCAATCAATCAATCAATCAATCAATCAATAAATAAATCATCCCAAACACATTTTTTCCTACTTACTGCAAATGTTCGTAGGTAGGATTCGTCGCTAGGAGACCAAGGTTCTTTCCTGACAAACAAGCAATATCAAGGCATTAAATACATATCTTACAAATCCTCGTTAAGGTACGCTAACACGAGTGCATCCGTTCTTGGGCAACAATGAAGGAAACATAACAAGGAAATATTTAAAAAAATATGTTTTTTTTTTCTCTATGGAATACTTACATTTCCATAGAAAATGTCAAAGGAAAAATTGTCAGATGAGTTATTAGAGGAGCCAAAAAAGCGTAAGGACTCAGTTTCCAATCATGCTTTGTTCTAGAATTTCGAGCTCGTGCACATTGGCTATTGCGTATTATTATTTATCCCACGCTATAGAAAATACAGCCAATCAGGAAGCAGGAAAGCCGTTGTATATTCGTCGGTATTTCACTCTTCCTTCCCATCATGCACTGCGCATTGAATCTACACATTTGTATTTTCTATTGTGTGAGATAAAATGGTTATACAATGGTTTTTCGTGGCATACCGTGGATATCCCACTCGTGTGTATACTAGAAACTACAAGTGACTCGTGGGATATTCCACGGTATGTCACACGAAACCATTGTATAACTAGTATATGGGAGAATGTTTCAGTTAATATGTAACATACCTGAAAGAGCGTTGACTTCTTTGTGAAGCGTTCTTGCCTAATTCTGGGAGTATCATTTGTTCTGGAATACAATGACAAACGTGTTTGAATTAATATGCGAAAAGCGAAATTCTACACGACAAACTGTATCAGCAATTGATATAGATTCCTATTAAGTAACATCTGACATCGAACCTTGAAATAACCTTGGGGTTATCTAAGTCAGGGCACGGCTAAATCACAGATCGAAACCTGAAACAGCCTCTGGGCTGATCTAAGTCAGGGCACGGCTAAATCACAGATCGAACCCTGAAACAACCTCTAGGCTGATCTAAGTCAGGGCACGGCTAACTCACAGATTGAATTGGAGTTTCGGGTGTTAGGTCTCGTAGAGTGATGAAAACCGGAGAACTCAAAGAAAAAACCCTCGAATCAAGGGAGACATAACACACTAAGTCCAGGAATCAAACCTGAGAAAAAAACAATAGCTTTGTCCCAGCCTCTCTCGGCTAGAAATCAGGCAATGTTTTTATGTACTTACGGGGTCTGAATGAGGACTGTGAATCACTTCGGAATCTATTTGTTGAATTTTTCCCTGTGAAAAGTAGCTGTCTTTCCAGATTGGAGGCTCTCTGTCAAGAGAATAAAAAATGTATTTTACACAACATTTCCCATCCAGCTGATCTGAAATAGTGACGTAGAAATGGCGTCACTGCAAAACTGAGGTGTCATGAAGCCTGCGAAAATTGATTCATAAAAGTGTTTATCTGAGATAAATCTAGATTTTCAGCACAGGTTTTTGATATTTTGTATGTTTTGACTATGATATTCATTATTGAGTGGGAAATAAAATAAAGAAATAACCGTTTCCCGAGTTGCCAAGCTTCTAAGAATGACACTTCAGTTTTGCAAGTTTTCTCAATTCTGATTGGCTAATATGTTAATGTAAATGTAAGAAGCAAACTTTTGTAGATGAAGCAAATTTGAGCAACAAAATAAGCATGTTTTATAAATGTCATTCAGTCTCAGTCTGACGATGCTTTCAGTGCCGCAGTTGTTAATGAACGCCGAGCATATTCAAGGCGACGCTCTAATATGTTTTGCTTCTATGTGCAGCGATTAATCGGGGGCGGCGCTTAATCGAGTAAATACGGTATCTTTTTGGGTTTATCACAAATTTATGGCTCTTCTCTCCCCCTCCCCCTCCCCTCTCTCCGAGCAGGACTTAGCTATGCAAAATGCACTTACGCTGTTTTCCAGATGAGGACGGTCGCTCAGATGCTCATTCAAACGCTCTTCAAAATCAAATAACGAGTTGTGGATCTGCAGAAACAGAAAGAAAGAAATACATATTTTTAGAGATTCAAAAAAAATAAAATTCAGGGTTTTAGCTACACTTAGTTACCGTTGCTATGCCCCACAAGCTCATCAAATTAGCTAGAATATCTCAGAATTGAAAACTCTGAAAATTGCAGTTGCTGTCCTATGAAAATTGCAGTTTTTTGTGGGACAAGATTTTAATCCCACTGGGAAAACTGCTGCACCGCGATTGGTTTGCTATTGTATGAGTCGGACCCATGAATCGGAGTACTACTTGTCTCCACGTCGTGTAGCGACTTGACGCCTAGTGTGGACCGGCCTTTAGGGCCTTCGTAGTGTTTCTTTACAAAAACATCAGAAACACGCTGCTTTTGGAGTTGTCTGGGTCAAAGAATAGTAAACCGGCTCTTAACATGGGGTTTTGTACACAGGGAACCCAACGTTAGTTTTTTGCTTCAGTATATATATTGCAGTAAATGTACAAGTATGATAAACGAGATTGTTCTACCAACCTGTTGAATGAGGTAAATTCTCTTGGTCTCTTGTTGAGAAGCCAAATCGTCCACCTCAGAGACCTCAGTGCCATATCTAACGTCTTGACTGCCAAGGAGTGCACTCTGTCTCTGTACTGGTTCTGCCTTTGACTTGTTTACCACTGGAAAATGTTCAATAAAGTCTGATATTAAATAGGTGTTTTAGCAGTAGATTCAGGGATTTATAAAAAGACCGGTGAAACAGAGGTTCCAAGGACAACGGTCCTAACATCAATTATAAACACAGTGGTACCTCTATTAACCGATCAATGAAGGATGTCGGCTGAACAGAAGCTTATTTTATCGTGCTGTAAAGATGTGACGAAAATTTCGGCAACCGGTCCGCTTAATATAATAGAGGTATCACTGTATTTCAATATTCTTTTATAGGAATAGGAAGTAAAAACGTATCTTAGGGTAAAGGGTACCAGGCAGACCCTCCATTCTAAGCGTCCGTCCGCCCGTCTGTTCATATATCGTACCTTGATTCTTTCACCGCCCAATCCATCCATCAACCTATTTTTATCGCATATCTCTTCCTTCACCAACTCATCAATTCATCCCTCTCTCAATAACAAACACCATAAGAACCCTGACTTACCAGCATAATGGCTTTCCCCTGGTTTTGCGCGTGTCTGGGTATAACAGTAAATAGGGTTAATATTATTATTATTATTATCATCATTATTATTATTATTATATAAAGTACAAGGAGTAAATATGATAATTATAAGATGATATTAAGATATTATGATAATATTCTTAATGACTTGACAATGGTTCCAAGATTTTAATTTACCCAACTAAGTTGGTATTGTAAAATAGCAGATAGTCAAACAACTACTCCCTACTTCGCTGCAGCACACAGTTAAGTGCAGACACACGATGCATTTTTTCATGGGACGTCGTAAAAACTAGATCGCACCGTGTGATGTTGCAACAAAGGGTGCGATATCCCCGTTGTAAGCAACATTCCAAGCAACGTCGCATTGTGTGTCCGCGCCTTAACGATCGTATGACTAAAGACACAAGCCATTACTAATACTTACTTTATCTTGTGGTTCGTGGTGACTGCTCTGCTGATCATAGAACACATTGGTTGAATCCATAATCTGAAAGCATATCCATGACAGTATGATAAGAGATATTGTCAGTAATAACAAGAAAATAACAAGCACTGAGTCGCACCTGTTGAAAGAAGTAAATGGATTTGACATCTGCACTGTCAGCATTCTCTCTTCTATCCTTGATGTGCTTCCTTGTGTTATATCCCTTGTATCCTGAAATAAAATCATATATAAAATATAAGAACATTAAGGACGTTTGCGCGCAAATGCGTCTTCCCATGTTTTTCTCCTTCAAACACCGTGGTGAAATAAGATCATCATAGAAGTTCGATGAGCAAATAAAGAAATGGGGATCACCGTTGTCGTTGAGGAGTGAGATGATATCAAAGTGAAGCCTATTTCTCGTCGAAAATTGCTGGCGCACAAACCATATAAGTTTGTTTCCCCCCATTCTATTGCTACGAAAAACAGTTTTTACTTCAGCAAGAACAAAAACAAACAAAAAACACACACAAAAAAAAACTAACTAATTTGTTCCAAAAGTATTTGAAATAAATATTAGATGTTAGAGACGATTAGGAAATGTTCATTTTGACAAACAGCCAAAGCTGACAAAAGGTAAAGGAACAGAAACTTACCGGCTTGGATGACAGTCGCAGCATGATCTTGATTTTCTAGAAAAGAAATAAAAATAATCAATTAATAATATCCTATTAATGTTTCATACCCGATGATAAGGTCTTCGACACTTTTAATGGTGACAAACAAAAAGCACCAAAATCTGAAATTGTCTGGACTGCCAATCAATGGTTCCGACTCCCTTAGTTACTATTGCTATGGCCCACAAGCTTAACAAATTAGCTAGAATATCTAAGAATTTAAAAGTCTGATCGCAGAAAATTGATTATTGATTATTTTCACTGTCCTGTGAAAATAGAATAAGATTGCCTCGTAATCCTTGTAGCACTCTTTAAAACAGATACTGTCTTGTTTGAGACAAGATTTTAATTCCACTTTGAAAACTGCTGCAACAGTTCGCTTTTGTCCGAAACGGAAACATGAAACATGAATTAACGGAAGTGCAGTGGATTGGATACTTAGAGCAGATATACATAATGATCACAGTACACGATACGGTAACGGTACTGGACTGGATGCCTGTGCACTGTGAAGGGTATTATTGCATGTCGGTACGTCCGTTTCGTACGTACCCAATCATAGTACATCTGCTCTAAGTTAAACGTGTCGTGTTTTTTAATTTTCTGTTACCGTGAATGATCTCTTGTTCGTGTTCGCTATTCTCGTGTTCAGCACGTTTCAGTCTTTGTCTGGTAAGATGTCCACGAGTGGCTGTCAAGTAAACAGTAAGTAGGTTGATAGTTAGTAGGTAGGTTAGGTAGGTTAGGTAGGTTAGGTAGGTTAGGTAGGTTAGGTAGGTTAGGTAGGTTAGGTAGGTTAGGTAGGGTAGGTTAGGTGGGTTAGGTAGGTTAGGTAGGTTAGGTAGGTTAGGTAGGTTAGGTAGGTTAGGTAGGTTAGGTAGGTTAGGTAGGTTAGGTAGGTTAGATAGGTTAGGTAGGTTAGGTAGGGTAGGTTAGGTAGGTTAGGTAGGTTAGGTAGGTTAGGTAGGTTAGGTAGGTTAGGTAGGTTAGGTAGGTTAGGTAGGTTAGGTAGGTTAGGTAGGTTAGGTAGGTTAGGTAGGTTAGGTAGGTTAGGTAGGTTAGGTAGGTTAGGTAGGTTAGGTAGGTTAGGTAGGTTAGGTAGGTTAGGTAGGTTAGGTAGGTTAGGTAGGTTAGGTAGGTTAGGTAGGTTAGGTAGGTTAGGTAGGTTAGGTAGGTTAGGTAGGTTAGGTAGGTTAGGTAGGTTAGGTAGGTTAGGTAGGTTAGGTAGGTTAGGTAGGTTAGGTAGGTTATATTAATTACCAGCTTGAATCTTAACGGCCTGTTGGTTTTTGAATTCTCGTTCTTGTTCCTCCTTTTCTCTCATCTTTTTGTCATATACTGCAAGCAAAAAAAGACCACAAAAATCAACACACTCATGAGATAAGCATCCTCTTCTTTCAAAATCGAATACTCATGTTAACAGCTAAATTTTTTCATACAAATAAAATACTGAGTTGTTGTTAATTGTTGACAAAGAAAACAAGATAGAAGAAGAATGATAATCTTACGTCGCTGTAAAATAAGGGCGCTTCGTCGACGCTTCTCCTGCTCGGCTTTGTAAGATTTTCTGCATAAATGCCCACGGAACGCTGCAAATAAAAGCCAGGCCAAAATTATAACTGATTACTATATTAACAAAAAGCTCGTTATCACGAAAAAGGAACCAAGAATCGTTTAGGTAGGGGTGCGAAAGGATACCGCAAATTAGTAACGGTGTAACTGTCGTTTACGTGCTTTAAGTCAATACTACCGCATGTACTACCGTACAGGCATACCAAAACCCGCTCTATGCGGCATGTCGTAACATGTACGTGCTGTAAGTCAGTACCACACTTACCAAAACCGCTCTAAGGTATCCGCATGTCATGCTGTAAGTCAGTATGCGTTTTCCAATATATGAAATCCACATTTACAAAGATTTAAATAATGGTGCATAAATACGATAAGCTGGGTACATACCAGACTGGATATGAAGAGCAGCATCTTCTCTCTGGCCCTTCATCCTGTGGTAACGACGTCTTGATAACCACCCACGCATGACTAAACAGAGGAAAGACAGTCGTTCTTAGGATACTTATAGACCCTTTTTACGTGACGTCAAAGCAGCTCAATTTGGAGGACAAAACAAAAGAAATACAATCTTCTGAGATTTGGAACCTATTGTTTTGTCCTCCAAATTGAGCTGCATTCCGACGTGCTGCAAGGGGTCTATTGACAGAGGGAAGTTTTTAACATTTTAACGGGCCATTCACACAAGTGCAGGGTGGTGCGAAGGACAAACGTTTTATTTCCTTTCCCAAATTTACACCCAAATAAAAGAGTTAGGGACAGATCATTATTTATCGCCCAGGGGAAGATTTTTGTTGCGATATCATAAGGTTAACTGATCCCCCCAAGAGGCACTCTCTTTTTTTATGATCCCCTCTTACAAGTGGTTGCCACTTTTTGATCTTTGAGTGTTCCCTTCCCCTCCCCCAAGGCCAAAGAGAAGAAAAAAAATAGCCAGACCCTTAGTTTTAGCAGTGGGGTCATCCTAATTTCCTCTAAGCTAAGTTTTAGTCTAATTTCGGAGCCATTGTTTGATGTTGAGTGAAACAGATTGCAGAAAATAGTTATTCCGTTACCTGACTGTGCTATAACAACACGAGCGCGGTGTTCATCCAGTAACTTGCCAAGCTGCTCCACATGATAGTATCTCAAAAATATCTTAGTTCGTCCAAGCAGGCAATTATCTACTTTTGCAGTCTTGAGGATCACTTTGCATGATTGAGCAGTAGGGTTGATGTCACGGTGCATCGGGAATCCAAGCACGTGATACCTAATGGTTAAAACCAAATAAGGTAAGTGGACCACGTAGAACAGTGAGAAACAGATCAAAATAAATAAAGGTAATTATAAAATAACTGTTATAAATCTGGCGTTCTGATTGGTTGGGAGCGCGTGCATTATGAGAGCACAAAGCACGCGCGCGCACTTTCTACTTCGTCATTGGGAAGGAAAGACTGCCACATAGGATAGACAGGGACAGGTGAGACAGGGCGTTGACAAAGGACAGCCACGTACGGTGACAGGTTAGGCAGGGCTCGAAATAGGAAACAATTATAGCCTGTCAGTCCAGTAAATTTTGCCTGCCTTTTTATTATTTTTATTTTCGATTTGACAGTTCACCGTTATTTTTGCCTGCCAAACCTTAAGTTTTGCCTGGCTTTTGGCCACTGGCAGGCCGCTATTTCGAGCCCTGTTAGACAAATGGTAAAACGAGCAAAGCATAGAAAGAAAGGAATAAATAGCAAGTCTGGTACCTTTTTACAAATTCTTCAAACGTAGGCCTTTCTGAGTAACCCTGGAATAGAATTTCAAAATATAAATTATATCCTATTATCCAACAACAGTAGAGGGTTTTCATGTCAGCCATGTTGAAGGGAAGGAAAGCAACGATTTTGCAGATTTTAAACAGAAAAAGCTCCGCAGTGTCTGTATCTTTCTTCGACATATATTTTCCACTATATATACAAACATCTTTTTGAAGACAAACCTGTTTTCGTATCCTTGTGGTCTCCAGGATCCCTGTGTATCTGAGTTGCTTCTCGACTTTATCTTGATCGAATTTCCCTGGAACCATGGAACCATTGGGACGAATACATCTGGAAAATGGATTCAAATATCCATAAGTAACAAGCAAGAAATATTTGATCAATTAGGAGGTAGGGGTAAGGGGAGAATACAAGTAGAGATTAAATAAAGGGCAAAACACTGTAGAGCAGGGCAGGGCTGGACAGGGTGGAGCAAGAGACAGGGAAGCAATATATTAGCAAAGATAGCGTATAATAAGGAAAAGAAAAAAACCCGGAAGAGCAAGCGGAAGGTCTTGGAACAGGGACGTAGCGAGGACCTTCGATTTGGGGGGGGGGGCACTGGACGACCAAAAAAAGAGCAGGGGGACTCACATTAAAAAAGTAAGAAAAAGATTTAAAAAACAATAAAAATGGGGGGGGGGGGGCACGTGCTACGCTACTGGCTGGAAAGAAAAGGAAAAAACCAATCAACCGACCATACCTGACAAAGTGTGACTGACTTGGCAACAGCTTGGATAGAAGATCTTTTAAAGAAGACTACAACAATAACGGTCATTTTAGTCATAAGTAGGTTATAAAATATGAAATATAACAACTAGGACAGTGGAACGATACTATTCATAGTTTCTCAGTTTTAACATGGTTTAAATAAATGCTCAATTGTAATTACCCTGAAGTGAACAGACACTGTCTGGTTCAATCTTGACGTTGAACTTGAGTTGGATTTACCGTCGAAGCTGGGTGTGTTACTACTGAGAGGGGTGGTTGCTCTCTAAAAGCCAAAAACCAATAGCATTAGATATATCATCCCTGAAGTTTGATTTTTATACCACTTTTTGTTATTTCATGTAAATTCTTTTTGTCTTTTCTTTTTCTTTTTCTTTCTTTCCCTCCCTCCCTCCCTCCCTCCCTCCTTCCTTCCCTCTTTGCTTACTTGCTTCCCCCCCTTTTTTTCCTCCCTCCCTCCCTATCCTAAACTTCTGTCGTTTCTTTCCGCTTGGATTTTTCCTTCTTATTTTCTTTTGCCTTTGCCTTCAACAATCTATTCGAATTCAGAGCCGACTGAATTCCTTTTTTACAAAATATGAATGAATAGTACTGCCTATTTTATTCAACTTACCCCTTGAAAGAAAATCGAACTGTTTCGTCTGTCTTCTAAAGATAATGAAAATGAAAAGATATGATATATATGATAAAAGGCTAAGCAAAACATAAGATTACTGCGATTCTCAATATTCTGCGAACTCAGACATTTCAATGGCTTGTTGTGAAATTGGTTTTTCGCTGCCGTCAATCAAAACTAATCAGTCGGTACCTTTTATGTTGTTGACTGGCGGCAGAAAAAAAACAAATTCCAACGGGAAACTCGCAACTACCGAGTTCGAAGAATATTGAGAATCACAGTAAACATTCGTGTGTGTATCGAGAACATGATTGTTCGTCTTAACAGATTTGAAAAAACGATTTACGATATTTACGTAGAGAGTAATGGTCTACTTCGACGCGGCGATCTTGGTAGTGGGCAAATATACAAAGCTTTGTTACAGTAATGGCGTCGATTAACATTAACAGTTCACCACAAGACAATTTGACAAGAGACAATTAAGAAGAGGGACATGTAAGAAAGACCCTCGAAGCACAAGAGGGAACCAAAAACAACTCAACTCATATACGACACTGAGCCCAGCGAGACCCGGGTCGCATTGGTGAGAGGCGAGCGCTTCTCACCGCTACGCCACCCGCGCTTTCCACTAAGTAGTAAAGTATTAATTTACTACAAAATGATTCTGGCTCGTCTCACCAATCACAAAGCACCTTTTCCCTTTGAAAATATTTTTCATCCACTGGTTTTTGTTTTTGTCGCCTTCAATCAGTAACTGCTGCCTTCGTCTTACGACGCGACAGCGAAAGCAATAAGGTAGTCTCCACCAACGTTTGTCCTCAAACTTATAGCTATGATGGACTGAAGAAAGAAACGAAGGTCAAGAAAAGAGAAAGAGATAAGAGGACTCCACCAGACAAGGAAACACAAGAAAAGATGATACTGGTAGAAAAAAGGAATAACGGAGTCTCCAACAACGTGGGTCCTCAATCTTATAGAGCTGTGATAGACTGAAGAAAGAAAGGTCAAGAAAAGAAAAAACAAAGACACAAGAGGACTCCACCAGACAAGAACTGATACTGGTAGAAAAAAGGAATAAGAGGTCTTCTAGAGACTGAAAAAAAAGTATCATGCAGCAGCGACAAGAATGGTAGACAAGCGAATAAGACAGCCCCAACATGTGACCTTGACTCTAGAGTCATAATAGAGTAAACTGAGAAAAAGGACAAGATAAAGAAGAAGGAATGACAGAGTCCTCCAGTAATCCTGCGTTGTGATTGGATGAATATGAAGAAAATAATGGGAAGCCATTTCAATGTCACGGCATATTATACCGTGTAAACTAGTGTTAATCCATGAGGAATGAGAATTCTCCAGTAGCCGTTATTCATGCGTTTTGATTGGATAAATATGATGAAAATGATGGGAAGCCATTTCAATGTCACGGCATGTCATACCATGTGCACTAGTTAAACAATGAGGAATGAAAATTCTGCAATCGCTCGATTACGTAAAACGTGATTGGATAAATATGACGAAAATGATGGGAAGCCATTTCAATGTTACGGCATGTCTGCCACGCCTTGTACATTAGTTGAAAAATTACGAACCAAAAAAAAGTAATTATTAAGATGTTATAAGGTCGTCGGATCATCCAGCCTAAGTTTCAAACAGATTCAACCATGCAAACAATGATTGAATTTTTCAAATGACTATGAGAGGGGGTGGTTAAGTGGAATGGGCGTGGTTAGAGGAAGGGGGTGCTCCCACTAACCTGGTGCGTTCTTCTGCTGGATTAGTGTCTTGACCAGCATATTTTCTGGCGAAAGAAAAGTATATTTTGTTATTATAAAACTGACAACAATTCATGTTTTATAGTAGGGATTTTATCCGTTTTTATCTCTCAGTCTTGAGAAAATGACGAGAAAATAAACTACATTTTGCACAAAAGTGGCACGTCGGAATGCAGCTCAATTTTCTAGGGCAAAACAAAAGAATTTCAATCTCCTGAGAATTGGAACCTATTGTTTTGCCCTCCAAATTGAGCTGCATTCCGACGTGCTGCAAGGGGTCTAATGGAAGGGCGAGTTTGGTACTCTCCATTCAGCGAAAAAAGAAGCCATCTCAGCTTTACGCTTATCATAGGCCCTTTGCGGAGATAGCGAACACGGTGTACGATTGTGGTCTAGTTTGGATACAAACATCTTTTGTTTATCATGCGTAATATGGCCGGTGATATTTGTACCCAAGCTAGACCACAATGCGTTCTGTTTATCGGAATCCTTGAGAGGTGTATGAAAGCGCAGAGATAATTTTGTTACATATTTATCAGGTACTCACCACTTGTTCTAAGCACGTGGACAACATCAGGTGATAGTGTGTCTCGATTCTTTTCCAAGAAGTTGGTTGCATCGTACTTGACCTAGAAATTGGTATGGTGTTAATCTCACAAACCTCAAAAACTACACTCACGAGAATCAAGGGTGGCTTAGCGGTAGTGCACTCGTCTGGTTCTCAGGTTCGATTCCGAGAATTGGCAACACATGTGAATAGAGTTTGTTAGGTCTCTGCCTTCATTCTGGGGTTTTTCTCCAGGTTCTCCGGTTTTCCTCCCTCCGCAAAACCTAACACGCTAAAATCCAATTCCATCTGCGAGTTAACCACACATGTCTTGACTTAGATCAGTCCATCACTTACTTTGCCAGCGTAGTGGAAAACAGAGAATGATGGAAAGTTTTGTTTTTCTTTTGTTGGTTTGTAGGAAGCTCCTTTGATGTTGCTGTTGAATTTTTCTGACAAGAAATAAAGAATATATAAGACTATAAAATCCCTACTACTTGATTTGGTTTGTGGTAACAATCAACACTTGTCGTTTATTTTTCTTTATTCCTACCCTTTTTGTTTGCTTGTCTGACTGTCTGTTTACTTTTGTGTCTGTCTGTCTGTTTAATTGTGTCTGTCTGTCTGTTTACTTGTGTGTCTGTCTGTCTGTCTGTTTACTTGTGTGTCTGTCTGTCTGTTTACTTTTGTGTATGTCTGCTTGTGAGTCTGTCTGTCTGTTTACTTGTGTGTATGTCTGCTTGTGTGTGTGTCTGTTTACTTGTGTGTATGTCTGCTTGTGTGTCTGTCTGTTTACTTGTGTGTGTGTCTGTCTGTTAACTTGTGTGTGTCTGTCTGTCTGTTTACTTGTGTGTCTGTCTGTTCCTTTATTCACTAGTTTGCTTGCCATTGCGATTTTCGGCTGTCACATTAGGCTACTTACCAACAAGAGTGAAATCTGTAGCTCGAGGGAAGCGACTTTCTTCATCCAACAAAGCAAGGAGTCCAATAGGTTTCTGATAGCAAAACAGAAAACAAAAGTTGAACATAATAAAATATTCTTACACCAGTATATTCCGAGACAGGCGAGTTCGCGCAACACGGAAAACCGCAATTTGCTTAGTGTAGTAATCATCCTACGTTGAGTATCGGGCGTCGGGGGGATGGCGAGGGTTCCGCCGGGAGGGGGGGGGGGGTATGAGGATTGAAGGTTTTAGCAGGGATCACGTTTTTTAGACCGTGTATATGTTTTTTGATTGGTCAATATATATTATATCAGTGACATAGAATACCTGAAGGAACATGTCAAGAACAGGGCGATTATCCTCAAACTGAATGCTGTCCAGTGGTACTCCTTCACTACGATACTCTTCCTGCGAGGGAAAAAAAGCACAAGAATGATTAAAGCACTATCACGAGTAGGGCACAATAAATTGTTTTCCAGTCAGAGAGTTTTCAGACTGTTGGCCCGGTAGATCTGGCCGTTAGATTGTCATGTTTGTCTTTCTGCCTGTCAGGTCTGCTTGTCTGTTATCGAGACATTCGGTCAGTCGAACAGCAACGGAAACCAGTTGATCGGTCGGTCGGTCGGTCAGTCATTAAGTTTCTCAACTAGCCAGATGTGTCTGTCTCTCAGTCAATTGTGTCAGTTTTTCAGTCAGTTATGTCGGTCTGTCAGTCAGACGTCGGTCTATCAGTCAGTTGTGTTAGCATGAGTCAGTTGTGTCAGTCTATCAGTCAGTTGTGTTAGCATGAGTCAGTTGTGTCAGTCTTTCAGTCAGTTGTGTTAGCATGAGTCAGTTGTGTCAGTCTTTCAGTCAGTTGTGTCAGTCTTTCAGTCAGTTGTGTCGGTCTGTCAGTCAGTTGTGTCAGCATGAGTCAGTTGTGTCGGTCTGTCAGCCATGTGTGTCAGTCTCTCAGTCAGTTGTGTCAGTCAGGTATTGCAACGTCCTACTTACCAATTCCCACGAAAAGATTTGCTGGTTGAAATAGAATTGGATCTGTTCGTTGGCGATGTTGATACACAACTGTTCAAAAGAATTGCTCTTGAAGTTCTCAAACCCAAATATGTCCAGGATTCCAATCTTGAAGTTGTTTTCCCTGAAAGACCATTAACAGTTTAGAATCATTTATATACTTATTTCAATAAAGTTAGTCACCTGAAAAGCTACAAAGCTGAGACCAGCAAGGATTATGGATAGATACATTTTGAATGTTTCAACCACTTGATAAGGCTAATGAGCTTGAGATCTTTTACAAGCTCATCTTCACCTCCTGTGAGCATCCTGAACCTGCAGTTTCTATCAAAAGCTTTACTTGTTGAATATGAAATGTTTCCCATGATCCTCTGTGGTCTCAGCTATGTAGGTTTTTGGGGGCTAACTTTATTGAAATAAGTATATATGAAAGCCGTCAACCTAAGTCTTTATTTGTTTTGAATGAAGGACTGAGGCAAGTCTTACCCCATTGGATCAGAAAATGCTCTTAGAAGAACGTTGATTCTCTTGACAATCCAACTGAACAGTCTTCCATACAGAGCCTGTGATAAGACAAAGAGTTAAGTTACGGACACACGGCGCAACATTGCGCGCATGCAGTGTTGCAGGCAATCGATGTTGCGAGCCATGTGAAACGACGCAAATTGGTGCACGCAATGTTGCTGTTGTTGAAAACGATTCTACTTCAGCAACATTGCCTGCAATATTGTACGCAATGTTGCACCAAGTGTCTGCGCGTTTACGATGGGATGATACAGGCAAGAAAATCGTACAACCTGTCGCACAAGAGTGATGTGTTGCAAGTCGCATAGCGCCGCGTGTTCAAATTTTCTTTTTAACAAAACGTAAACCTCTATCTATAGACCCCTTGTAGCACGCCGGAATGCAGCTCAATTTGGAGGACAAAACAATAAGTTGAGGAGATTGAAATTATTTTGTTTTGTCCTCCAAATTGAGCTGCTTTGACTTCACATGAAAGGGGTCTATTCTTTGCAACAAACAGTTGCAAGACTTTGTTGCCCGCATTCGCTAGCTGTTCCTTGAGCAAAATGAGGCAAATGAGGGAAGCTGCTAACATTTAGAGATCTAGGAATAAATACACCCAAAAAAGTCGAGATGTATTTTACCTTGGCCATGGCATCTCTGCAATCCACTGCTTGATCTACTGTGTTGTTGCGAACTATTGTCTCACCTGGTACAACAATAAACAATGGTCACTTTTCTGCCATGCATGGATGAAGGAGGGGATGCATTAAATCAATCAATCAATTTTTATTAGGGTTATTACACAGATAAAGACTTTTTTCTAATCTGGCCCTTAAAAGTCAATAACTACACAATTACTACACAAGTTGCTAGGGTTAATAGAGTTACATAGAGTAGTTTTCATCTAGATCGAATTGGAATTTAGAAAGTCGATTTTTGCGGAAGGAAAATTGGTGAGAGGAAAGTGCTCTCATTGCTACGCCACCCGTGCTTCCCACTTTATTTTTTTCATCAATCAATCGCTTACATAATGCAAAGAAACACTACTCAAGTCAAACATACCTCTTGTTACATTGCTGTTAGTTGTTAAGGCATCCCTGAGCTCCACTGCATTAATACCAAGAAGAGTTGACACTGAAAACAATAACACCACATAAAATATTTAGTCCTTTAGTAAATGACTCAAATGATTCTTAAGGGAGGTACCCTTTAATGTTTACTGAGGCTGGCCAGGCTTGCTGTCAGTCTAGCCCATCAAAACATTTAACAAGCTATCAAGGTAAGTCATCTTTCTTCATAAAAGTACCAATTTTAGATATTACAAAATGTTACCTTAAATATTTATCACAACACTACAGAAAACGATGTTTTTGAAGACCACAGACTCATTTGCACAGGCTTACATAGCCTCGTTTATAAGTGAGCTATTTAAAGACATCATTAAAAGTCCGTGGGATTTCAAAACATTGATAGTGTTCAACTTGCACATTTACATTACAGCTGACATTGCAAATCATTAGCAACAGCCAACTGTAATGTAAAGAATTTGCAAGTTGAAGAATACTAATCCATTGTTTTTATTGCGTTCGGCTCATGTGAAGTTCGACGTTTGAACTGAGCCAAAGACTCGATGCCGGAAACACTACAGGATTGGCTAAAAAATGGTTTGAAATTAGAAAGCAACTCACCCACGACCAGCATTTTAGGGTTGTTGACCATACTCTTGTCGCTCAGATGTGAAACTGATTCGTCCTCAATGAAAACGATGTCTCCAATGTGGATGACGGCAGCTAATACTGAGAACAAAGATGACACCTCCTAAAAACAAATGAATAAAACAGATACATGAATTGATGGGCGAGAATAAAATAGAGAAACATGCAGAGACTGAGGCAGGCAGCCGGAAAACCTAACCAACCTAACAGCGCAGAAACAAGTTAAATATAGGGCTAGGTAGGTTATCATGATCAGGGACCATTCACAGTACCTCAGACGAAAAGCCAATAACGTCAAGACATCTCTGTACTTCTTCGAATTTTTTCTTGTTTCCCATCGTACAGACCACATCTTGAAGATTTCTACCGCCTGTTTGAAGATAACTGAAGAGATACGATAATTATAGTAGAATTATTGATATACTATGACCTTTGGATAACTCCAGTTACTATACCGAACTGGCAAATAGACCCTAGAAAGACCGTGTTCTTACTGCCTCTAAAGAAGCGGGTAACAGTCCCAAAACTCCGGTCTTCTGAGGCACCTGCCCCTAAGAAGGTAACAGTCCCCAATACTCCTGTCTTCGAAGGTACTAGCCCTGAGGAAATAGGTACCAGTCCCCGACAATCCTGTCTTCAGAGGTACTAGCCCTGAGGAAGGGGGTAAAAGTCCCCAAACACTCCTCAACTTGCATAACGGAATAAAAGTAAATAAGTCAATAATCCTTACGCGTGCTGGGAGTACAACTTAAATGAATACTGTTCCAGTTTCTTCTGGTGAGCAAGGCCAGCGATCATGTAATAGAAAATGTGAAAATTCCTTTCCTCCCTGCAAAGAAAAGAAAATAGAAGCACAATAAATTATAGTTCCTTTACTTTTGAATGGGCAGTGCATCCGGTTACGTTTATGCTACTGTTATAGTTGATATCAGGGCGCCGTCGCCCGGGCAGGCAACGCATGCGTTGGAGGGACGCAGTCGCGAGGGATCTACAGGAGACCGACATCTCCTTTGAGGAGGCAGTGATGGCAGCACAAGACAGAAAACGTTGGCGATCCTTTGTGTTGGCGCTATGTGGGCCTGATGATGATGATGATGATGATGATGATGATGATGATGATGATGATGATGATGATGATGATGATGATGATGATGATGATGATGATGATGATGATGATGATGATGGTGATGATGATGATGATGATGATGATGATGATGATGGTGATGATGATGATGATGATGATGATGGATGTTGATGATGATGATGATGATGGTGATGGTGATGATGATGAGGATGAGGGTGAGGATGAGGATGAGGATGAGGATGAGGATGATGATGATGATGATGATGATGATGATGATGATGATGATGGTGATGATGATGATGATGATGATGATGATGATGATGGTGATGATGATGATGATGATGATGATGGATGTTGATGATGATGATGATGATGGTGATGGTGATGATGATGAGGATGAGGGTGAGGATGAGGATGAGGATGAGGATGAGGATGAGGATGAGGATGAGGATGAGGATGAGGATGAGGATGAGGATGAGGATGAGGATGAGGATGATGATGATGATGATGATGGTGATGGTGATGGTGATGATGATGATGATGGTGATGATGATGATGATGATGATAGTTGATATCAATGTTGTAAGTGATACTGAATATCCACTAGTGGTTAGTAGATCTAGATACCAAGTGTACTTACGTTGATTGAAAGACCACTCTTGACTTCTCCAGAAGATACTCACTCAGCGAAGCTAATAAAGACATAACCAGTTAAGTGACGCTGAAACCTCCCAGTACTAGAAATCTCATATGCTGTCTTTTCTTCCCTGTTTTCTCTTTTAGTTCTCTTCCTTTATCTAGTCTCGTATTTTATCCCCTGTTTATCTTCCCCGCTTCCTTCCTACCTTCCTTCCTTTCTCCCTTCCTACTATATCTTCTTGTTTTTCCTTCCTTCTTCTATAAGCGGCTCTTACCTCCAGTGAGTGCACCATCAGATGTGAAATGCAGCTCCAGGTACTTGCCAAACCTACTGGAGTTGTCATTGATGACTGTACGAGCGTTACCAAACGCTTCCATCAGTGGATTCACCTGTACACAAAACCCAAGAGGTTAGGGCACCGTGTATTAAAGGTAAAATTACCATGGAAAAAAAAAACAGAAAATAAGAAAAGGCCCAAGCACTACGGCCAGCTTCATGCAAACAGGCTCTTAGGAAAGGACAGCTTAGATCATATAGACCTCTTGTACGTAAAGCCAAAGTAGCTCAATTTGGAGGACAAAACAAAAGAGTTTGAATCTCTTGAGGATTGGAAACCTTTTGTTCTGTCCTCCAAACTGAGCTGCATTTCGAAGTGCTACGAGGGGTCTATAGCAGGATTTGGGCCCGAAATTTGTTTCCAAGAGTACCATTTCTTTGTTTAACGGTTTTGCAAAGACACATACATATGTATTCAACTTAAGAACATTCTCAAGAGAATGACACGAGATCTGAAATGGGAAAACATTATGCCCAAGCTTAACTGCTCTATTAGAAGTTACCTGTAAGATCTTTTCTTCAAGTGGTTTATTTCCTCCCTACGAGAACAAAAAATACACACAAGTCAGCAAACATCATAGCAAACACGTCCCTTCACCTGGAAAAGCATGCCATGCAAATGTCCAAGTTCCGATTTAGACAAGGTGCAACTGAGGTTGTCTCTTAATAAGAGACAGGCATGCACAAGAAATCAGTCTCAGTTTTATTGGAAAGTTTTAAAGATCTATGCATGCAAGGAATTCGTCGTGTTTCAAGATGTACCGATTCCTTATTAGGACAGACTTTAAGAGGGCGCAAAAAATCAGGACCCAGAGTGCGCATTTGACGACATCCGTTGAACCTATAAACCCACGTGTGATTCGTGACCATCCAATCAAAACTAGAGGAACAGCGTTATCAAGGTCACGGAACGGTCAAAGTGTTTTCGCACGGCACGGTATGGCATGCCTAACACTAAAATGGCTTCCCACTAGTATTCCTACAGTCCATCCAATCACAACGCTTAGAAACATTTACAGAACATAAAGGTATGGCTACAAGTATGACTATGCATTGGCCGTGTTTTCTTGTCATAGGAAATCTGCTCCTAGATTCAAAAGGGCTTTTTTACAATTTAGTTCTGAATGCGATGGTCTTTGTTGAGTTTTAGGGCGCTTTTTTATGTTTCGGCAACGCAGACAACAGCAGACGGGGCACGTGTTTTAGCTTCCGTGCACCAGATTTACAACGCTCTGAGTTAGTAAATCTTTCATTTACGGAAGCTAAAAACCCAGAAGCATTGAAGACGTCGAAGTCGGGTAAAAAGCTAGGATGACAACTTTTAGATATGAGCTTTATCTTTATGTTAACAAGAAATCTTTAGATTTAGATTTGAATGATATCATTAATCTTGTCAGTCATATCTTAAAACCATTTACTTCGTTTAAAAATGACACATTTTTTATAGTCTTTAATGGCGTTAAAATGTTGTTGTTTTTTAAGGACTTTGGACTTAGTGATTTTTAACAGAAGATGTGCTGTTTTAGTGCAAAGGTGCTGGATCCCCGATGCTCGGCATGCCAAATAGGAACTTACAGACTTTAGCTTTGGTTCATTTACATCTTCAACATATACGGTAGGAAGATCAGATTCGTTCAATCGTTCACTCTAAAGCGAAATTTATTGGTTAAAAACACTGGTTATGAAGTACTGCAGGCCAGACATAGCTTGACCTTGATGGCATGTGATCCTGTGATGGAAGCCTAGAGATTGAGGCCACGTTTACACGGACGCAGTTTCATTTGAAACCGTGTTATTTTCTACTCGGTTACGACTTGCGTTTATACGACATCGATTGAATATGTAGTGAAACTGTGATGTTTTGAGAACGCTTTCTGAGACTAGTACTTCATACCGTTCTCGTGTAAACGCTCTGTAACCGTATCATTTTAGACCCGATTTCATCTTCACGCTCATGAAACTGTGTTCAAATAAAACCTGGTCCATGTAAACGGAGCCTGATTCTGTACCCGCGTCGCTACCGCTCACATCAGAACAATAGTCCAACAAGTTACTCCGTGTAATCGAGTCTTAAACAAGCTACTTGAAGTGATTTTTTTTTTCAGTTGCGCACGATATGCGATAACAATTTCACAGGGCATTACTGTTTTGTTCCATACAATAAGCATACTGGGAAGACAGGGGTATCTCTAGGCCTCGATCAAGGATTACTGCTTGAAATCTGGTTTATATAATCATTTCTTTTATATAATATTACTTTCAATAATCATTTAGTTTGCATTAATGTTTATTATATGAATCCAGCCTCCTCCGCAGGCTACTCCACATTTTTTCTCCAGACCCCTGTGAATTCCTGTGTTGAAATATATGGCTGCAGTGTTCTTACCAGACCGCGGCATTGCGGCATTGCCACGCTTTTTTCAAAATATGACGCAGTAGAAATAGTTTGAGGGGTCCAGAGGGCGCAAAGATTTTTTACTTTTCAATTTCTAATATAGTCATAAGTGTGGACCCCCTCTCCAAAATGACCCTCTTTTGGAATCTCTATGGGCCCTATGGACCCTAGTTTTAAAAATTCTGGTAAGAACACTTGGCAGGGAAGAACTGGGGACGAGAGAGGGAGAGAGAAAAGCGAGGATGTCAGTCTGCAGAGGAGGCTAATACGAATCGGTTGGTTATCGTTTTTTAAGATACTAACGGACGAAAGCATGTATGAAAGTTTGTGATCTTACGACCTAACACACGAGTGAAGTAAAGTTCTAATTATCGTTTAGCAAATATTGAAAAGTATGAACGCAAGTATGGGATATAAAAAAACAGCAAAAATGAGTGAGTTATGAAGAGTTACGATAGAAAAAGCTGGAAATATACGAAAGGTAAACGAGGCAGAATCTACATTTCGACAAACATAAGAAAAGATCTATCCAAAAACATATTGAATATTATCGAGCAGCAACTCAATAAGACGAAAGATTATTTCAAACCAAACAAACAAACAAATAAACAAACAAACAAACAAACAAATGGAAGTCCACAGTACAAACCCTGTACATGAGATAAAAAAATACATATAGTTTCAATTTCTAAGATAACATACCTTGCCTAGTTCCGCTAGTTGTTGAACGAGATAGTTAGCAGACATGGTTTTACCGGCACCACTCTCGCCGCTAATCAGACAGCACTAAAACAAATAATAATGAATGCTCATCAGAACTGGTATTATTTTTTCAAGAATGGGGCAGTGTGTACAGCACTGTAAGTCTCACGGCCGGGGCGGGCTGCTTCGATTTCTGTGGACGCCACTCCCCCCAGTAATAAAACGAGCAGGGGACTGGATCTGAGTTTCTCAAATTTAATTTCGTCCCGGACAATTCCCGGACAGACCCCATCATAAGAAAAAGCACATCAAAATTAGTAAGATTTGCAAATTTGATCAATTTTTGGCAAATTGAAAGGAAATTACGATATTGTAAAAAAATCTAAAAATACAGGTTTGTATACGTAGTTGGAGGGACGTCATACACTGATTTCTTTGTAACTTTAGTATGATGCTCTCATGTGATGGGGTTTAATTTTTTCTGGAATATTCTTGTTGAGATTAGTTTTTCAAACTTAAACCCAGTCCCTTGCTCTTTTTTTATCCTTTCTTGCTAGGAGCTTTTTTCCGGGTTCTTCGTTTTTTTTATGCGGGTTAAGTTATGAAAGGTAAAGATAAATACCTGGGGCGTCTGGTTGTGGATCATCGCTCTGTAGGTCATACTTGCCACCATGAAAATGTGAGGGGGTAGTGTTGATTTTTCAGCGTATCGATAAGCCAACGAGTGCTAAAATTGTAGAATAAGCAAGTATTAATAAATGATAAAAAGGAATAAATAGGAAACGTAAAACAAGACACAAATGATAATAAAGATAATAATAATGATTTATTCAATAGGATCCACCAGGTGGCTCTTCACCTATTGAAAAGCTAAATAAATTATGGAAAATTTAAAACTATTTATAGTAAAATATAATTGTGACATAATACAGCAAAAAAAATATTGATATAAGGCTAAGTGATTGACTAAATGAATATTAAAGAAATTGATAAATAATGAGTAAACGAATAAAAATGAATGAATGAATGAGGAGAAGCAAACAAGCAAGCATATAAGAAGCAACAAAGAAAGAAAGGACCGAAGGAAGGAAGGAAGGAAGGAAGGAAGGAAGGAAGGAAGGAAGGAAGGAAGTAAGGAAGGAGTCCGAGAGTCTGCCGGTGAGTGAAAATGGAAAAACTGATTTATGAAAAAATTAATCATATTCAATAAATTGTAAATATCATTCTTCACCTCTTTACTATAGATGTTGAGTGTCTGCAGCGGATTGATGGCTATCAGAATATCACCGATGTAGGTGTAGATTTGATGCCCAAGATATCTCTCCAGTAAATGTGACAAAATCAATTCCTGTCAAACAATGAACAACCCAGACTTCAATATATCAGTATCAATAATTGGCTAAATTATTAGTTATTTAGTAATAATAGATTAAAAATAGGATTCTTGGGGTGCTTGGAAAACGTTATCAGCTCTATTTCGAATACATAAACTCCCTTGGATATTTCTTTGCCTATTTTACTTACTAAGAGTTCTTTCAAGAGATCAGTATAAAATGGAAAATCCTTACTTGGTAAAATTACATGTGAATCATGCTGCAACTCTTCTCTCACAGGAGCGAGAAAAGACTTGCTGTAAACAAGCATGTGTATGTTATCACGCTCAGTTCTATGTTTTGCAAATCAGTCTTAGAATAAGCAACGTACGATAACTCGTTGTAGCTCTTCTTTAATGCGAGACAATGTTTCATTTGTATTAAAGAGCTGCTATGTTGCTAGCAGTGCATGGAACAAGAGAAAACCAGTTCGATCAGTAGCGTAACCAGAGCTTTAGATTTGGAGGATCGAGCGCGCGTTTCGACGCAAACGTTCCCGCCAAAACCACAGGTGCCCCATCAACATAATTTATTCCAAGGACCATTTAGTCGCAAATGAGTTTTAGGATCCCTTTCCTTATGCCAATAAAGAAAAGGGTTACTACATGGTCTGAAAAAATGAGATTGATGATGACGAAAGTCCTCTACGCAGTCGTTGTCAGTGTTAGCGTCAAGCAAAGCTTTTCTACGACACTAACAGCGGATGTGTAGAATACTATGATGGTTCAACCGAGTACGTGTGTGTTATGCACTCTCTACTTACGTCTGTCAGGCTTGGAAGGCTTGTTAGGTCATCCACCAGAAGCATGTCTTTGTTTCGTCTGTGAGTGGGTCTTGCATGGCCGCCCTTCCCCCTAGAAACCCATAACATACTTAAGTTATTGAGGATTCCACAAATTTTATGAAAAAAAAAACATTTTTGCCTAAAATCAAGATTTGAAATTCACTTTATTACGTGTTATATAGTGTAATTATTTGTAAAGCCACGACCGCTACAAGACCATAAGTCTATTAGATTGTATTTACATTATAGATAGAGATTCACCCTTTATTTAGTGAAAGTAAAGCTTTATAGTCAAAATACTACATGCTTCATGGAACTGCATGGATATTGTGATAGTTCGCACGTAACTAGAGTCTTTTTCTTACTTTTATCACGCATAGCCACAAATATGATAAACTATCCTATTTTTTAATAGCACTCATAATTCAAGCAAATAGAGTGAATTTAGAAAGATCTTTATCTATATCAATTACTAATAATGTTCATCGTTTTGTTCGCCATATCTTCGTGTTTACATATTTATATAGATAGGTATCTCTGAGCAAGAGGACGTGACGTCATAAGCAAAAAGGATCAATCGATCGTGTTTGACGGATGGTTGACTAAGCGACTCAAAATATTTTAATTGAAAAACTGAAAATATAAAATATCTCAGTAAAAAGGATACCTTGAAAATATATTCCAATAATTTGTTTTTAAAACGTTTGTCTTAAACCCAAATTGATAAATCAAAAGAATAAATTTGAGCCCACACCTCGCTGATTTGAGTGAATTTTGCTTTTGTTTTAGTCCCACGATAACAAAATCTAAAAAGAATTTACAAGAACTTTCGCCGCTAGCTTGAAAAATTTTGAGCGATCTTTTAATCTTACTATACTTTACCGAAAATAAGGGTAAGATTCCCTACATCTGAAAAAGTTGAAACAATATCTATTAACGGTTTCAGTGAACAGAAAACCTGGATATTGATCGTCTGATTTAATGGTACAATCTTATGGCCCCAGCCAGCAGACAACAATGAAGCGGTCCAAGGTAAGATTAATGTATTTAAAACTTCACGAATGTTTAACGATGCAATGGAATCCGATTCTAAATGATATTCCGACTAACGATGTTTACCTAATTTTAAGAGTATATATATCAAGAAAAACAAGAAAAGTTTTAAACCAATCTCTTAAGCAATATTAATGTCAGTGATAGTTACGATTCAAAACAAATGGAATAGAACTAACTTAATTTATTAAATTCTAGCGAAGAAAGTTTTAAAATTCAATTCTTATGTAAATTCTCAGAATCTTTAGTCAAAAATTGATGTTTTATTTTTGTAAAACTTTCAATAAAATATTCACAAAGTTTGTGAAACTTTTAAAATTGCAACGCCAGGTATTTGATAAAGTAGAGGTTTGCAAATTTGAACGAGAAAAACCTACAAAACGGCTCTAAACTCTCTGCCAAAAGCACAGTAAAGCAAGTACAAATTTCACTAGAACTTTTGGGGTTTTGAAGTTAGTTTTTATTCTAGTGTAGGATTAAGCTACGAGAAATAATATTTACAATTTGTGAATCAAATATTTATGTGAATGTATTACTTACGTTAAGACTTTGCCTTCGCCAGAATCTTTTTCGTGCTTCACTTCATCCATGATTCCATCTTCTCCGTGGTATTGCGAGTCCATAACTCCCCGAAGCTTTCGGTTGAGCTGTGATATATTATCGATATAAGCAGAATGATCCATTACGAAGTGCTTAACAAGCAATTAAGAAAAGCCCCAAAGCTTTCGCTTTACAATCTTCAGTTAATAAACACCCAGATTCACTGGCACTAGAAATTCCACAGTCAAAATTCCTCCAAGTGTATTTTTGTTCTAGAATTTTTTTCCACGAAGCTTAATTACTTCGGCGCCAAAATTCAGTCGTAGTCCAGTTGCTTTATGGCTTTATGTCTCACGATAATCCAGTTAAAATTAAAAGGGGTTTTGCTCATTAAGCAACGATTAAATTCATCTCTTCATGACTGAGCATCACTGTTCTGTATTACGTCAGTTGGGGTCTAGAGGTTTCCATCAAAAATCCGGCGAATTTAATCATCTTTATTTTTATGCGCGCCTATTATCGATAAACAGCAGGGGAGCTGTAACCAATGGAAATAAAGTCAAAAGTTCTAAATAAACAACTGATCAAACAATTTGAAAATATTTATAGATTGACAAACCACGAAATATTTTTTAAAATATTTTAAAACTTCGCTGACTTGCCCTGACCGGTTGAATTTTTTTTCTCCTTAGTTTATAATTTTGTTGACAATATCGTCGAACTCAAGAGAGCGTAAATGAAATCCTTTGTGATATTTTTTTCATTTAAATTTTTCCTTTCGAAAACTAATAAACGAAAAAATCATAATCCTTTAATATTATTGCATACAGAATATTTTTTTCAGAATTTTGTGAACAATGAGAAAGTCCATAAAAGGTAAAGATTTTGGTTAAAAAATTTCCTCTTAACTTTTTCCCAAAAATATTTTGGCAAATATTTTTTCAAGTTTCACTGAAAAAGTGAATCTTAAAACACGTTTCTTACTTTGGCTAGGAAGAAAATCGAATACAATTTAAATAATAGAGTGAGATACTGCATGTGAAGAAGTGGATCGAGTTAAGTGTTTGTACCGCCCCTCCCTCCCCCCCCCCCCCCCTTACCACCAAGAGTACAAAATTGTAACATAAAAGAATGCATAATGAAAGTAAAGGTGATTGTTAACACTTACCGCTTCTGTTTTTGTGGGGACCCAGCTTAGGAAAGGATGTTTTAGAAGGTCAGAGGCAAAGATTCTTTGCTCAAAATCCTTCACTACACACCTTGAAGATAAAATATATATATCACTAAGCCATGTGGGATTGGCTAAGTACTAAGCAAGCATGACCATGCATTTCTAATCTCAAGTCAAAGTAATGGTTCTACTACCCTACATTATAGATCAGAAGCACAAAAGTGCTTTAGACCTAATAAAGTCACTAGAAATACTGCAAGTGCTAGGAAATTTTCACCTGAATATGATGATGATTATGATGATGATGATAACAAATAATCAAACCAAACTTACTTAGCAATAAAGTCTCTATAATCATGTGACCACTTTTCGGGGTTTTTCATCGCTGGTGGTTTGCTCCTGCAAAGATGAAATATTATTTAAAAATTGAAAATTCTGTGTAAAAGTTAAAAAATAGATTTTTTTCTAATAGTGTTCCATGACAGATCTACCGGCATTTTTCTCTACCACAGACTGCAAGAAAGGATATATATATTATAGTTATTCAGAAACGATGATCTTTTTAACTGATTGATTGATTTGAATTGATTGATTGATTTGAGATTTTGTCTGCAGGCTGGTGCTGCACAATAGGACACAGGGACATTGGCAAGGCACATTGCATCAACATTGCAAACCTCCTTCAAATCCCACAATCAACCCATTAAGAAACCATTAGTAAAGGCCAGACACTGAGGGCATGGTCACTGCTAGGGTTTCTTTATATCCTCAGTGGTTTTTTACGTCCCTCTGATACAGGGTTGGTACTGAGAAGAGAGGGAACCGCCATTTTGTGTGGTCACCAGAGCCATATGGTCTAACCATTTGTAGATATAATTACAAAGGCAGCACCTTCTCCTCAGTTATTTTAAGAAAGTAAGTGTTGGTCTAGCAAGTACTCAAACAGCAACCTCCCAAAGGAGTCTGATGCCCAACCAGCTGAGCCAACCAGGAAGTGATTAAACATTCCATTTGCAACATTCCATAAATTTGTTAATTAATAGTAAATGTAAACTGTCCATGATTACCTTGGAATTTTAAAGAGTGCTCTCATTGGATGTTCATCTGAGAGTGGAGCATAACCATCTGCAAGTTCAATAGCTGTTATGCCGAGAGACCAGATGTCACATCTGAGGTCATAGTTGTATTCTAGCTGTTGTTCACATGCTATTACCTTGAGTTCAGGAATCAAACAAGGAAAGATATCAGGGGCAGATCTTAGGGAGGAATGCAGCACTGTAGGGGCAGCTACCCATGAAAATCCCAAACCCACACAAAAAAGATCAAACCTTGTGTCAATATCTTGCAAGTTGCAAAGTAAAGTCACAAAGTCGGCACAGGGAGGGGTGCAACCCTCAGAATCAAAGGAAATTTTTTTTGTATAGGTTATGTTCAGAATAGGGGCACAAAAGTGACCAGAGGGGTGGCGGTCAGCACCCCCTGCACCCTTCCCCTGGATGCACCCCTGGATGTTTTTGACATACATGTAGTTTCTCAATAGTGAAGATCATTGATTGCAAATGACTGAGTTTTATGCTGACTAATCAACAATTATTATAAGTTTTTTTAATCCATAAAGTGCTTTAAAGATAAAGGTGATTTATTTTGTGTCATGCTCAATAACTTAATATTCATTTGATACATGTAAAATTGAGCATAGCAAATAAAGTTACTACCAAGCTGTACTTTGCAAACTGCACACTGGATTTTAGCTTTTCTCTTTGCCATATAACAACTGATACATTTTGGAAGTGAAAAAAAACAAATTTCAGCATGCATCTCACACCATGAGTTCAGGTAATATCGAAGTTGCTATTCACACTTGGTCACAGATGAGGGGTGTAGCAAGGTCTCAATCATAGGGGCAATGTAACATTTTCCCACCATATCCACAGGAATCCCACATTTTAGGGGGTGGGGTTGCCCCCTCACCCCTCATCTCGACACCACCATCACAGATTACGTAACAGAACTTTTTTATCTGGCTACGTTTTCCAGTTTAAGACCATTTTATTCCCTTGAGTATTGTTTCTTTGATTATTACCAATGCCCAAGACAATATCTTAATATTGGTCTAACGGAAACAAAAAAATGTCACTTAAATACCTCAGGTGCCATCCAGAAAGGAGTTCCTACTGATGAATTTCTTCTCATCATTACATGTGATAATTGTGCTGACACACCTAAATATAGCAGAAAAACAGTATTAATTTTAAAAAGGTTACATTGACTGTTATAAGGATTTTCACATTATTTGTACATTTTAGACCCACAAAAATAAGTTACCAAATAAAGTACTTTCATAAAAACTGTGTCTGTTTTACTTCAATTTTTTCCAAGCACCACAGAGCACCCCTGAAAGTGGGGGGCTTAGACTTTAGCAGATGTTTACCAAAATATGTTTCCTGTGTTTTTAAGCACATTTAAGAATCTCCCTTACCAAAATCAATCAGCTTTATTTCTGCTTCATTTGTAAGCATCACATTTTGTCCTTTGATATCTCTGTGCATGACACAATTTCTGTGTAAAAATTCAATCCCCTGAAAAAAATTAGAAAGAAATACAAAAATTAAAACCAAAAATCTATTTCAAAAGTATCATTTTTTAATAGAGAAAAGATAAAATTATAATTTGGAGTCTCTCTATATATCACTTTTTAGACCCTCTGCTATATAATCTCCTTTTTCGTGGTTAATGTGCTGCATCATTAGTGTCCATCCTCAAAGTCTTTACTGGTTACTATAGCAACAACTGCTGTGAAGATTTACACTCTTTGAAGCAGGCAGTTTTTTACTAACAGTGCTACCTTGACGACCCAAATTAACTTATGACATTCTCTTCCAATAATTATTTGTAGCTCAAAGTTTTGTTAAATAAATGCTAATGAGATGCTGATGAGGAGAACTGTAAAAAGAATTTAGCCTATAAACTCATGCAACTCAAATTCTCTAGTGCCTTTAGTTTTTCATAGACACATGAAATTTGCTCAAAGAACTCTATATAGAAAATGTAATTGAATGGAGTAAAATAATATATTTTTTTATGTGTGGTCATATACAATTGTTTCCTATCATTTTTTATTCATAGCAGTTTTCACTTCTATAGATGCTTTGTACCGTCACGTGATGGCAGCCATGACAGGAGGCAGGAACAATTGAATATGGTGTAATCTGATTTACGTGAGAAAGAATTCAGTTTCCCAGGGGGAAAGACTCCATTGTTCCTGCCTCCTGTCATGGCTACCATTATGTGATGGTGCAAATAATAATAATAATAATAATAACTTTATTTATATAGTGTGCAAATCAGCAAAGCCTCTATTACATCAACTCAATAGCTGGTTTGCATGCTGAATTTTTTTTTTTTTTTTCGCTTCAGCAAAAAATAACAAGTAGGAAAAACAAATTTCAAGGGGAAAATCGCAACTACCAAGTTTACATAGTTTCAAAAAACTGCTGTAAAACAAATACTTGATATACCTTTATAGTTTCATAGAGAATGTAAGCAATAAGGTCTTCTTCGAGGTATTTGCCTTTTCTTAAAAGATTCCTAGCAAGGTTGGTCACTGATCCACCACGGCATAACTAGAGAAAGAAAATATGAAATGAATAGAGGATATTTTTCACAATTTTAATAGGTAAGTTCAATATGCCACTTCAATATACTATGCTAACAACTCTCAACTCGCATGCGGATTTTCGTGGAGAGAGGAAAGCCATTGAAGTACCCAGAGAAAAACCCTGAGATCACTCTCCTCTTACCAAGGCAACCTGGGTTTGAGTCCAACCTGAGGCTCGGTGTTGTATGTGAGAAGAGTTGCTTATTGGTTCTCTCCTGTGCTTCGAGGGGTTTTCTCTGGGTTCTTCGGTTATTTAATTTCCTCCTTCGGCAAAAATCAACTTCGAAATTTCAATCGGAATTTCAGTCCACTGCTAATTAATATTCTATTTATTTATCATTTATTCTAATCTTACTATATATTTTTTTTAATGCCTGCAAATTATTAAATCAAATTATCAACTTTTTAAACTAGAGGCAAAATATATTTTGATCAATATTTATATGTAATTGTAAAAGAATTTATAACAATACTTGAATGAATAAAAATGTACTAATGTGTACAAATAAGGAGATGTGAACTAAAAATTAAAGTTTTGAAAGAATTTAAAAACAATTAAAATGAAATCAGATTTTAATAATATTGGCATTTCCAGAGAATGGCTTAATTTTTCATCCACAGAAATCAAATGGAAATTTTAAAAGAAACATACATCATAGTTAAATATTCATGTTGAACACAATTTATGAAAAGGATACTTAATTTTACTTAATTTTATGATTTTTTTGGACTAACATTTTCCTGTATGGTGTTCAACAAACATATTTATCATTCTTATACACCGTCTTTACATTGATGCAGTCCATACTTATCGACCTTTATACTTGCAAGTGTTGCATGTTTACAATTTGAATTTAGAGCCGCATTGAATTAAAACTGGTATAAAACATGAAAATTGTAGTTGAACTAAAACAGTTGGAGATATGACCTTTCATTTTTTTCTTTTTTTTTTGCCCTTGGACATTTCTGCCCTTCATCTTTTGCCATATATATTCACATCTATTTTCCAATATTCTTTCGTGCAGTACCTAGCTACAGGAACTTAATTCTAGAATATTTCTAGCTCTTTGTAAATATATAGTTTAAAATTAATTTTTGATCCTTCAACATTTAATCCCCCTATCTCCCTCCTATCTTCCTCTTCCCATACTTTCACATTTTTTTTCTTTTTTTCAGACCATATTCCATTTTCCAAAATTGATCAATGTAAGCCAAATGTACCCTAGTCTAATAAATTCACAACACTTTCAATTTTTTCAGTGAGTCCCTGCAAAGAATATAAATAGGATAACAGCGGCGATGCCTGTTATTAAAAATTAACTATGAACTACTACTTCCCTTTGCAATTGCACACAACTCAAAATTTATCAATGTTCAGAGATCCTTCACTCAAACTGATATCTTTGAAACAATCAAGAAATAAATACATACTTCAATACTGAAGATTAATTCCCGTTATACTTTAAGCTTATTTGCTTAGAAATGTTTTTCAAAGTATTGTTCTACTTACCTCCATAACAAGCCATAGTTGATCTTGTCTTTTGGGATCCCGTTTAATGTAAGCTCCATAAAACCCAGCAACATTCGGATGATCTGAATACTTTTTAAATATTTCAAGCTCCGGTAAGACTTCCTCGACCTTTTCAAGAATCGAATCGATAATTTTAGCGGCAGCTATTTGTCCTGTATTGATATTACGAACTTTAAAAACTTCGCCATAAGTTCCTTCACCAATTCTTTCCACAATTTCCCACTCGTCGGGCGATTCCAGTCCTTTAAGCCCTTCGGCTCGTTTTCCCATCACAGCTAAAAGGAGAAATAAATCAGAATTCTTAAAATTTCAATCAAAATTATTATGAACCATATAACTTAACTTTTCGTGAGTTCACACAACTTACAAAAGATATCCACCATTCGTTCGTACCCTTGGTGCCCCAACGCCATGGCCCTTATATTAGCTACAAATAATTTCTCTAGAATCTCTTCATATCTTAAAAAATATATATTTGCTCTATCGGTTTCAAAAGTTCTTAAAAAGTTTGACTTATGTCCATGGGTGGTTTAGTAAAGCCAAGGTAGATCACTAGGCTGGAGGCTTCCATGTATGCTTGACTAAGCAATGGCGTAATTGTTTACATATTTTTTAGAGAATAATGCTCGGGTGATAAATTCGACACCAAGCTTCACTAGGATTCGCTGTATTAGATCCTTTGTTGTTAATTGTAGTATTTCCATAATTACTGATCTCGTAAGAAAATTTTTAATTTGATCTTGAGGAGGGAAGTTCACCTGCCGCACTTCGGGTTTTGCCGCGAAAAAAAATCAAAATGGCGGATGATTAGTGACCATCCCTTACTCGTGATATTGTATTGAACGCCTGTCAGAAAATAGTTGGAGAAAATTATAGCAAAGAAAGAGAGAAAGAATGAATGAATGAAATAAAAGAAAGAACGACCGGCAAAGGACGAAAAAAAGAATAGGAAGGAAGGAAAATGAGAAACAAAAAAGTAAGAAAGAAAAAGAAGGAACGGAACGAAAGAAAGAAAAAGAGAGAAAGAAAAAACCTGGAAGAAGGAAGGATGGAAAGGAAAGGAAGCAAGCAAGCAAGCAAGCAAGAAAAGAAAGAAAGAAAGAAAGAAAGAAAGAAAGAAAGAAAGAAAGTTGAAGTTAATCTATCCTCATCATCATCATCATCCGGTTATTATTATTTTTAGTATAATTTTAGTAAATTATACTAAAAAATAAAAAATCATTAAAAAATTATGCTAAAATTAAAAATAATAATAGACTGACGAGTGATTATGAGACGATATTCACTTTAGCATAATCGATGAACAGTTTTTTGCAATTGATGGTAAAATGAGGAATATTATAAAGTGCGTATCAACTCTGACGGTTGAGCTTGAAAATCACTTCTATATGTTGGGTATAATATGATGGCGAAGTTTTACTTTCAGAGATATAAAGGTTTAAAATTTAAAAAATGCAAATCAGATGACGAACGTCACAAAAGAGTTCATTTAAGATACGAAATTACTGTAGTCACTGGCAGCAAAACACAAGAAATGAGGGAAAAATACCATGGTTGACGTCATCTCATTTGCAATTTTAAATTTTAAACCTTTTCTATCTCTGAAATGAGAAGTCCATATTCAGCAATAATAATGAACCTTCCCCACTATACCCTTTGTTTGTTGTAATTTTAAGTCAATGGTGAAATTTATTAAATAAAGATATTTAAAATAAACAATTAGAGATGATAAGGCACTTTAAAAATTGTCTTCCGTATCTGGTCAAGAAATTTTTTCAACTTTTTCAAAATGTTTCAACTTCTCGTGACCTTATTTCTAAATCTTATACTCCCAAAATAAACTTTCAATTAATTATCGGAGAAGATTGGAAGCTTAGAAATAGTTAGTGATAACTTCAGTGTAGAGAGCCCCTGCACTGATTTGGTATAAGTTCAAAAATCACAGCACATGCACTGAGCACGGCAAGCTATCCGCTCGATCACCAATCAGAATACAGAACACGGCCCCGTCACGTCAAAAAATGCTCGATTTAATTAACTTCGCTGTAACGTGGGAGAATCACATTGACAACAACTAGAGCGAAGCAGAAAAGTACATTGGCTGTGCAGTGGAAGAATGAACTGTGCCTCATCAAATATCTTATAAAAGCTTTTGTTTTTTGTAAGCTATCAATGACGCACTAAGAACGAGTTTTCTTTGAGAGCGCCCAGCAAGTAAGAAAGACTCCATACATGCTTCAACGAACGAGCCATCAATAAGTTTTTTTATATGCATTTACATAACAATATTGAAGGAAAACAACTAAGAATTTTCTAAATCATACTTAAAAATACTTATTTTCTTTTAGACAACAAAATGTCTACCTTTATTATTAAATATTCGCGTTGTTAATTTTGCGATTTCGGAGGTCACATATTTACTCTAATTTCACAGTTTTTGGGAAAAAATATTACAGAGCATGAATCGAATCGAAAAACGGTGGGCACCCAGAAATAGTTCAGAAATTGTTTATTGAACGAACGAACAGAAAATACTTTCTATATAAGTGCAAGAAAGTTATCTGACTACATATAAGTCGAACTATGTATGTAACTTCTTGGAGTTAGAGAGTTGTTTACAGTCTGTAAGATTGTTCAACGAACGATACTGCCGGACAAGGCAATTTCTAAAATATTTCTGGGTGCCCACGCGGTTTTCGATTCGTACTGTAACATTTAAATTTTGCGATTTCATAAATTTAATAAATTACTCATATTTTGTTTCTATGAAACATCAAAATAGATCGAGATTATATATATTTCAGTCCACAAAGAGCGTGGCAGGTATTGAGAAGTTTAAGCTGCTTGTGGGACCTGGAACTTCACCAACTTGTCGAATAGCCTGCATAGCAGACGGTTCGCGTTAGTTCTTTTGGTACGGTTTGTTCGTTGGTTGTGGTTATGGCCGCGTAAAAACTGGAGCGAGAGCAAAAAGTCAAACTAGCTAGGGGGAGGGGGGAAGGGAAAGGAGGGGGGAGAGAAAGACCTGTTTTCGTCTCTCCCCGCCCCCACACTCGCGTTTAGCTTTTTTAACATTGCCAAGCAGCGGGGGGAAACCCCAAACGACTGCTACGCAGGCTACTTGTCGAAGTGAAGATGGATGCGAGCCTGGATGCGAGCAGTGATGAGAAGCAAGTAAACGTCGACGGTTTCGTTCTCGATCAGTAGAAGCTGTACCGACACGCGTGAAAAACGTCTGCGCATGCTCTAAGTCCGTATGCAAATGAGTCGAAAGCGTCTTCGTGCTATTGTAAAAATATTCAAATTTGACTTTCACACTTGCCTGAAGAATAGTCTTTACAAAATGCCAAAACTTAAGATCAGTTCTTGAAACTTAAGGCTAATTCTTTCATATTGCCTTTATTAATACATTATCTTGGTCTCACGAAAGTATACCCACGAAATTTTTTGTATACTCGGAGAAAACAAGCATTTATTTTCTCACTAAAACTCTATTATTTTGTTGGAAAGCGTGCTAAAAGGCACGCATGCGCAAACGTTTTTCTCTAGTGTCAGCTGTACCGGTATCTTTATTGATACCAGCTGAGTTGACCTTCAGAACAAAACAGACCTTCAGATCAAGGTCAACCAATCAGAATTGAGGATTCACAATCGTATCTTGATTAGCATTTCCTATTATTCTGCCAAGAGAATTTATGAAATACGAGTTCTTCCTTCTTTAAATTAATCGTAAACGCTAGTCGAACTTACGGAGGAATATTATTTCAAACAACAAGAAAAGTCTACATTATATACTCAGAAAATGCTCGAAAAATGCTAACCAAAAGTAGTGACCCATACTGATTCTCAACTCAGCTGGCCTATAAGTCTTTTCTCAACTGTTGTCTACTGATTATAGTTAGTTTATAATAATAGGTTATTTATAATAAATATGACAGGTGTCAATCTCAAATATCTCCTGCGTAATCACTAAGCTTAGGATTGGCTAAAGGAATAAGTAAATTCCTAAGTTATATATTCAAATAAGCATATAACTAGAACCGAGGCTCAATGTGTAGAAATAGGTAACGTAAACATATAGTACGAATTACAGGACATTTACCTATCCTTAAAGACTATCTATAGGAAATAAATCACGGGAACCTAAGTAAAGAGGTACAAAAAACTATAAGGTTTGGTCTAAGGGGTAAGAATATTATATAGGAGGAGCTTTTTAATAAGCTTCAAATACAAAACTTGTACGAATTGTAAAGGTGCGGACATACGATATACGATGCGAATTTTCATGCAACGTTGCAAAAAACTAGAACGCACCTTGTGACCACCTGTTCGACGTTGTGTTTACACGGTGAGGTTCGTCGCACGCGACGTCGCAAAAGTATAGAACTCGTATAAACTGTAAAAAATGTGCAAATACTCCCGTTTCGAGTTCTCTTTTACGCTGTGTTAGCCTCAAAACCGTGTAATATATTCTTTTATTCAGTAACAGCCCATGGTAATTCAAGAGATCTGTGTGTAAAGAAGACAATAAAAATACTTTGAAATTTCACGAGTTTTATCTAAATTTCTGCATAATTTACGCACAATTGAGGCTAACACAGCGTAAAAGAGAACTCGAAACGGGAGTATTGAAGAATACCAATCCTGTGGACTTTTAATGGTGTCTTTGAATAGCTGACTTATAAACGAGGCTAAGCCTGTGCAAATGAGTCTGTGGTCTTCAAAAACAATGGTTTGCATCGAATGCGAAACAGGTGTATTCTACATTTGCGACCAAGTTGCGTAACACAATTATGTTGTTGTACCGGTTGGTAAAGGCGTGGAAATACGAGCAACAAAATCGTGCAACTTCCTGCTCAACATTGTTGTGTTGCAAGGTGAAGAGTGAATGTTGTTCGTATTACCAACCCGTGCACAACAAATATTCTTTGTGCAGAGAGTAGAACGATTTTCTATATACTTCTGCAACTGAAAAAGTCGCGCAACAAAATTTTACTAATTTCCAGGGTCGTGTTTTCCAACCCCATCAAGGTCATTTTGTCATCGACTTATTCTAAGAGCAGTACTCGGAATATTATCGTATGATTTATGATTTCCTTAGCACTACAACTTCAGAGCGTAGCGAGGGGGGTCCTAACTATAGGGTGCCCTTGAGCCCTCTTTGTCAGAAAAGGAGTAAATTATGAACTTACCCTTACCAGGGGAAAATTAATTCTCCCCCGCCCTCACTTATTTATCAATTCCTAATACTTATAGTTTATTCTAAATGCTGAACTCAGTGGTTTCTGTGACTTGTCCACAAAACTGTTAACAAGTGTCTTCTTATTAAGTGTAAAGAAATTCAAATTAGATTTATGTACCCCTGGCTAGCCTTCTTTAGAGCTTTTTTAAAAGGTGACGTTAATCGCATGAAAAAAACGACTTCCGGGTCCAAGACGAAAAGCAGTTCTATAAAGATTTTTCTTACTTTTCAGTTCTTCATGATAGGATTTGTTGTCCAAAGGTCTAATTATTTCAGGCAGAGTTTAAGATCATTGGAAACAATTTTTCTGCTGTGTAAGCAGTTGGACCCGGAAATGCGTCATAACTTAATGAACAGTTTCCTTGAGAATTGAAATATTTTTGATTTTGCGTTAATATTTTTCACCCTTTGCAGAATTTCAATTTCCACTAATAAATAAATATAAAGTAATAGGAATTAGACGCCGTTTTCGTGAGTTTCGATATCGTTATCGTTCGATCGAGGCGTATAGAAATGGCTTCCCATTGTCTTTCAGTAACTCATCCCGCCACAATGCGAAAAACGCTCTATTTATCGATGGCGTTTATCGTGTTATCGTTATGGTGTGTTTCGTTATCGTTTCGTCGTCTATAGGGTGGCTATTTATCGATATAAAACATCGTTATCGTGTGCTTCGATATGGTTATCGTCAGGGTGTGTTCTTATCGATAAACATCGACCAATATCGTGTGTTTTGATATCGTTAGGGTCGTTTTTTGTTATCAGTTGTAAACATCGTCCTTCTCTGTTATCACTGTTAGTTTTACGTTGCTCTCACGGCTGACAAAATTATCCGATTATTGGAATCGTAAATATAATTCTTGTCACCTGGATTCACGAATTGAGCTTTGAATCTTATTCATTGTCAATGTTTACAAATATCATATCATTTCCCAGAACATTATATTACAAGATCGATGCTATTCATCGTCATACTTTTCATTTGTAATCGTTCTCGACTCTCAAAAAAAAAAAAAAAAAATTCGAAACATTTCAGCACATCGTTTGATTCTATTGCAACGAAAGAGTAAATAAGTCATACATAATATATACAAATAATGCATACAAAGTTCCGCTAACATTAATTTTTGTAGACTCAATTTCTCGATGTAAAATTTTAATAGAAGAAACGATGATTCTCCAAGAATTAACGGAGTTTAGATGATTTTAAGCCTCTGTTGAGTCATTTTTGGTTTTAGTCCAACCAAAGTGATAATCACGTCTTGAATAATTCATCTTTAATTTCACGGCTTTACGTAGTGTTATAAGCAAATACTTCGTCGTATATGTCCACGGAAAAATTCCAAAAAAAAAATACTAATGATATTAAGATAAAGCAAAATGCCTAAGATATTATTGGTTTTCATTCAAAGAACAAGAAACATTTTATCGGAAAGATTGACACAACTCAAAACTTTGACATTTTTTTGTTTTGAGAGTTATTGATATTGTTAACTGAACTGGCTCAACAACACCTCAAAGAATCATATTTTAAAGCTCAAAAAAAACACTTACTTTGGTCTTCGACGGTTTCTTCTGGTGCAGGGTCGCTTAAACCAAATTTATCCTTCGAATCCTGTCTTCGGTCTCCATCGAGAATGCCTTCGCTATTACCAGGAGAAGGTTTTCGTTTCGAAGACCGCTTTGGCATAATATTTTTACGTATGCTGTCTTAGACGGTTCCCAAAGTATATATTCCTGCTTTATCGTCGTATGTAGCTTAACACTCCATTTTTATCTTATGACATCTTAAATCCAAGTTTCTTGGATAATTTCTAGCGTTCTAGCTTAGTTTTGAATTAAAAGTTTCTCGAACTTTCAAGTCGGGAAGCAGTTTCAATTGTCTTGTAGGGTGAGTCATTCCTTCTCATTATAGATGTCTTGTATCTTAGTGACGAATGCTTGAGCTAAAGTTAATAAATTATTGATTTCCTTCAATTCAAGCTGATTATATATGCCAAAACATGTATTCCATCAATCTTGTTAGTGCGAGAATAACCCGCCGTGTGAAGTGTCTTTACGAGAAAGCGTTTGCAGTTAATTAATGTTGCTTCGCTTAACTTTAATAAAATGTCAGAAATGATATCGAAAATGGCCGATAATCAAACAACAACGAACGAATAAAAGTATTTCTTAAACTTATTTTTTAGAAGTATTCAAGTTTTTTAGTCTTTTTAAGTTTTTTTCTTCTTTAATTTCTTAGTGCACTGGAGTCTGCACTGGACAGGTTTTATTACGAGAATAGGTGATGAAGAGTAAGCAGTTTGGTTCCAATAATTGGCGGTATAGTGAAACTATACTAAAAAAGCTTCTAAAGTCTTCAAAAGTTAGACTCAAAAAATGTAATTTCACATGCAATACAATAACTTTACATAAGTTTTATTTTTATTATTATTAACGTTAGCTGCCATTCTTTTGTATTTTCATCAGAAGGAAAAAATCCCGAAACAATATCAGAGGGTGCTAGCAAGAAATGTTTTTCTAAACTAATTTTTTTTTCTTTTGAGTCAAATTTCCGGTCCATCTCAGCGGTTGGATGGGCAAAGTTTATAAGGTAAAATTCCTTAGCGTATATGTGACAATGAATGGCAACTAATTCATCGATCGATTAAATGCAATTATATAGCAAAAAGTTTTTTAAACTCAGTCGGCTTATGCATAACCTCAAAATGATTTCCACCCAGTTAGACACGGCTACACAGAAGTTTTTTCGGCATTTTCCCGCGCAGAAACTTAGGAGATTAAAGTAACATGCATAACTAGTGCCAGCTTAGGATTTTAAGATCTAGTACAGTCCGTGACCATAGGCTGACACGTACATAAGAAGCCCTTTTAAGTACTAGAATATCAGCTAGTAAATATTATAGACTCACCTTCTACCATTTCCCTAAATTTTCTTAGGAACTTCATTTTTATCGTAAAAAAAATCCTGAGAGGTAACAGTTAAATACAAAGCTACTATGGTGGACTTGCAGACGGTACTCACACTGAAAGGCGGCAAAACTAACGCAACAAACAATTGGGTAGTATTATTATAATTGCAACTATTGTACGATCTGTTGTGAGGCATTGCCCATGCATTCTATTGTATGTTTTGTATAATGTACAGTGATTATTGAATTGTATTGTCTTAATTCCCATCATAATCTATACTTTGTTATATATAATAATCAGTATTAGTCGTTACGAGGTTGAAGAAAAACTGTTTTAGGGGAAGACGCCATTTTGGAAATATGTCCTCTAACATATTCCCACAATGCACTGTAACGCTAACTCGACCCAGGTCTTTCCACAACTTCGGAACGGCTAATAGCCTTTTGGAGCTAGCCTCCTGCACAGCCGCTGTGAGGCGCTTCCGGTTCCCGTCAAAGCACCTCACAGCGGCCGCGCAGGAGGATATTTGGAGCCGTCTTTCCAAAAAAAAAAGGTTGTCGGCGCGCGCGGGAATTCGAACGGCGAACGGCGAATTGCGATTGCACGGCGAAATTAAAGGAACTATGGTTCCATATGCAAAAATTCAATTGACAACATGGACGTGGATAGGCCAAGTATGAACATTCGTTTTGGCGCCCACAAGGTATCTATAAAGAACATTAAACTTTAAGACCCACAGTGCAATCGCCTTTTGACGTTCGAGGTGCTCTAAGACTTCCTTCTTGACCCGGAAGCAGTTTGTGTATACACAAAAATGATGACGTATTCAAACTCCTCCCTGGCTTGTAATAAATGTCTTCATTTTGAAGGCATGATCGCTCAACAAAGCATCGAAAACTGGCTTAATTCCTCGGGAATTCGGGATTAACCTAACGGTCTGTCGTGATTTTAGTAGCGAAGCTTTGAAACAAATTATTGTAGTGCGTCTGAATCAGTGCAAATGTATCACGGACTCACTCACTCACTAAAATGTTAGCAGATTTATATCTAAACGATTATCAATCATTTTACGTCGTCAGTTCACGAACTTTTATAAATGTGGTCTTTATACTCAGTTTCGGATTTTGTTCAAATACGAAAGCCATGCACTTGAAGCTATGTCGCAGTAGAAATTATCTATATTAGGGAAGTACATTTTGATGTTCGATGTGGGATAATATTTAGCATCGAGCATACGGACACGCACACAGACATTTTTTTTAGGATTTAAGGATTTGCCTTTCTCCATCGTGAATCGGGATCCTACACCCCCTCCCCCCTTGTTTTTGACATTTTTCAATCGTCCAATCAGAAGCCAGATTCATGACAATGCTCTGACATCATGCGTAGGTTAGCTAACTAAACATACTGCTAGAGCCTTGTTATGAATTTGGTTTTGGTTCGTATGATTAAAAAAATATCAAAAAAACTTGTGTTCACGGTTTGAGTGCCGGGCGCACTGTAAAGACGAAGGGAACTTGGTAAAGTATAATACAATATTTCTCAGGGTCGATCCATTGTAAAAGGTACTCAGCAAGGACATTCATGCTATTCATGTAAACGAAACTCCTGAAATAACAAAAATAGTTCTCGCTGGTTAACTAAAATAACAACTCACCAAAATGTACGGATTTTTTCCCCGCTACACTCTTGAAAACTTTAGAAACTTTTGGCGAAGCATTTTTTGTTGACTTCAGTTTGGCGGCCTTTTCTTTCTTGTACCGTTGTAGAAACATTATTGAAGTTCGAAAGTCAAAGAAGTTGTTAGAATATTGGTCGCTATAGATGAGGTTTCTAATCAAAACGAAAAAATATGCAGCTTTAGAGCTCAACGAGATTACCTTTAAAAACTGCAAGCCAATCATTCTCTTTTGCCAAATTCTTAAAATCCTTTCAAGGCTTGTCGATCAGAAATTTGTATGAGCCAACGTTTCAGTTTTTATCCAAATTTTCTCATCGTGATTTTTCGCGCTTATATATTTTTGTTTTCGGGGAAAAAGCCGGTATTGATTGCCAAGATACAATTCAATCGCCGTGTAAAAAAATTGCACAGAGGAATTCAATTTTATAACATTCGGTTTTGTTAATGATTTGAACCATCAAATGAATTGCAGGGTTGATGGACGAGTCTAGGCTGTTAGGTAACACGATCAATATGAACATGACGTAAAGCGCTATTATAATAGCTATGAAAGTATTCATATTTTGATTTCAGTCTGTAATTGCTATACTTCGTATCTACAATTTGCTTGGTGGACGTCAATCAAGGCGTTTTCACAACATTCCACGTGGCACGTGCTTTGATAACTTTGAGTTTTCCGACAATGTCATGGAAACACTTTGATTGACGTCCACCAAAACCTTATTTTGTCGCGGTCGATTCGCGCGCGTGATTGGAAAGCGCTGTAATCTTTAGCATGGAAGCTAAAACGATCCAGGGTATGGATTTCAAAAAGGAGAAATGTTTGTACTTCGCAAGGAAAAAAGGGTTCTATTCGAAGTTGCATAACGGGATCAGGAATTTGCTTGATTTGCTTAATATTTCGGCCTAGGAAAAATGCAATTTGATACAATCACGCTATATAAAGTTTACCGAAAATTGAAATGAAGCCTTAAAGGCAGCATTTTCTTCAAAATCTGTTAACTGATATTTTTCTAATATTTAGGCTGGGTAAAGTCTCACGAAAAATGTAACAAACGAGTTCGCAGCTTGTAATTTCCAAGTTTTTTTGCTGCAGGAAAATAAAAAAAAAGGCAGCATTTTCTTCAAAATCTGTTAACTGATATTTTTCTAATATTTAGGCTGGGTAAAGCCTCACGAAAAATATAACAAACGAGTTCGCAGCTTGTAATTTCCAAGTTTTTTTGCTGCAGGAAAATTTAAAAAAAACATTTTCTATTTGCAACTTCCAACGATTTTCTCCGCCATATATATATACAAGTAAGGTTTGTGCGTGTAACATACTCGTCTTCACTAGAAATCGTACCGTGGGATCGAATAGATCTTTTTACCTTGGGCGTAATGTTTTCCTATTTCAGACCACGTGTCATTCCCTAGAGTATCATTTCTTTGTTTAACTGTTGCGCATGAGAAGAAACATGAATATGGATACAACTCAAACAAATAATCTTATTCTAAAGAGAATGCCACGTGAGGTGTGAATTGGGAGATTACGCCCAAGGTAAAGAGGTCTATAGGCCCCTCGCAGCACGTCGGAATGCAGCTCAATTTGGAGGACAAATTAATAGGTTCCAATTCTCTCAGTGGAGAATAAAATAAAATAATTTTGTTTTGCCCTCCAAATTGAGCTGCTCTGACGTCACGTGCAAGGGGTCAGTTGGGCTCTTCTCATCTGACCCTCAAATGTAGAAAGAAAGAAATACCAGAAAGTGGGAATAGAAAAAATACATAAGGCTTAGTGGATTATTATTACTGTATTTGACAAAATGCATTGGAATTAAAAGATAAAACATACAAGTTCAATATCTTTTTACACAATATTTTACAATACATTACACAGCAACTGCTGGTTTTTTTCCTTCTTATTTTTTTTTAGCAGATTCAAACCTTAGAATAATAATGAGGCACCATATATGTATGTCAAAGCAACAACCACTAAAATAAATAGTTGTAACTGAGAGCGGTTTTCGTATGAGTTGTATATGATACGGCTAACTCGTAGCCGTAACTACACATTGTGCTGGCATGAATTACTGAAAGGCAATGTGAAGTCATTTTAATGTTACGGCATGTCGTACCGTGTACGTGCTGTAAGTGAGTACCGTATGTTTTCCACTCATACCAAAACCGCTCTACGGCATGTTGTACCGTGTACGTGTTGTAAGTCAGTATCGTATATTTCTCACTCATACGATAAGCATTCTTATGTGAAGTCATTTCAATGTTACGCCATGTCGTACCGTGTACGTGCTGTAAGTCAGTACCGTATATTTCTCACTCATACGATAAGCATTCTTATGTGAAGCCATTTCAATGTTACGGCATGTCGTACCGTGTACGTGCTGTAAGTCAGTACCGTATATTTCTCACTCCTACGATAAGCATTCTTATGTGAAGCCATTTCAATGTTACGGCATGTCGTACCGTGTACGTGCTGTAATTCAGTATCGTGTTTCCCACTCATACAAAACCTGCTCTAAATAACAAAAGGCTAATTAACTATTTTAAATAAAAGAATCATATAAAAGAATCAAGTAGTTGAAGTACTAATGACGATGTTAAAAAATATAGTCAATCTTTTGTGGAAAATTCTGGTTACTATGAAGGCCTTGGATGAATCCTGCTACATGTTGCACGGCGCAATAAGATTGAACATGAGATCACGACCAAAACATTTACCAAAATGACTATTTAATATTATATCTGTGCTATAAAGAAAAAAGCGAGGAAAATATCGGCAGACCTGACTTTAATCTTGGACCCGTCGTTTAAGTCGTTTTTTACGTGAATTATGTCAGGTTTCTTTTGAACAAAACGGCTGCCATTTTAAAAGCAAGCATGCCCTGGGGGAATAGCCAGCTCTCTTGTGTTAACATCACAACAACCTAATTTAAAGTTATGGTTTTAACAAAAAATTAGTGCCACCCACTGGAAATAAGTTATGTAATATATATATAGATCATTAGCATCAGTTGTCTCAAACAGGCAAAGATCATTGGCATTGCCTAGGCAGACAAAGTTTAATATAGTTCGCCCCCAGGCATTCCCAAATTGTCTGGCTTACTACCGTGCAATTATTTCGTATCAATAGGAGTTTATTAAAAGTAATTAAAATGTATAATATGTATTACGGTCTGCGCTTTCCACTTGTCAGAAAACACGCAAGAATAACAACAGCTATTGGGAAGCCATCTCAATGTTCTAGCATTTTTCAAGCTTAGGTGTACGTGATGCAAGCTAGCTTTAAAAAGAAACATTTCAAAAAAAGGAAGTGCAAACTCGTCAAGAAACACGCAAGAAAAAGAATTGGGAAGTCATATCAATGTTCTTGTCTTCTTTAGGCTTTATGTATGTACTCTAAGTTTAGCTTTACAATGAAAAAACTGATAAATTAGGAATAGCTCATTTAAAGTAATTACAAGGCTTGTATAATACGGTCTGACCTTCGAATTCGCCAAGAAACGCGCAAGAAAACAATTGGAAAGCCATCTCAATGTTGTAGCATTCTTTAGACTTAAAGTATGTGCTGCGAGTTAGCCTTACAAAGAAAAAGCTGATAAAAAATAAAGCCTGTAAAGGGTATTTAGAAGATGTCTGCATCGACTGAAAACTTGATAAACAATTATATAAAATAAAAAGGATGAGCGGAAGTCCTAACGAGCACTTGAGCGATAGTTCTAGCAAAAACAGACTTGTCGAATGTTAGACTAGATTGTGATGAAAAATAGCGTGAAAACCGGAATATCGAGGAATAGGAAAAGCTTTTTGGCCAAGACCATGATTTCTGACCGATTTCAAGAGGAATTATGTTATACACCGTGTAACATGCTCAGCGGGTTGTAAAATTTTTCGAGAATTAAAATGTTTAACAGAAATTATAATTTATGCCCAAACTCGTGTTAGACTGACAATATCACAAGGAATAGGCGTTTTGCATGATGGCGTCATTTTACTTCTACTACTAACAAAATGCTTCGCGAGCTTCCTTTTTCGAATTTGTATTTCCTCATGA
This sequence comes from Anthopleura xanthogrammica, assembly GCA_964019055.1. Taxonomy (NCBI): domain Eukaryota; kingdom Metazoa; phylum Cnidaria; class Anthozoa; order Actiniaria; family Actiniidae; genus Anthopleura; species Anthopleura xanthogrammica. The sequence goes on along the minus strand of OZ025206.1, from coordinate 26,900,792 downwards.
CAAAAGTAAGATAATTAATTATAACAAGACCCTGCGGGCAGGGTAGACTGGGTTACCTGGACCGGGTGAGACCAGGGACAGGGGCAGGGGGAGGGGTCCTAGGGTGCCCTTGACCCACCCTTTGTGGAAAAAGAGTGATCAATTATAAAATAAGCTGACTGTAATTTGGTTTTTAATGTTTCTGATGTATCGTACTGTCGAGGCCCTCGTTTTCTTTTTTCGTCGTTTTTCAAAAGACAGTGAGAGACTGCCTACTATAAATGTACAGTGAAAGCCATTTTGGAAAAAAAAGTTAAATCAAAAACTAAATCATCGAAAATACCCATTTTGGTGAAGTCCAACTTCCATATCCTTAATTCCGATTCCAGTCCGAGTTTTATCATACGTAATTAAGTCGCAGACGGAAAGTCGGCAAAGCGAGCTGACGGAGACATGTTTGCTTGAGGTCAGCATTATTTGTTTACCACATGAATCCTTCGTTTAGAACGGTAAGACGAGCAAATAATTGCTCAAAACTACCCTCAGAATTGCTTTACATCTTACAATTTTCTATTTTCGTATATATTTGTAAATCAATCGACAGTTCGTAAATGTTTAACGAGTGAGTCGCGAGTTGAATGACTTTTATATAAGAGATCGATCTGAGAGTCAAAATCCATGCGTTCGATTTAACAATATTTCTCATTACTCTTCAGTTCTTAATATCAAAATGAAAGCCCAAATAAACTTCGTTGTACCTCATGTTTATTTGTAGTAGTCTTGTTGAGTCAACCATTAAATATAGCATCCGAGAATCGGGTCGGTAAAACTCGAATGAAGTCAGGACGTCCCATCGGTTTGAGTTAGCTTGGAGCGCGTAGAAATTCTTTAATACAAGAATTAAATATCGGCCACGGCTAGCTTTTACCTTTTGTACTGGTACTACAGATAATACTGCTTTAGATAGCTGAGTCAAAGCACGAGTAGTTAATCAAAGTTAGCGGAGTTGCCGTGAGCAATGCAAATTCTTAAGATTAGAATTATCCTTGTTTACGAATAAATTAAAATTTCTGACTCGGCTCACTCTTTAATTACAGCAGTCAACGAAATAGAGCATGCGTAGACATTAATTTATGTCACGTGATACGCTAGCTCCGCCCTCTCTTAATTAGTTGGCAACGTAGTGACATTGATTGACAGTTGGCACATGCTAATTGTTGGACTATAGACAGGAACCCTGTATCAGATGCCCACTAAGGACTGTTGGGTAAGGCCGCAATGACCCTCTGGGTAGTATTGCGCAACTTTGCCATTTTGTCGCGAAGGAATCAGAAAGAAAAAAAAACGAAGGTATTTTATGACTGGTTTACCACAGGTAACCCAGTAATTAAGCAAACAGAAGAAAGTGTGCAAGGGATTAAGTAGTGGTAGTACATGGCCCACTGTGCTTTAAAACGTACTATTTCAAAAAAAGAATTTCGGAGCCAATCATCGATTGCACGTTACGTCATCGCGGCCTCTCGGGGGAGCGTTGGTGCCATTTAACAAAAGATTTCTCATAAGCAACCATTGTTAACGGCACTAAAATTGGCGCCATTTTTTTGTCTTTTGACTCGCTTGAGAATGCTTGCAACCCATCAATAGGTCGTTCCTAGACGGAAAGGAGCCATGGGCATAAATCTAAACACTAATAATCGCTTCGTTCACTACACTGACTACAGGCAACACTGGACTCCCAAAATACTATGCTCCTTGTTCTTGACGCGGAGAATAATAAGAAACAAGTTGTTCCAGTTATCATATATAAAACGTCCTTGTTTTTACGAGGGTAGCACTCAATGGCCAGTGGCCAACAAACCTGTGGCCCTCGTTCTATGGTCGAATTTGAATTTAAAAGTTGATTTTTGTGTAGGGAGGTCTGAGAGGTGGGCGTACGATGACGAAAGCAAAGTGAGAAAACGTTTGTTAAAATGGTTGGCACATTAACATCACAGTGGCAATGTTTAAAGACATTATTTCCACCCACTTCTATTCAAGATAGTTGGCTTCGACAACCCTTTTTTTAAATATGGCTGATATATATTACAACTGATTGCTTGCCTGACAACCACATATGATACTATCGGAGTGTGCAATAGCCTTTCCAGTAAGTAATGTTAAGTAGGTGATTCCACTGGGTATATCTGAGGAACATCGTGTTCTAGTAGGGTCTGTAGCGGTTGCCTGACAATGGATAATTGTGTCCCTGAGAAAGAAATCATGAAAATGAACTCAATAATGAAGAAAGAGAAAATGCGCGCGCGTGCTGTATACAGTCGTAAAACACGCGGGGATTGGCAGAACACGAGAGAAGTGTTAGGAGCCACTAGTTGCGAAAGTGTTCGGCCTCATGGGTTATTGGGGAGATTAAGCATCGATGACGAAACACCCGACGGAAGTCGGATTGTTACATGTACACAAGTTATTACTACAAAGTTATTCCTTTTAGAACTTCTTTTTTGTAATTCCAAAAATATAAATGACTTACTTACTTACTGCCCATAATGCCTAGCTGGCATGTAGGGCAGCAACAAAAATATAAATTGTATAGACTAAATTTGGGTACGTTTATTGTACACGTGTGGGATTTTTCAACCGTGACGTCATCATTCCGTCGTCGTCGTGTGATTGGATTACAATGTAATTTTTCTTGATTTTCTGGACTTACTGTTATTTACTTGACTAGTTTTGTTACTTACTCGGTTTCCTCGTCCTGCAGGGCTATGCTGTCCTTGATGATATCCTCGTGGCTGTCCTTGTCCTTGGTACCGATTTTGCCCACCATGACTAGGACCAGGCCCCAGCAACGACGATTGACTGCGATTGGACTGGTACCCACCTTGATTATACTGATTTCTGTTTCCTTGATATGACTGATTTCTGTTGCCGTACTGGGATTGGCCTTGGTTGCCATGGTAATTGTTACCATAGTTACCATAACCATCGTTACGCTGATTATATTGATAGCTATTCCCGCCATAAGCGTTAGCACGCTGTTGATGCGGAGGGTAGCTTTGCCGACGGTCGTTGTAGCTGGAACTTGGTCCTGCGCCATACCGTGAATTTCCCTGTTGACTTCGGTTGTTGGTGTAATGACTGCCGAAAGAAAAGAAAGGAATTACAAACAGAGGTATCGGGAGATACCACAGAGTTGCTCTTCTTCCACTGGATTCCAATACTCCAGTTTCGCATTCGATGCAAACCGCTGTTTTTGAAGACCACAGACTCATTTGCACAGGCTTAGTCTCGTTTATAAGTAATCTATTCAAAGGCACCATTAAAAGTCCGTTGGATTGGTATTATTCGACTTGCACATTCTTTACATTACAGTTGGCTGTTGCTAATGATTTGCAAAAGTCAACTGTAATGTAAAGAATGTGTAAGTTGAACAATACCAATGTTTTGAAATCGGACTTTTAATGATGTCGTTGAATAGCTGACTCATAAACGAGGCTAACCCTCGTACAAATGAGTCCGTGGTCTTCAAAAACAGCGGTTTGCATCGAATACGAAACTGGTGTATTGGAATTTAGAAGTTGATTATTGCAGAGGGAAGAAAACCGGAGAACCTGGAGAAAAACCCTCGAAGCACAGGAGAGAACCAACAACCAACTCTACTCACATACGACACCAAACCCGGCGGGACTCGAACCCGGGTCGCATTGGTAAGAGGCGAGCGCTCTCACCGCTACACCACCCGTGCTTCCCAACTGAAATAGGGTATGAAAAGGTCGATTTAAAACTTAGTTTAGATGTGATTATTGGTGTTACTTACTTCATCATTCTGTGGCCCGGCGGTGCTATGGACGCATAGGACTGTCTATTAGCATTCATACCAATAGCTGGCCTCCACGGCCTGTCGTTACCATGGTCACCAGGTTTAAGGACACGGGCTGGAGGTCTGGTAAGTGAAAAAGGATTTTTTTATTAGCTTTTCAAAATGGAGAAAAACTATCAAGCCAAGAAGGTCTATAGACCCCTTGCAGCACGTTGGAACGCAGCTCAATTTGGAGGACAAAACAATAGGTTCCAAATCTCAGGAGATTGAAATTGTTTTGTTTTGTCCTCCAAATTGAGCTGCTTTGACGTCACCTGCAAGTGGTCTACATTGATTTGCGCAATTCTTAGGGTACATGTTACGTTATAGCCGCCATGTTGGTTGACGATAACAAAGCATTCCTCATTAGCTTCTCTTGTCAGATCATCCAACATGGCGGCTGTTATATTGTTATTTATATCTCAAGAGATTTTGAGTCGTGTGGTTGCACCCCAAGAATATAGTAGAACCTCTAGTAGACATTTTTGGCTTGGACAATGTTTTCCCATTTCAGACCACGTGTCATTCCCTTCAGAATAAGATTCTTTGTTTCATTTGTATCCATATTCATGTGTCTTCTCATGCACAACCGTTAAACAAAGAAATGATACTCTAGGGAGTGACACGTGGTCTGAAATAAGAAAACATTACTCCCAAGCTAAACATGTCCGTTGACTCAGTTTAGTGATATACTTACTCGGCATTGGGTAGAGTAGCTGTTTTGAATGTAAAATCGTCAGAAAATGAGGGATCTTCATAGAAAACACTAGAAAATGGAACACAAATAAATGATGACACAAAATACATAAAGGTTTGACAAGTGCATTATAATTATGTCACATGCTTTGCTTGATTTGAGTGCTTTCTGACGTGCTTACCCATACACCGCTACGAGTTTGAACTCGTTTTTACTTTCTACGGCTGTAGGGACGGACTCAAGTAGCCCTTATTTTAAAGAGGGCAGAGACGTATTATCCAATATTATCTGACATACGGCCCTCTGATTCTGGGATCGAATTAGAATTTAGAAGTTGATTTTTTGCGGAGGGAGGAAAAACCTGAGAAAAACCCTCAAAGCACAGAATAGAACCAACAAACAACTGTACTCACATACGACACCGTGCCCAGCAGGACTCGAACCCGGGTCGCATTGGTGAGAGGTGAACGCTTTCACCACTATGCTTTATGCGCCTTACAGGGCTTCACCGTTATGAAAGCAAGCTACCGTAGCAAGTCAAGTATTTTACAGCGCATTGTATATCCAAGATGAGTCACTTCCGCCCCACAACTCCACGGAGAAGGAATACGCCTTTTTTAATAGCTTGGGTGTAATGTTTTTCCACTTATGACCATGTTTCATTCCCTTGAGAATAAGATTCTTTGTTTCATTTGTATCCATATTCATGTGTCTTCTCATGCGCCACCGTTAAACAAAGAAATGATACTCAAGGGAATGACACGTGGTCTGAAATGGGAAAACATTACGCCCAAGCTAAAGAGGTCTATCGGTCACCAGGATTTCTTTAAACTTTGCCAGTAAAGGAGATTCCTAAATAAATGAATAAGTACTGTTACTAGAATACTTGTTCTCTCAGTACTCACCTTATAGCTCTGTTATCTTTTAAGTCATATTGTCCTGGTATTGGTGACGGAACAATACTAGAAAATAACAAGATCAACATTAAACAATTATTGGATGAGGTTGAGCAGGATCTTAAAAAATTATCAAGACCAAGGCCGTTTTCTGCCGAAGCTGTAAGTTACGGGGCTCGAGTTTTTTTCCGAGAAAAATTTGCTTGAAGAAACATAATCACATTACTCTATCAATAAAATTGTTTATTGGTTATATACTCACGTGTTTGGTAAAATGGGGCGATCATCCTCTGGTTGTACTTTACCAGACATTCCCTGGCTCAGATCTGGTACCAGATCAAGAGGCTAAGGAAAAAAAAAATCCATCAGTTTTCACTCATTGAGGTATACAGTGGGGGGGGGGGGATTCCATCCAGCACCCACGAAACCCCCCCACCCCCACCCCCCATTACCAATAGACTGAATCCTTTCACCCCCTGGAAACAGCCCCGTTTTTATACCTAACTATAATAATCACATCATTTATAATGACCACATTTTTCATTTAAGTAACATTTGCCACTATGGATTTTGAGGCGTTTCTTTTGTATTCTCCTGTTAGCCTTGCCCTCGGATAACAAGCCACTAAACTCAAATAGGACACCAAGGGTGCCTACCATTTAACCGGAAAAACCGGAAATTCCGGTTGGAAAACAAATGGTATGTGTCATTCCGATAGGAAAAAATCCAGAAACCTCGGTGTTCCGATGGAAGTAATCCACTTTTCCCGCTCTTTTCGGTTCTTCCGGTAGACGCGTGTACCATTTGCCGGAAGTTTACCCGATAAGAATCAAGATTAGAAAAATGGCTTACCATTCCAACCGGGTGGATTAGTTTAAATGGTAAGCACCCCAAGCTCGAGGATCCATACTTTATGCACCCCAACCCCGCTTCCCTAATAAATGCGTTACTACAAATAAAAGCAGCCTACAGTCCACCAGCTGCAGGGCTAATTGTGCTGTATTATTTCAAATACCTCTTTTGCTCCTTCTCCTTCGTACAGACCTGTTAGAAAGTCAAATGCAGAATTGCCTTGTCGTAGATACAGACGGTCCTTACCAAGAGAATTGCGTTTGCCTGAAGAAATAATATGTAATAAATTAATATCATAAGGGCCAGAATGAGTGCTGCAAAAACTGTAAAAATCTGTAACATCAACATATGAGTGAAGAGTTATTTGCATAGATTATTGAATGTATCTTGGACAGTAGCGTATGACGCGCAATGATTGCTCGACTGGAGAATGGATGATGAGCTACTCACCTTCTTGCTCAGAAATGTCTGGGTACACCTCGGCTAGTGCAGCTAAGAGACGCTTCTCGTCGACAAATGGAAGAAGAGCAACCCCTGCAAAGACAAAATATGTTACTCCTAATAATCTAAGGCCTAGTTGATACTTCACATCAGACATGTGCCGATAGACCTCTTTAGCTTGGGTGTAATGTTTTCCCATTTCAGACCACGTGTCATTCCCTTGAGAATAAGATTCTTTGTTTGAGTTGTATCCATATTCATGTGTCTTCTCATGCGCAACCGTTAAACAAAGAAATGATACTCTAGGGAACGACAAGTGGTCTGAAATGGGAAATATTACGCCCAACCAGGTGCACGAACCGACCAATCACAGCACGCTTCGATGCTTAGCCAAGCTGCATTCGACCAGGTCTTTCCCAATAAAAAAAACCTCGTTTCCAAGAATTTGGGGGAGAAAATTTGAAGTATACAAGATGTATAAAAAAATTAAAGCAAATCTTTGCCAACATTCTCGCTGAATTCCTCGAGCTAAATGACGTTTAAAGACTTGGGGGGGGGGGGGGGGGGCGCTCGAATTACAACAACAATCTTTTTCGCGCTTATTTTTTCGTACAGCTAGAAGCTAAAAAGGTTTATATCTAATATTATATCAGAGTTTTTTGCACGCAAAGTACGACTTTTGAAATGAATTGAATTCGACAGCTTAAATTACATGTATGACGTCGAATAATTCAACGTGTGCCAGTCGATTCTTCAGCAGAATTTTGTATCAAATGAAGTAAATCAAGCTCAACGAAAATTGCACAAATGCTTAACATGAAGTGCGACGTTTGAACTAAATGTGCGGACACACGATGCCATTTTTCACGCGACGTTGCCTCAAAAATTAGAGATCTCACCGTGTGACCACCCGTGCGACGTTTTATGCGACGTCGTAAACAGTAGAAATAATTTCTCATTTTGTGACGTTGCGCGCGACAATTGTCACCGTGCGTGAGCTATGTCGCATGAGTGGTCACATGGTGAGGACGCCGCATGCAACGTTGCATGAAAAATCGCGTCGTCTGTCCGCACCTTATGTCCAAAGTAGAGGTAGAATGAGAACGGACTTACCACAAGTCAAGCGTACAAATTATTTTCGCAAGCGAAGCGGGCGTTACACGGTTGACATATAACAGCAGTCGTTAAGAACTCTAACTCTAAAACGAAAAATCGCTTTATGAAATCCCCCTCCCCCGAGTTAAAGGCACCTCACCTTGTCAAGCGTCCCCCCTCTGCGTTACCCCCCCCCCCCCCCCCTCCAGAGTCAAGGGTATCTCACCTTGCCAGGCATATTTCTTCCCGTTCAAATCAATCAGGAAATCAATCGGGTAGAAGTCGATAATAGGTGATTCCTAGAAGAGACAAACAAGTGTTACAGAACAAACACTTGTACGTGTTACATAATGCATTCATTGCAGATATATTACAGCGGAATCCAATTATCTCGTAGTCTAGATATATCAAACTGCGTGTCATCTTGAAATTGAGACCGCGTCTCGTAGACGTGGGTCTCTACATCTTTACCCTAGATGTCTTGAACCCCTATTATTTCAAACCTTTTCTCTAGTCCACGGAGGTCAAGATAACTGGACTCCAACTAAATGGCAAGTTTTTCATAGAAATCACACGGAGGACAATATTTGATACCAAGAAATTCCAGATTCCTTAATATCACAGTTAAATCACTGTCGCTTTACGATACAACAACAGCCTCTTACGGGATTAGACATGAGGTTCCTCCATGTTGGTGGCAGGAAGTTTCCACTCGCAGCAGGGAACACACCCATCAGCTGTTCCAGCGGTTTAAACTAAAACAAACAATAAATAAATGAGTTACCTACTAGAACACGTCTTTTCGATAAGTTTTCACGAATACAATGGGAAGTTACCACAAGAAATTTAACATTGTAATACTTTTGTTTTCTTTCTATTTCTTTTGCGACTTTTTACGGTTTCCACATGTAGTTGAAACAGTGTCACTAACGTATTGGCTGTTCCTGTGACAGCCCTCATCAGAATGAAAGAAGAGCACGATAAAAACAATGATTATAAAAAAGCCTTCACAGTCACTAAATTAGTTGACTTTGTCCAAAAATTGTCGTTGTTTTTGTCAACGATAATGGAGCATATTTAGGGATGCATAACAGCTATATATATCACAATTCTTGATTCCCCTTCAGTATTACCCTTGATACCACTACTACCAGAATCCTTTTCGTAGTTCCTTCTGTTGGCCTAGTTAACACCATTATCTTGTGACTCCCAAAGGAGTTCAAATATTTGAATAAGAAAAAGAAATCGAAGAGTATTCTGGTGGTAGTGGTATCAAGACGTAATAAGGGGAATGGTGAATTCTTACTGGCTTTGTTCCTCGTTCGAAGGTAGACTTTAGTCGTCCAATGTCGCGGAAGTCAGAAGCAAATGGGGCATAATGATATGGATAATACCATTTCCATGATGGGCAGCCCTGGTAGTAATACTGTAACACCCAGCAAAGACCTTCCACATAAGCGTCAGCCTGTGTAAAAACACACCTTTGTTATGCACACGATGCGATTTTTCATGAGACGTCGCGAAGACGCACAATACGATTTTTCAAGCGACGTCGCGAAGACACACGATGCGATTTTTCATGAGACGTCGCGAAAACACACAATGCGATTTTTCATGAGACGTCGCGAAAACACACGATGCGATTTTTCATGAGACGTCGCGAAAACACACGATGCGATTTTTCATGAGACGTCGCGAAAACACACGATGCAATTTTTCATGAGACGTCGCGAAGACACACGATGCGATTTTTCATGAGACGTCGCGAAGACACACGATGCGATTTTTCATGAGACGTCGCGAAGACACACGATACGATTTTTCATGAGACGTCGCGAAGACACACGATGCGATTTTTCATGAGACGTCGCGAAGACACACGATGCGATTTTTCATGAGACGTCGCGAAGACACACGATGCGATTTTTCATGCGACATCGCGAAGACACACGATGAGATTTTTCATGAGACGTTGCAAAAATTAGAGATCGCACCGTGCGACCACCCATGCAACGCTTTGTTCGCATGGTAATGTTTGTCGCGCGAACGTCGCATGGGTTGTCAAATGGTAAGATCACAAGGTATAAACCCCTTCTCTGCTCCCTCGTGGTTTTTTTTTGTTTTGTTTTGCCTTTCAAAAGTAAAAAAAAAGTTTTAAAAAATGCGTTTTAGTGAGATATATTTATTGTACTATCTTACCACTTTCGCTCTAAAGTCGTCATAGCTTTCATCTGTTTCACTAACACCAAACTTGTTTGTATAATATCTCTCTTTCCATCCATCTTCCCATAACCTATGAAATGATATTACAATACATTACAATATTGTTCCTTTCCATCCAATTCCTCCAATCCCTCCAATCATATGGAGATAACTGGAAATAACTGGTCATAACTGTTATAAATATTGCGTTTTGATTGGTATGGGGTGCGTGCTATATTAGAGCATATAGCACGCGTGCGCACTTTCTATTTTATCATTCATATCTAAAATAAGGGCTTCTCCGAATTGTTTTATACGAGAAAAAAGATTGCGCGTGCTGATTGCAACGCAGGGATTGGCAGATCACTCGAGAAGTGTTGAGAAGCACTATGCTACTCGTCATGCCTCTCCTACTATTTCTCTCGTGTTCTGCCAATCCCCGTATCACACAAAGCAACAATTTGCAGTGTGGATTCACGTTTTTGCATCACTCAATTTCTCAACTAGATAATACCAAAATTTGATATTTTTTCAAGTAAATTCCCATTTTTTGTTCCATTACAATTTTTTTTATAAAAACTATATTTTGCGGAAACTTTTTTTCTTCTTCACCGTATGCAAGAAAAGAAAAGGGGTGGTGACATGTGTTCTGAAAAGGCAAAAACAACAAACAAGATCTATAGACTATACCTGATGTTATCTGGTGGGTCTTGGTCCTCATCATCGTCAGGCTTTCTTTTGTTACTCTGTGAAGATGTGGATGGGCTGTCTTGACTACTACTGGAAGCAGCTTCTTTGGAACTGGATTCATCCTAAGAGAACAAGTCAAACATTTGATCACTAAAATGTAATCAAAATTATGCTACAAGGAGCCCAGACAAGTTACTCAATGTCTTTGAATCCGGCTTCCATTGCTACGATTTCTTGTGCAACTTGTAATGACAATGACGACGACAATAATAATAATAATAATAATAATAATAATAATAATAATAATAATAATAATAATAATAATAATAATAATAATAATAATAATAATAATAATAATGATGATGATGAATGTTGAACATATTATAGGCAAAGATTCACAAATCCTTGAATGATATACCTTTTTGTCTTCACCCTTGGTTAACATTGATTTGAGGTCAGCAGCTGCACTCTGAGACATGACAGAAATAAAATGCAAAATTTTAGCGGCAAATTTATTCACTAAAATTTACATCGAGACAGTCACTGATAACATTCAGTTTGCGAAAGCTTTCACGCGTGTTCAATAAAATCAAAATTTTTCAAATTTCAATTCATTTTTCAACTACTAACACTGAGATCATTGCCCTCTGTTGATTATTCCAACATTGCGACTATATGTTGGCGATTTCATTTCTCTCAACTAATTATTACAAATTAGCCAATCAATGAACTTTTCATTTCCAGGTGATTTCGCTTCTCTCAGGCCGAACGGATTAGCCAATCAGTGAATGCCAATCCGCACGTGTTAACTGGTATGGATGGAGACGAAGGACTTTGCGAAAGTCTAGTGGGTAGTAAGTGGTTGTAAGAAATCTGAATCATGAATGAATCACATTTCAGACATGGATATTATTATTTAACCTAAAGCAACGTACATGGTTGGCTCGGTCTTGAGTGTAATTCATTCCTTGTCTTCGCATGTCAAAGGCTTGTTGTCTTGGTGATGTGACAGCTCCTGGGTTTGTACCAAAACCAAGGGCATGGGGACTGAACTGACCATCAGGTGTCCACAGAGGGTTATTATTCTAAACGCAGTAAAACAATACATCATTAGCTGAAATGCTTTTATATAGAACCCTTTTTTTAGACCATATCATCCGAAAAACAGGTGTGACTGGGACTGCAAACTCTACCCCAGATGCTGAGTACAGGAATTTAGGGCTTGAAATAACAGCCTGTTAATGGACAATGTCTGACCAGAATTTGACTTGTTCTGAAAATCTTTTTTTCCTTGCCAGTAACGTTGAGCAAGAAGTGGGGTATTACCAGAGCTACTGTAAAACTAATTTGGCCCTGAGAATTGAACCTGAGATCACAAAGGTGAGAGGTGACTACAAACAGCATTGCTTCGGTGAACAATAGTGAACTTATCTGATTCTTTTTCCTTTATCAAATTCCACAACAATATCGACTTGTGCTTACCATTTTTTGCCTCTTTTCTCTTTCTTTCTTGGCTTTCATTCTTTGCTTGAATGCAATCTTTTGACAAATGTAAAAATATGGTTCATAATTGTTATCTTTATAACAAGTTTTATAATTTATTAGATAATTATTTTTGAATAATATTTAATCTAAAATACTTACATTATCCTGTTGTCTCTTTTTGAAAATTTCATCTTCAACATAACCCAGCTCTGCAAGATTGGCAACATTAACAATCAACAAAGATTTGAGTACAGATAATTTTGATATATTTTACAATCCAAAAACGTTCAAGAAATACAGAGAATGCAATCTTGACCACTGTTATTCTTAATTGATCCAATTTTAAAGTTAATAATATCAAATATTTCAAGGAAAATTAACTAATACGACAATACACTGCAGATATCACAATTATTGCAATTTATGAAACAATCCGAACACATATTAAAAGTAAATGTCAGGTAAAATAGTTCTGTTCTGTATAATAATTATATATACTTTACCATGGAGTACTAGCTGTACTTTACTTAAATCCACAAATCCATCCTTTGTTATGTAACCCTGAAGATATGGTACATATAAAATGGTTAATTGACTACAGTAGCTGATTGCAAGGAATGCTTGGACATCATGGACAAAAATGTTGAATGAAAAGCTTTTATTTTCGACCCCTTCCCCAAAACAATGTTGGTTCTGTCGAGAGGGAGTCATGAAATTTAATTTACAGAATTCATATTTTCAAAAATCAACTTCTAAATTCTAATTTGATCTTTGGGCTTTCACCTAGTATGGAACTTAGTGGTCTGTGTGATTGTCCCACGCTGTGATATATCAGCCAAAGTTAGTAGATTAGATTATTTCTTTTTAGATTTTATATGAAAAATTCTATTTGTTTTATTTGATCAAAAATTCTCAACTCTTTTTGTCCAAGATTGTAGCCTGTCATATTCAGTGCACGCCTGTTAGTAAGGCATTCAGTGAGTCCACAAAACAGTCAGTGAATAATCAGTCATTCACAAAGGCAGTCAGTAACAATTGCTAGTTAGTCAGTCAGTCAGTCAGTGAGCCAAAATTTACCAGTCCGCAATAATTAATCTGGTCTGACATATGCAGTTCAGTATGATCAGACTTGTAAGCACAATACACAACACACTCACCCCACATCTGGGAACAACATTCTTGTAAAACTTCACAAGCCTGTCAATTGCTCCCTCTCTGATAAGATAAAGAAATAAACAAGATTATGCAAAATGAGTATCAAAAGTTTAAATGCCAAGCAGTGCAAATTAAAGAGAAGGTTCCATGTGAATGGTATGTACTGGTCAAATTCTTGAATGGAAAAAAAACTTGTCTGGTACCATAAGAGGCCAGCCTGGAAATTATACCCACTGCCATGTGTTATGTAAACAAAGACTTACCTGATTGCTAAAGATGGCAAATGAGGCAGGAAGTCATTACCAACAAAGAAACACATGAAAACCCAATCATCTACGCATCTCTGAAAAAAAAAACACAGATAAAAGTATGATCTATAAACAAACTTTTTTGTGAATTTCTTGGATTTTCTTGATGTACGATATTGTTAACCTAAAAAAATCAATAACAGCAAAAATACCGCAAATCATCCTACCTCAAAATCATACGGAAAAGGTAGGTTTTCCAATCTCAGCTCTCTTTCCAAGTACTATGGATAAATTAGTTAAATATATTATTACTAGAACTATTCTTTTTGAAATAAAATTAATAAATCTACTTTGTTTATAGAGGATAACTCTTGACAGAATATTTCAACTGATAAACTTGTGGTCCTATTTTAACGTTTCTACAGTTGATTAGGGATAGGACTGTCATTAACATGGTCATCCAAGCCAACAGCACCTTCTCCTCAGTTATTTTAAGACCCCAAGTGCTGGTCTGGCCAGGACTCAAACCACAGCCTCTGGCACAACAGGCCAATGCTCTTATCAATAGCCTAAATGTACTTCCAAGATATGCTTCAGTTGTCACGCACGAAAGTCTTAGTATGAGGCTCCAAGCTAAATTAAATTTATTATTTTCTCCTGTCATGAATCACTGAGCATTCAGCACAGAGCCTCACATTAAAACTTTTGTGCGTGACAAGCGAAGCATATCTCAGAAGTGGGTTATTGAGCTAACTGGGTGGTGGATTTGTATTTGTTACTGAGAATCACTGCTAGACATTACATGTTTGTTTACAAATTCTATCAATGAAATAAAAGACAGATTGGTATAATCAAATGAAACTAGTATGAAAATTTCACACCAGTCTCTTACATGTATACTGTAAATGTGGAATACTGGGTCACTGAAAGGGTCTGCAACACATTTGTCATAGTAACTAACCTCTCTTAAAACATTGATCCTAATAAAGATGAACTCTACATCTTGGCTGACTGGCTTGGAAAGCTCATCAAACTGAATAATATTCATAATTAACATTAATAATATCCTGATAAAAACGATACATTATCATGGTGCAATAACAGCGCATTTTGGCTTCTGTTAATCAAACTTAAAACTGGCCAAGTTCATTCTGATCGAGCAATAAGGAAATTCCCATGAATATCTGGACAGCCTTTTTCACATGGGGATTTCTTTATCACCCGTGATTAGAATGAACTTGGCCAGTCATAAATTTGGTTGACGGAAGCCAAAACACAAGACGTCTGAAGTTGGTAGGTCTCAGAAATATCAAAAGCACTGTCAGTAATCACTTTCATTGTTCCTTTTTCTTTCCAACCAACCTTTCATTCATTCATTCTTTTTTTTCCATTAATTTCTTCAACAGACATTTGTTTGTTTGTTTATTCATTCATCTATTTATCCATTCACCCATCCATTTATTTCTTAATTGTTCATTTCTTTTTTATTGTACATTCTTTTGATTCAGTTTATTCCAACATAGTTTTATATATTCAGTCATTCATTTCCTATTCATTCAATTCACTTTTTTCTTTATCTTTCCCCTTCTTCCATTTACTTTAAGATAATGGTTACTAGTAAATTACCTCTCCTTGTTTTTCCTTTGGAAGTCCTGTGCACTCTGCCATTTCATGCCCTGAGATTTTAGTGAAAAGTTTCTTGTAACTAACAGCAACTTTATAATTACACTACTATTTCAAAGTTACCAAGCACAATTAATTTTGTATCAATTTTAATAGCCAATATTCCCCTTTACTGTTTCCTGCGCCATCTTGAAAGCCGGGTAGCCGTGCCTTTGCATCAAAGCGAGACCATTGGTGACCTCCTCATGTCTCATTTCATTGCAAAGGCATGGCTACCTTTCAAGATAGCACAGGGAACTGTGAAGAGGACTATTGGAAGGGTGTGACTTTAGAAATGGAACAGCATTTTCCCTGCTCCTTTAAGTACCATAAAGATAAAAAAATTAATTTAAAATAAATCAACTTTATTCAGAGAGGGTGACACATGACAGTCGCAACTGATTAAGTTGTGGCCCTCTATGTTTAACATCTCTAAAAGAGATGGGACTGCCATTTTACGTGGTCATCCGAGCCACGGCAAAGGTCTAACCATTAGCAGATATTTTTAGAGCAAAGACAGTACCTTCTACTCAGATATTTTAAGACCCGGGGGGGCATTAGCACATATTTTTAGAGCAAAGACAGTACCTTCTACTCAGATATTTTAAGACCCGGGGGGGGGGGGGGGGGGGAGAGGGAAAGAGAGAGTGTTGGGCCATCACAACAATTGAAATCTATGGTGTCAGTGATAGACAGTGTATTATAACTCACCAATTTGTCCACAAAGTTCACAAGGCCTCTTCTGGTTTGGCTTGAATTCTTCTCTGATAATGGTGAAATGAGGTTCATGAGTAGCAAGACCTTGAACAAAATGATGATATTCTTAATTTTATAACTCTAAAGGAGGTGAAGCTCAGGGCTCAAAATAGAAAAGATAAATGGCCAGACAGTTTCTTATTTTCGGCAGGATAAATAATTTTGGAGCAAAATTCCCCTGCCATTTGGCAGTTCAAAATTGTTTTAGCCTGACAGTAGTAAAACTTGACCTGCATTTTGGCCATTGACAGGCCCCTATTTCGAGCCCTGATTAGCTAGACACCCAATCCCAGGCATTTCATTAAAATTTCAGGGAGGCAGATGGCTTACTTAGTTACATGTAGGTGGCTAAACACACAAAAATATAAAAAACCTCCACTAACATGTATGACAGGGGCATTACATTTTCCCATTTCAGACCATGTGTCATTCTCTTGAGAATATGGTCTTTTCTTTCAGTTGAATCAATATTCATGTGTCTTCTTGTACCCAACCGCTAAACCAAGAAATGATACTCTAGGGATTCAATGATACATGGTCTGAAATGGGAAAACTTTATGCCCAAGGTAAAGAGGTCTATTGAGACATGGAAATGCCAAAAGTAAGCAGCTCAAATATGGAAAGTAGAAACCTGTGTTTGCCCATTGCTGGCTTCCAATGAATTCTCTACAATCCACCTCCCCCTGAAACAAACTAATCCAGTTGTAGGTATCATTATGATATCAACTTACCTAACATAATTAAGTCAGCTGTTGAACAAATAAACAAATAAAACACAAAGTTAATGATGCAAAGATATTTAAAAAGGACTTCATATTTGTACAACATCTGAAAGAAAGTTTCATGTACCTGTAACATTTGTAAGTGGATGACATAAGATGGATAAATGAGTGAGTGAGTGAGTGAGTGAGTGAGTGAGTGAGTGAGTGAGTGAGTGAGTGAGTGAGTGAGTGAGTGAGTGAGTGAGTGAGTGAGTGAGTGAGTGAGTGAGTGAGTGAGTGAGTGAGTGAGTGAGTGAGTGAGTGAGTGAGTGAGTGAGTGAGTGAGTGAGTGAGTGAGTGAGTGAGTGAGTGAGTGAGTGAGTGAGTGAGTGAGTGAGTGAGTGAGTGAGTGAGTGAGTGAGTGAGTGAGTGAGTGAGTGAGTGAGTGAGTGAGTGAGTGAGTGACACATTTGTATATTCAGACCCCTCACAATAATCGTTTCTATGCTTCACATATCCACAGTTAAAAAGAGACATTCATGAATGCAAAATGTTTAAGGTTTTACATACCATCAGCACCATTCAAGCAATGCTTGGTGTTTGGGTCATGGCCTGGGCTGGCTACAATAGGATAACATAAACAAGAATTAAGTATCAATAGGTATCAGTTATAGATCTTGCAGCTTCTGCAAACCCATAGAACAAACATCCTTCTATGAAAGAAGCTTCAATAATATTGATTGACTAAAATTGGATAATTGAAAAAATAGTGGTGTAATGAAATTATTTACTGTCCCAGTCCAGTACTGTTCTCTTAATTTTCTATGAGAGATGAACATTATAAACTAACCTCTTTGTTTTCTGATAAAATCCATGATTTTATGCTCTCCCTCACCAGGTACGTTGGCATCTGATAATATCACCTAAGAAACCAAAAATTAAAGTCCAGTAAATAAAGACGTACTTTAATGATTGTTTAAGACCTAATTATAAGTAGCATGAAAAACAATGAGACAGCTAGGCAAGCAGACAGGCAGATAAAAAGACAGGCAAATTAATGAATGAACAAATGAACAAACGAATGAATAAATAGTTTCAAACAGGTAGACAAATTTTAATATGCATACGAGCAGGTAGGCAGACATAACCGGACAGGAAAAAATTATAGTATGTATGCAGTCTTAGAGGCAATTAACAGACAAACATATATTAAAGAATGTATTACCAATAGCTTTAAAAGCAGATACTGTACACACACAATAAGAAATTAGCAGGTATGAGCATTGCGAAAAGGAAAGCCAGATCTATATAGATCTACCTATTTCATGAATGGTTGTCGGTCAGAGATCTGAAATCTGAATCTGAGACCAAGATGAATTGTGGGCTGTGAGCTGTGAGCTATGAAAGTAATATTATTTTTGTCTTTTTAGTAGTTTGCATCAAATTAATATCTAAATATGCCACCACCTATGAGTATTGACCTGTGCTGGTGAAATGTTTCAGATTTCAGATCTTCGACTGACATCTTTTTAAAAAAGGTTGTACTGCTCAAGATACCTTGATATTTTTCCATCCAGGGTCACTATTTAGCCTGTCAGCTATGTAATAACCAAGACAAACAGACAAATTGGCCATAAACTCTGTACCCTTCAAAAATAATCAGAAAGGGGGAAAAGTTAATCTTAATATAATTCTTTAAGTTTCTTTAAAAACCATTACCAGGGCTAAAATTAATGGCTGATCATGATCGTTCTCTGGCCATTATGACCAGGGCAGTCATATCTTGTTTCTGGTTCAACACTACTGGCAATTAGGTAAAGATTTGACTGGTCAAGTTTCAGTTGAATTGAGGCTGAACATTGGCCGATGACCAGCTGTTAATTTTAGCCCTGTGTATGTATACTTACAGGAGTAATACAGTTACTATCAAAATGCTCTGTCTTATCTTTTTCTGGAGGTAGTAAAGCTCCTATACAAAGAACAAGCAAGTATTATTAATCTAGGTAAATGAGATAATGGTGGTTGAAACACAATATTTACTGGTTATTCACTCATTCATACCATTTAAAAGCAGGTTTGTGAATGGAAAACTTATCAGATTAGTGTATAGTATATAGCTTATTAATACCCAGTAGATCTTTTTGGCTTGGGCATCATGTTTTCCCATTTCAGAACAAGTGTCATTCTCTTGAGAATAAGATTCTTTGTATCATTTGTATCCATATTCATGTGTCTTCATATGTAACACAGCTTAACAAAGAAATGATTCCCCAGGGAATGACATGTGGTGTGAGATGGGAAAACATATCCAAGCCAAAAAGGTCTATATTTTTGCCATATTAACTTTCTTTGGACCAAATGAGGGCTAAAACTTGCCTTTTGCTGCCAGTTCACTTCTTATCTTAGCGATTTCTTCAGTTTTTTCACTGCAAAATAGAAAAAAAGACCTTATTTTGAAGCATGTTCCCTTCTCTAACAGTGCTAGTGATCTAATATATTCATTGTACCTGCTTTCCTTTGAAGCTCGGAACCGCCTTGATCTCTGTTGGTTCATTTTAGCCCTGGGAGCCTGAGAGACAAACAATCTGAATTGTTAATTACTTTGGGTGTCATTCAAGCCAATAAGATCATTTATGCTACCTGCGGTTACATTTTTTGCTACCTGCGGTTACATTTTTTGCTACCTGTGGTTACATTTCTGTCAAAGGTAGCTAGCCAGCTCAAATACATACATAATATTCTAGCAGGACTTGATATAACAGCCTGTCATTGGCCAAAATTGGAACTTTTCTGGTCAAATCTTTGCCTTGCTGGTCATTTTGACCAGTAACATTGATCCAGAAACAAGGTACAGTATTACCAAGTTAAAACTAATTTGGTTGGTCATCATGACTGGCAACTGACTGGCCATTATGTTAAGCCCTGTGTTAGTAACATATCTTAGGACTTCAAAATCATATGCACAAACAACAGTACAGTATGTACACTAACCACTCCATCAATTGCCATATACAACAACTTCCTTGGTCTGACAATGGCAAAGATTCTGAAAAACATAAAATTACAGATTAGTAAATAAATGGGGCTTGTTTTATACTAGCCCAAGGGCAAAGGGGGCCAGAGATATCATCTGGTGTGCCCCCCCCCCCCAACAAAAGAGAAATGCCAATTCCCACTGCCCTCATAAATCCAAGCATCGATCCAACCATCAATCAATAAAAATAGTTGATATAAAAGTAGTGTTAAATGTATATATATACCTGTCGATATACTCAAATATAGCTAACATCATCTCGTCTTCATTCTTGGGAGCAGGTCTGTCATTAAAATGAACACAAAATAATGGCACTTAAAAGTTGATTTTTACAGAGGGACCAAAACCAAAGAGGTTACAGAAAAACCCTCAAAGCTTATGAGTTAAAAAAGAATTTAAAAAACAACAATAAATATCAAAACAAACAAGAATATAAAATGAAAACAACAAGCTTGAAATGGTCTTGAAATGAACTTCAGAATACACTGTCAAAAGTTATGTGAAACGCACTATAAATTGTTTGTTTAAAGTCCTGATGACGCATGTGACAATTTTCTCAGTATAGATTCTATAGTACATGGGGTGAGCTGTTGACTGGTCAAAAAAAACTTCATAATTTGAGTGCAGCGTCTTAAAGTTATGAAGATTTTTTCCATGCCATATGCTAATGACTGCATTAAGTAATAATAGGCATACTTGTTTTCAGGATGACAGCAAGGATGAATGATTCCATTCATGTCCAAATAAAGGTTATCAAATTCATAATCATTTGGATTTGGTCCACTTGTATCGACAGGGAACTTTACTCCTTCTACTTCTTTACCCTAGAGAAATAAATATCATATGTAAATTCACTGCCCTCTTGTCCCGTAAAACAGTCCCACAATGCAATGCAATGTCAACTCGACCCA
Source organism: Anthopleura xanthogrammica (assembly GCA_964019055.1). Taxonomy (NCBI): domain Eukaryota; kingdom Metazoa; phylum Cnidaria; class Anthozoa; order Actiniaria; family Actiniidae; genus Anthopleura; species Anthopleura xanthogrammica. The sequence continues at coordinate 26,880,132 of OZ025206.1, read as the reverse complement.
GTTTTTACTCAACCTCAGAGAGCAGTTTTCATAGGACAATAAAAAACTTACGGCACGGATCACACCTTGCTGTGACCGTGTCAGTACCATGCTGTGTATTTATGAAAAAAATTGAAATTCGGTGCTGTGTGCATGCCGCACCATAAGCATGCCATGACTTTTCACACTCATACGAAATGTACTCTAACTATTAAGGAGAAAGTTGGATGATCATATAATTTAGTTGGATAGAATGATCTTAATAATAGTCATACTAATGACATCTTAATGACCTTTCTTTACATTAAGAATGATCTACATAATTTGTCCAGTGCCTTTCATTAATCAAATATCTGCTGGTTTGGCTGATTTGTCAGACTTCACCTACCCCCTACCCATCATCACCCGGATCATCAGTAAAATCAGTAAAGTGCAAGTAAAATCATCTGTAGGTTCATCATCTCGTTGCAGTAGTAAAAGTGTCTAATAAGCAGTGAAGATATATACATATAAAATGCAGCTAAATCAGTAACATAATTTATAGTTGTGACGTTCTACACTGTATCTTGCATCGAGGTACTGTAAAACCGAGTGTGGCGTAATACTCTAAAGTTCTCTTTCCGTCGATATTATCAAGATGAACAAGAGCTACAGAATCGTTTCTCTACCGATGATCTTCAATAACTCGATTGTCAAAAAAGTTAAACAAGAGACAGAGAGAGAAAGATGACTTGTGCAACACGTGACTGTTAGTTCTTACCTTTTCTTCCACACAGTGAACGACGATTGAGGGATATTTCCTTGAAAGCCAACGAAAGAACGCTGGAACTCCCATTATATCGGTTAAAATCTATCGAATATTGAACTCAAAGTAACAGTTTTTCATTGAAAAGACAAAGAGATAATTTTTCCAAAGATTTCACAAAATGGCGTCGATATAAAACACTAATGGGGAACTCTGCTGACCTGAGCCTAAAGGCGCGCGAAAATTTGCATTTGACCACAGGTAGCCCAGGCTATGGTTCTGAATAGGTATATATGGTATACTCTCAGCTCAATTTGGAGGACAAAACAATATAGTTTCCAATTTTCAGGAGAATGAAATTCTTTTGTTTTGTCCTCCAAATTGAGCTGCTTTGACGCCACAGGTAAGGGGTCTATTACATGTAATTTTTTCGACACGTAAAATTTTGCGATTTTGAGAAAAAATCATATTCTTGATCACTTTGATTTCGATATTTCATTGAATAAAATATTCATAATTTGTTTCCAAATACGCACAAGTTTCTTTAGGAAAAGCCACTTGTTCCTTGGTTTCGACTTTAACATATTGAATGGCTTGTTTCAATTGTAGCAGGAACAAATAAGCGCTAGTACTTGGTTCTCATTAACGTCTTTTATCCATGCTTTTGAATGGTCATTATAAATTGTTTTCCTATTTCTAAATTCCCTATTTCTAAATAATTTTTAACTTGAAAGATGAAAATGAGGGCGATTTGAGCGCGAGCAACTGGACCGGAAGTCTTGGAATTGTTGTCATGGTAACAATTAGTGTCTGGAACCCTTTTGTTGTCATGGTGTCAATATCATCATTGAATGCTTGGAACAGTGCGAAGAAGTCATAAAATCCAAATTTTATTGATTGGAAGGGCTTATGGTGGGATTAAACAACAGCTTTAATAGGGCTACAATATGGCTTCTGCCCTTGAAGACATAAAAAGATCAGGTTTGAATGAAGATGCTGGAAATCGGACAAATTCTTCGATTAAACAAGGTTCATGTTCTGATTCGAGACCATTGTCTTCGAACGCGATATTTGCCAAGCTTCGTCTACCACCGATTGATGTGAAAGGTTCATACAACTCACTAAATACTGTGCAAGATAAGGACATGATCAAAATTTTGTGTTTGAAATGTGAAGAAGAGGTCAGTGTTAGAGAGCTTGCAAGCCACAGGGAGTTCCATTTTGCTTTGTATTTATTCAAGTACACGATGAAAACTCTACCAGTCGGTGTTAAACAACTTTTGAAACGTCGAAGAGCTCTAGTAAAGCGCTTGAACGAGACTGCAACCTCAGAAAACCCAGTCTCGGTAAAGAAACTGAACAAGCTGAATATTGCGTATGAAATTTTGAGAGCTACGATAGAGGGAACTAAGACGATTTCCCCAGCAGTGGGAAATTATGAACCAAATGTTTGTGGCTACAGCACGCGATTGAGCTGTGCTTTGGCTTTTGGCGTTTGTGAAGACAGGAACGAAAGATGGCGGTCCAAAATGGAAGATCGCTATAGTTATCAGGATTATTTCTGCAACGATCCACAAAGTGGATTTTTTGCTGTTTATGATGGTTATAATGGAGCCATCGCAGCTGAGAAGTGCGCGCGATACTTCCATGAAATCCTTTCCGACAAAATTGAACCAGTTTATCGATCAGATTTATCGCATAAGGAAGTCGAAAACCAAATAATAACAGCGTTTAAGGAAACTTACGACGAAATGGATAAATTCCTGCTGCTTGGTGTGAATGAAAATTCACGGAATCGTTGGAGTGGTTGCTCCGCACTTACATGCCTCCTAAGAGGAAATAACCTTTATGTTGCTAATGCGGGCACCGTTCGCGCCATTTTATGCAAAGGTGATGGCTCTGTTGTCCAGCTATCACGTGATCATACTCCATTTAACAAGAAGGAGAGAAGAAGGATAACTAAGAATGGTCAAGTCTCGACTAGTGAAAAATCAGTCTTAGTGAATGGGCTGGTGTCGAGTACAAGAGGTTTGGGTAACCATGGTGATCCGTCTTTGAAGTCAGTTGTCATTCACCATCCCAATGTGAAATGTGTCCCACTTGATGAGTCTGACCAGTTCCTGATTCTAGCTTCAAATGGCATCTGGGAAGTTTTTAACGAACAAGAAGTATTGCTTCTTCTTGATGATATAATACCTGAACTCGATGTCAAAGCTGTCGTGCGAAGAATGCAAAACTCCAGATCAAACAAAGCAAGCCGCTCCAATGGGAATACTCCAGGGAGTGAAAAAATGAAAGAAAATCCTCCCACTTCTGAGCCTACGGGCCAAAATGAATACACCAACTTAGAGAACTCTGAACAATCAGAAAATATTGGAAAATCATTAAAAGATACTCCTAGTAGTGGTAGAACAGTTTCCTTCATTCAAAGAGAAGAGAAAAGTGTTGCACTGGCAAAGGCTTTGAGTGAGCGCTTGGTGGAAAGCGCTCTGTTAGCTGGGTGTAAGGATAATGTGACTGTAGCTGTCATATTGTTGAAAGGATGTCCATTACAGATGTTTCTTTTACCATCAATAAACAATACATGATACTTAGTACAATATGATATACGTTTATTAATTATTGATATCTCCCAGCAAGAATTTTCTGGCAACACTTATTCCGATCATGAATTGTGTATGAATTGACTTTAATATTTAATGATGAGTGATGATTCTAATTGCTTATTGGAAAATAGTCTTATATAAGTTGTATTATATGAACAATTCTGTTTGAAGCTATATTGATGTTTACATGTACAGGTTTTTCTCTTGCTCAAGATTGTTCCAAGAATTAAGAGCATGGTCAAATTAAAAAAAAGGACCTCAGAGCCGTGGATGGTCTTTTGAATGTAAGATGTGGCCCTTTTATCTGTAGCTTATATAGTGCTGTAATGGTAGGATGCTTGGTCATGACGTGGTGACCACCTTTAGTTAGTTCTTTTAAGGTGCGCAAGATAATTGCTCATGCTTTCTTTCACGGCTGGCAACAAAATGTTGTATCAGCTGAAGCTAAATTGGCCTCCTTGTGGCTGCTACAAAAAAGGATCATTCTGATGAACCCTTTCCAATCACCCCTTACATACACGCTGAATACCTTAAATTAGAATGACATTTTTACAGTTAACATGTTTATTTGATATGCATGATAAATTAAGTCAAAGTTTACCTGCTATTACAGTGAGAACACTCAAACCGTGAACACTTCAAGTTTACCTGCTATTACAGTGAGAACACTCAAACCGTGAACACTTCAAGTTTACCTGCTATTACAGTGAGAACACTCAAACCGTGAACACTTCAAGTTTTTTTGACATTTTTTAATTGTCCAATCAGAAGCCAGATTCATATCAAGGCTCTGACATTGTGCTTACTGTAGGTTAACAAACTAAACATACTGCCAGAGCCTTGTCATGAATTTGGTTTCGGATTGGATGATTAAAAAAATATCAAAAAAACTTGAAGTGTTTACAGTTCAAGTGCCTGACTGTACTATTTTTGGTATAAACCCAAGTACTATAAAATATTATTTTACATGTCCAGTCTCTTCCTATATTTGATCTATCATATATTACATCTATAGGAAATATGGATGTTTAGCTTAAATTTTAAAAGTATGATTTTTAACCAAACATTAAAGTAGCAAACAATGACATTACAGTATTTAATTTCCTGACCACAAGACAACCCTACAGGCCTAGGCATGCTTGAATTTTTGTTCTCATAATATAATTTTTGCAGGTTTTGAAAAAAACGCTGTTGGCCAGGCTGCTTGAACTAAAAATGAAACCATTTTCGCTATCATGCATAATTATGATAATATTTACATTGTGTAATGTGATGTTACCTTTAAATAACATTTTTTATTTACAAGATAGGATGCATATGACTATTATAAAGCAGAATGGAAGAACTTGTAAGAGAGGATAATTAATCCACTAGTCCTCTTCTCTGGAACATTGCATTCTTTCTTCTGCTAGCTCTTTTATTTGTTTCTTTTTCTCTTCTTTCAGCCCTAACAAAGAAATACATGTACACAATGTTGGGGTTAAAAAACTAAGAAAAAGCAGTGATGTAATTTTCAAAAACTCATGAATAATTCATAAGCCTATGGTCCAATCAGAGTGCCCATACACATCACATACATGGACCTTTATACCTGATAAAGCTACTGTATCTTCATATTTAGTATTCAAGTTATCTTTATACGTGACACGTGTGTCTTTATATAAAGAATACTAAATTAAATGAGGACAACTTTATCAGAGATAAAGGTGCCTCCAAGTTTAGATGAAGACTTAGAGCCTCATCAAGGTCTCAATTAGATCTCAAATTCAAAGAGTTTGAACAGAAATACTAAAATTCAAGAGCTTTTCAAGTGCCCTTGAAAACTAAACTTAAATTTAAGGAGTTTAAGGAGTCGGAAGAACCCTGAATTGTGAGCTTGGAGAAACTTTGCAATGGCACATGTGCTGCATGCATGGCTAGCTAGCTAGGTCATCAAAAAACTTACTTGTTGCATCATGATGATGCTTTATATCTACAACAGAAGGCTAAAACAGCTGGTAGTCTTACCTGGAAGTTATTTTCACATTTTTGACATCAACTTTTTTCTTGTTGCAAGCTGAAGCCTTGTTGGTTCTAACAGGGATCTTTGATTCCACCTTGGAGGGTTTGAATTCTGTCAGCTTTCCCTTGTGTGGTTTATAGCGCAAAGGCTTGGATAAGCTGGCTTGTAGGTCAAATTTCTTTTTAGCAGAGGTAGGGGAGCATTTTGTTATGTTATCTGTTGAAGCACCATACCTGATGACCAAAACGTTTTGGAGTGAATTTTAATGATTTGAAGATCATGGCAAAACTCAGACTTTAAAGTATGATATATTAAGCTAGGATTTTCCAATAGATAGACCAATACAGAATACACTCAGGTTCTCAGTACATACATGAAGGTCTGCAAACTCACAATGAAACATTGGGCAAAATATTGTATACAACAGGAATATTGCTGCAGCACTTAACGTGTGCACCCCTGAAGCTAGTCGCACACAGCATTGCAGACTAGTTTCATATCATGTGAATAAAACAACCTGCAACACTGCTGGCAATCTCATGTTCTTCATTGGCTAGCATTCCCTAGCTAATACATAGCTACTGTAGTTTTCTGCAGCAAAAGTTGCAGCGTTTGTCATTCTTCCAGGGTTCGAAATAGCAGCCTGCCAATGGCCAAATGTCAGGCAGAATTTCAGGTTTGGTAATAATAATAATAATAATAATAATATAATAATAATGGGGTTTGTTGACACATTCTCACATATAAACGAATTACAATGTGTTTACAAAAAAAAAAAAAGAAATAAAAATATAAATAATTAAATTCATGTATTTACGTCGTAAACCCTGCAGACAATAGGCAATGTGCATCAAAGCTCACAAAGCACTCTGGGAAAGTGAGTTCTTTAAAAATGTAACAGGAAGATCAAAGGAACTATCAGACAAAAATTACTGTCTCTGTTATTTTCGTCTGCTGAAATCCTTTTATTTCCATAGAAAATGTTGAAGAAAAAATTATAAGATAAATTTTTAGAGGAGCCAAAAAAGCGTAAGAACTCACTTTCCCATCATGCTTTGTGCTAGAATTTCGAGCTCATGCACATTGGCTATTAAGTCAAAATATATAATATATAATACTAAGTATTAAGGCAAAAATAAAATGGGAGGTGAAATTTACTGGACTGGATGGCAGACTATAATTTTTTCCTATTTCGAGCCCTGTTCTACTAAAAACAATCATATATAATATGATCTTACTGCCCTGTCAACAGTTGCACAGTATGTAAGAGCCTGAAGCTGCATTGTGAAAAGTGCAGATCAAGTATTTTTTCCTGAGAACATAAAATTGAATTTTCTTTTACATGAAGAATTGCATTATTTATCTTCATCAATGGACAATTAATTAATTAGAATAATGATTTAATGATTTATAATTTATATAGCACCCTTCCTATATGGATATACTGTAATCAAAGGCACTTTACAATCATGAGAGGTGGTTAGTATGAGGTGTATAGGCACTGAGGGTGGTCACAGCCTCCTACGTCCTCAGTGGTTCTTTTACTTCCCTCCAAATGAAATAATTAAAATATTAATACATACCTAAATGGTGTTACCGCAATGGACTTCCTTGAATTGTAAGGTGTTTTATTTTCCTTTGCTTTTGTGGCAACAGAAAAGGACTTTCTTGATGCAGGTGTTTTGGGTTTTTGAGAACCAAAACTAAACCCTGATGCCATAGGAGATTTAAGGTGGCCAAAAACAAAAGGTTTAGTTGCTATGGTAACCGATTTTTCCTGGGCTTTGACCTTCTTGTTTGTGGGAGTCTGTGAGTAAGAATGAAAAAACAGTACATCAGCAAAACTCAGCCTGACAAAAAAACAAGCGAGAGTTTAATTTGTCTTGCTATCTTGTTTTATGTTTCTAACAAATTTGGTATAATTTATTTTATCCCACACCATAGAAAATACAGCCAATCAGAAAGCAGAAAAGCCATTGTATATTCGTCGGTATTTCACTCTTCCTTCCCATCATGCACTACGCATTGAATTTACGCATTTGTATTTTCTATGGTGTGGGATAAAATGGTTATACAATGGTTTCTCATGGCATACCGTGGATATCCCACTCGCCTCTTGTACTTTCTTTGTATACACACTCGCCTAAAGGCTCGTGTGTATACTAGAAACTACAAGTGACTCGTGGGATATTCCACGGTATACCCCTCGAAACCATTGTAAAACTAGTATATATATAATTTAAAGCATGTTTTAGTTTGTTGGTAAACAAACAGTACCTTTCTTGCAGGAGTATTGTGTGAGGCTTTCATTTCAGCAACAATGCTTCTAGCAGTGGTAGCTGTTGTCTGAAAAAGATAAAAATATATATACTATATGTCATAAATGCTCTTATTGACTATATATATTATAGCATAAGTATGCATTTCATCTTGGAACTGTTGGCAATGGAAAAAGTCAACTATTACAAATTCTTGCTCTTATCAAACTAACCTTTGCTTTTTTGGCGTTTTGATAAAACGACTCTGCTCTTTTTCTTTTCTTTTCCAAGTACACATCAATTGAATCCATTCTAAAAAGAAAAAGACATCAAAGATTGAGTAGGAAGAAATCAGGTTTAGTAATTAGATACTCAAGAAAATCAAGAATGCACAAAAAAAATTTTTGTGGAAAGTTGTTAAACATACTTTCTGAATGCTACATGTTCCTTGCGTGGAGTGTTTGCTGAAACAAAATAATTATCCATGAAATTATGGGGGGAATTTCACATGTGTTTTATTTTTATATATCTATTATAATTATGTTGCAAAAGGCCTTTTGACTGCCTTCTAAAAATGTCATATTTTTTTATAGGTCTGCCATCTGCCTCCCCCCTCCCTCCCCTCCTTGGGGCTTAAGTTGATAGTAGGTAATGGCAGCCTTTCACTACCCATGATGGTACTTACTTGGTGTATTCATAGTGAAAGTTACAGCTCTTGTGGTCAAACGAGGAATTTTACTTTCTTTTACTGAAAAGCAAAGAATAGACACAGGGTTTTTAAAAGAACAAAATATAAGCTTAATAATTCTTGTCAACTTAATTATGTTCATGATGATGATAATGATAAAGCCTTTATTTATTGAGGGTATTAAATACTACATATTACAAAGGTATTAATAAACTCGTAGCTATCTAACAATCCAAAGAATATAAATATGCTAAAATAATCTAAAAATATGTAAAATTGAAATATATGTACTGTAAGGAGATTGTTAAATTATCAAAATTATATTGAGATATGGAACATTTTTGCTAAAAAACAAACTTACGAGTTTCGTTGACTTTGTTCTCCAAATGTTGCATCATTTCCTTTTTGAAAGTATCTTCCTCTTGCTTTTTTCCTTCTTTTTCTTCTGCTGCCTCTTCTGTTTTTAATGGAGTTCCATCTGCTGGACTCTCGACATTTTCTTTCCCTTTTGGTGTTGGAACAGGAGTTTTACTTCAAAGTAAACAAAATTTAAAATAATTGAGTTGACACCCCAAAAAAAATCTAGAAAGTCACTTCAATGGTTCGACATTTTTTGCTTTTTTCTTTCATTTTTGTAGTGTTGGAACATGAGTTTTACTTCAAAGTCAACTTAACCCCGAAAAAAAAACTCTTGTATGCCATAGGAAAGTCTGTGAAAAGATTTCAGTGGTTAACTCACATTATTTCGTTCTGCTGAGCGATATATGTCACTTTGTACTCCTTCAAATCGTTAATGAGCTGGCTTGTCTGTGAACAGAGCGTAAAAAAACAACATGGTACAGTAAGCTTCCATTCAAACGAGTTCGTTCCGATCTAGATCTGCACGGGCATATATGAGTCATGATAAACGACTAACTTTGAAAAATATTTAGCAATAACAGCTGTTTTATTGCTTGAGTAAGCTTACAGTGTAAGACTTACCTTACTGTTGGCTTTGATACCAAGCTGCTTGCACAACTTTTGCAGTTGTGGCCGTTTCATCTGGTCGAGTTGATCAACATCGAAGGTCTCCGCCATTTTTCTTCTTCTTATTTCTTCAAGTATAAAAGACAAGATGACGATTTCTTTATGCACTTGCTATAAATTTGATGATCGTAAATTAATACGATGATCTACAGTCTATAGTGGGAAGTGTGAGGAAAATATGTGTACGATCAAACGTTCTTTTCAGAGACAGTTTGAATAATCGCTTTCAAAATTTCAAATCCGCGCTGTGGATTTTGATTGGTCGAGACACTTTGTTTCTCAGGCTCACTCCGGTAGAGTATGAACGTTAGAGACTGAACTCTAGTTTTAGTCTCTCACTGTAAATAAAAACAACGCCTGGCGGAAAACGTCAACGCCCGAAGAAAACACATGAGCGTAAAGTGAGAATAATTCTAACCTTTTGTAAAGCTGTCACAGGATCATTGATGCAAAAAGGACTATTGATAAGCAATATCTGGAGTCCATGTTCATGGAATTGATTATATAGTTAATCGGAATGGCAATGACGTGGATTCCACTGAAGAAGAGATAGTTGTGGTAGATGAAATTATCACTTATCAGCTCTTGTCAGAAGGATTTAAGACGTATTTGAAGCTAAATGCCAATAACCAGATTCCAGTTGCTTCTAGTCTGTGCCATTGTTTGTAACTGTGCTGTGCTGTTCTATATTTCACACGTTCAATCAACGGATGAAGCTCTAAGTCCACACACGCGAGGACAGCTAGTCAAACTGAGCCACGCTGCTGAATCTCGTAGTAGAGGTTCTTCCGTCTATTTTCATGATGTCAAGACTTTTCAGAATGAGGTTACCGTTGTCATTATGGAGTTTGAAGATTACGAGAACGATATACCAAGGAGTGTTCAGTCAGTATTAGACGTCTTTCCTAAAATCAATATAGTTGTATTGTCCAATCGCCGTCCGTATCCACCCCTGGATTTACCGTGGGATAATGTACAATTGGTTGTGGCAGAGATTCCTCCTGATCAAAAGCAATCTTCAGGCAAACCTGAAAATTATATAACGACACCTTATGTGCTTGTAATGCCAGATGGTACTCGATTCGATTCAGCCAAACTACCTCTCTCAATGCTAGCTGCTTTAAAAGAGACTTCGACCAGTAACATCAAAATTGTTGCAGTGCCTTTGGAGAGCAGGAAACCACTACAGTGTTATAATTTGAAGGTGGATTTGAAAAGATGGACTTTGCAGTATTCATTGTCAAAGAATTTGTCTGGAGATTTCATGAATTGTGACTCTATTTCTCCTAGTCCAGTTGTGATTTTGAAATCAGCTTTCCTTCACAGCCTCAGTGTTCCTTACATGAGGCCATTCCCCGAAAGTCTCTTTATTCAAGCATCCATTCACTATATTCATACTAAACTCTTGTACAAATCTTCATTTTCACATGGCTCAGAACTTTTCACAAATCCTCACAATCAATGGAAGCATGAGAGGGACTCAAAGAAAAAATTACAACAGATGTATAAGAGGTTTGGAATCAAAAAGGTGGAGTGTTCCTCTGGGGAAGAGGAGTGGTATGGGTGTAATAAAAACACTAAACGTTGCTTTGGTACCATCGTAGATGATATGCCAGATTTCCTATTTAATAATCGCTGGACTCCTCCTTGTTGCTTGAAGAATCTAAAAGAAACAGCAAAATATGTATTTAAAATCTTTGAGAAGTCCAAAGTAAGTTATTGGTTGGAAGGGGGGTCACTTCTTGGTGCAGCCAGATATAAGGATATTATACCCTGGGATTATGATGTTGACATTGGAATGTACAAGCATGAAATCAGCAAGCTAGAATTTCTGGTCAAGGCTGAAGAGCTCAGTCACACTGGCTCAAAGTTTGTAGATAACTTGGGATTTGTTTGGGAGAAATCAACTGAAGGTGAATTCTTCAGAGTTCAGTTCAGTCAGTTTAATCATATGCATGTGGATATATTCCCTTTTTATGAAAGAAATGGAGTCATGACAAAAGATACTTGGTTCAAAACCCACAGACAGGACACAGAATTTTCTTCCAGATTCTTGAAACCCCTGACAAAGATTGATTTTATCGGAGTTAAGGCTTCAGCCCCTAATCATGTAAAAGAATTTTTAGAGTTCAAATTTGGAAAGGGTGTGATTGAAAATCCACAATATCCAGATCCTTCAAAGATAAAGAGAAAGCCAAAAGAGAAACCAGAAAATAAGGCATGAGTATTGAATGTTTTTGAATATTATATTGCTAATTATCGTAAAAAAGAAAATATTTTGCTTGTAAATCCATAATATTATGATGATTGATACCTTTTATAGTACAGCTGTCTTCTAGCTTTTATAAAGGGAATGTCACCAAGTTTCTATGATTTTATACTTATTACAAATAAGTTATATTTGTTATAATAGTTTTTTATGGTCTTATATGATATAATCATTTCTTTTTTTTGGTATATATACGCCTAATTGCAAGAACGTTGTTATATTAAAATGAAAAATAACAAATACGAATTATTTTAATTATTTTTACAAAACAGGTGTAATTATTTCAGTGTTTTGAAGGTATAGACTGACATTCTTGAGATTATCTTGTTGGTTTATACTAAAACAGTTATATTCTCATCAATCTACGGGGATTTATGATCAAAAAATAAAAAATATTTCTAATTATTCCTATTTGTTATTTTTTTGTTTTTATAAAATAATGTTCTAGATAGCAATTAGTTATATGTATTATAATTTTTTGCCAATGTGTATGTAAACAGCTTGCTAAGAGTGAGTATATTTTTAAAATGTTTTATTGAATGTACAAACTGATAGCATTAAAACTTCTTTGGTTCAAATCATTGTGTTTCTTTATGAGTTTTATACATTAGTTGTCACAAGTGCTTATTTTGGCAACCATTGAAGTAAGCATTGAGCACTAATTGAATAAGACAGCTATTCAAAAATGTTTTGTTTTACTTGACTGAAATTATTTATAAACAAGAGTCCAATCTCGACTTACTGTCTCCAGCTTAATTATAAGATTGGCATTGTTATCATCCATAAGATAACTGTGTCTCAGATTTGAAGCATTCATGTTTAATGACCTGGCAGGATGAGCAAAGCATCACTGTACTTGAACGACCATGAATAATGCTAAGAGTTCTAACTTAAGTAGTCTTTTGTCTATTCTTGAGAAATGCCAATTTAATTCGATTGTCTTCTCTATGAAATGTTTTTTTATTAAGATTCTTAAGCCCAAGATTAATACTCAAGAGGACTCTATCCGTGCTGTTGTCTCTAGGGCTTTATTGTATTCCATTGCGCATCATTTTCTCATATATAGTCTCGTTATTTCCTTTTTTCTTTGCTTGATAATGACTTAGGCTAAGTCGAAACGTCGCAGTTTATATTTTTATCTAGTTTGTTAACCATGTTATATAGTATTTTATCGCAATTTTCGATAGTCAAATTATATACGAAACGTCTTCTTATCAAGACCATAAATAAGTCAAATTAAAAAATTGCATGACTTTTAGATGATCACTATTAACTTTATAATTTATGACTTTTAAACTGAAATTGTTTGAAGTAACCCTTATTTGTACTGGTTCACGTTATTTAGTCCGTGTCTATTCATGCATTCAAGTTCATCGATACTCGCAGGTTTATCAAGGACGTCTATCATATACCTGAAACAAAGACCTTTTTTGTAATCTTTTACTGATTTTAGATAATAAAGATTCACCCAAAAAACCTACTTCATCAGGGGCGGATCCAGGGGTGGTGACCAGTCACCACAAATGAAATAAAAATATACTTATAACGGAAAACATTTATCTAAATATTAACTTAACTTACAGCGCGACGCGCCTTACCGTAGCCACCCAACAAACTTTTTTTACAAGTTAGCCAATCAGAAAGCGAGAATCTGTAAATTTGCATGTGAACTTGCTTTGTTGTTACCGCAAATATTTGAACTTCAGAGCAAGAACTTGAAGAAAATGCTTAAAAATCTCTATTTCTAAAACCAGTTTTGCTCTTTTGGCTTGCTAACACTTAACACTTTCGTAGGCAGTCTTTTTCATGTGGAAATTCTTTGCAAGAAGTGATTTATCGTACTTGTACGAAACTTTGGCAGGGTGGCCACGGTAAGGCGCGTCGCGCTGTAACATAAAGAACTTTGTAACGATGAAGTATTTGAACCTTAGTTGACTGTACGATTGATTGTTTAATTAATAATAATAAATTGTATCCGGATCCCGTCAACAATTGCCATGCCAAAGTAGAAAAGTTCCCCAGTAGAATCTTACAATTTTAGTAGTTAAATGAGTGTGAAGTTTGGAGTTTTCCGATTTGGTAATGAAAACTCAAAATAAATGATCAACTCAATATTCGAATAAGGATATCATCATTGGAGCTTAAGGTGGCTCGGAAATATTGATAAATTACAGTCAGGGGTGGGGTTGGGGAGGGTCCTAGGGTGCCCTTGACCCACCCTTTGTGGAAAAGGAGTGGTCAATAATAAAATAAGCTGACTGTAATTTGGTTTTTGATATTTCTGAAGTATCGTACTTTCGAGTCCCTCGTTAGTTGTTTTTTTTCGTCGTTTTTCGAAAGACAGTGATATAGACCGCTTACTATAGATATAGATGTACAGATATTTTGACAACTGACAACAGTTGACAATAGTTGTCAAATACCTACAAAAAAATACTTCGGAAAGATTTCGGAATGTAGCCAAGCGCGGTCAAATAATGCATAGTGCAAAGGAACTCGATGTTGTGCTAAACTGGAGACATCCCAGAACACCCACAGGTAGCCCAAGCTATGGCAGATCATAAAATTTCTTTGAAATAAAATAAATTTCATCATTTATTGTTTTATTAACTGTATATCAATGTTTTATTGCATGCTTTGGGGTTTCCTGACTGTTTGGCATAAATTTAAATAGATCTTAAGTTTTAAATCATTTCATATCTTTTTAAACATTTATATTATTTATCTATTTATACAATAAATTTTATAATTTTTTAGTTTGTAATACTTAATTCAGCTTCTCGCTGCAATGTATGAAAGTATCTATCTATATATTCAAATAATGTTTACAAGTTGGTTAATTTTGTCGTGGGTTGTGATCATTTTAAGATAAACTACAACTATTTTATTTTATAATTCTTGAGTCGTAATACAAATGGACTACTGAGCTCAGTGCTATTCATTACTAGCACAAGAGTCTTTTAGCTGCTTGTCTGAATTCAGTTAGAAAACCAATATAAATACAAGGACTGAAGCAAGAGTTGACTAAAAAAAGAAAGTCAAGCACAAAATAAAAAGATGCAATATCAACATCGCACGAAGATGATTGAAACACTGAAAACACTTCGGCCAAGTTGAAAGCTCCAAAGAACTTGAAGAGAAAAGCTGGAAGATAACAACAGGTGTAAAGTAGAAGCGAACACAACACCATTTTCACCGCCTTAGCTGTTCGCTTTCTTCTAGTTCTATTCTGTTCGTCAGAAAAATTGCCTTGCGGGAAGGTTTGACGTGATTTCCAAAGTCTGAATGAAGTCATGATATTTAATATCACAACTGAACACATCATAAGAAGAACACAAACTTGCGTAAAAGAAAGCAGAATGAAATATTTTATCGAATAGTCTAAATAGCATTCACGGGTATTACCCAACTGGTGAATTTCGTAATACCAAGCATTGCACGCCGAAAGTCCCATAGGAAGCAGCCAAGAGAAAGAGACTAGTGCCACACGTTTTTTCCACGTGTATGAACGAAGTCTGTGTACAGTTAACTTGGTTGATCTAAACCGTTCCACACTTATTATCAAAAGAGTAGTCAAAGTCACAAACATGGATGTATCTTTGAAAAGTTCGTAGGATTTACATAAGATGTTGGCAAAAACGTCATTTCCCCAAAGATCCCAGAGATGTGGAAGATCAAATAGAGAACCGATATTTTCGTAGGAAAAAAATATAACAATAAGAATATCTGAAACGGCCATGTTGATGATCAAATGATGGATGTTCCTTTTCACGGTGAATCTGGCAGCGAGGAAAATGATCAAAATATTGACAAACACAGCAAATCCACCCACTAACAAGATGGCCATTAACTTTACAGTTAGTACAAGATCATCTGGATCCTTCAATGCTCGCAGTACACTGAAACACGACCAGCTGTGCGTTATGTTGGACGAACCGTTCATGGTTTGAACTGAACTGAGAACGATCCTGTCCCTTCAATCTTCCAACTCCTATTGACGTACTGCCTGACTCCTTGACTGAACTAAATTATATCTTAGTGGCCTTCAAAATAAAAGGCAAAACAAAATTATTAAGTAAATGAATAGGCTTTCAAATGCAAATGTTAAGACAGTCTTTTCCCGGGGGGGGGGGGGGGGGGGTACTTCGGGTTGTTTCATACAGGGATGCTCCGCCCGGACTCTCGATTCCTTACCAAATTTCAGCAAAAAGGTATTTTATATAACTTTGAAGAAAAGCTACCCCTTTTTATACCAAAATTCACAAATTCCCACCCCTTTTCTATGCCTGTGGCTTGAAAAGGTACCCCTTTCGGGCGGAGCATCCCCGTATAGTCCATTATAGGGAGTACCCCCCTCCCCCGGAGTCAGTTTATGGTTAAGTAACCCCTTTATATTTGGACAAAATTGTTGAAAGCATTAAGTCATTATCCTTAAAAAAAAAAAAAAAAAAAAAGCATTAAGTCATTATCCTTAAAAAAAAAAAAAAAAAAAAAAATTATCCTTAAAGTAATATCTGCGCTTGCATGTTTTCTGAAATCAAGCTGCATCTGGCGTTGGTCACCTTAATATTAATATTAATAGTAATATTAATGTGGATATTGACAGTGGAAAATATTAATCTAAATCAAGTGAGGCGGCCTTAGAGCAGGGATCAGGAAGTGTATACTATTAGCTATTATCTCAACTAGAAAGTATTTAACGCGTCTATGTGATATGTAAACGCAACACAGTTGCCTAGGATATACGCGATCGAATACAGTATTTCAACAAAACGTTGAATACTGAATACTGCACTGAGAGACAGATTAACGAGTTAATGATATTATTAATATCATATTAATATCCTATTATATTAATATTCATATTATTAACATAGTAATAATAATAATTATAATAATAATAATAATAATAATAATAATAATAATAATAATAATAATAATAACTTTATTTACAGAAGGTTTAAAAATAGCTTTTACAAAAAGGAACCAGCTTAGCTGAAGGTGGTCTTCCACTGGGCCTTCTAGAAAAGAAAGAAACATATAAAAAGTTATAGATAATTAAACAATAGTTAAACTAAAAAAGTAAAAAAAAAAAAAATCTAATAAAATTTCTTAAATGTCTGAAAATATTAAAATGATTAATTGACCATTAATTGGACCAATAGTTGCTTTATGTGTCCTATGTAATTAATATTTACTGAACCTCTTTCTCCAATATAATTGATTTATTAGGGTGTTATATTGAACAGCTCCACTATTAGAGAGCGCTTTCCTGGTAATGTTAAATTCACCTTTTTGACGCATGGCTTTCACGTGGTCTTCACGTGATGGATCGTGTTACGGTCACCAAAAAATTCGGACATTGTTGTTGAATTGCCATACGATCGTACTAACTTTTATACAATTTATCTACTTGATTTGTTTATTCTGTTCTCAAAATGTTAGTGAAACTTTCTAAATATTTTATTTTAAAAGAGGTTTCTAGACATGTTACGTATATATAATCTGGTGCAAGACTCCATTAATTGCTATATGTCATAACAGCTATATCCTAAATTCACTCTGTTATCAATAGAAAGAATACTAGATTCCTGAAAAAGAAGGCCAGGTTATGTACGTATATTTAGGTTTAGTTTCTGTAATTTATGTATTCTAGATATTTGATTTGACGTATACTGACCCAATATTATACTGCAATAATCAATTATATAGGTTGAAAAAATACCTTATGATATAAGAGCCCTATCTCTAGTGGCAAATAACCTTTTACCCTACGTAAAAGAGCTATATTTTTACTTAAAGATGAAGCAATTTTGTCAATCTGATATATTTTTCCATGATAAATGTTTATCTATGGTAACTCAGGGACCGCGGAGCAGGGGGGGGGGGGGGGGCTGGGGGGCTATAGCCCCCCCAATAATGGGAGCATGCCCCCAAACCCCCTAGGTCTTCCAGTATTTGGTGGTCGTTAGCCCCCCCAATCAAGCCCCCCCAATCAAAATTATTAGCCCCCCCAATCAAAATTATGCTCCGCGGTCCCTGTAACTCCAGGTAGTTTTTCACTATTTACATTTTCCAAGAGCTTCCCATTGTACTTAGTGTACTTCCATGGGATAACCCATGGGAGTACTAAGAAAATAATCTCGTTCTGAAACAGGAATTACGCTAAAGTGTAATATAGGCTTTTCTTAATATTTTTGAATCCTTAGCCTCACGTTCATGCAGTTAATGTATTCGTATACTTCTATGCGCGGCCCTTTTTGCTGTCAAACAATCGAGCTTCTTTATTGGTTGGTAAAAGCAGCCCGATTCACATCGAAAGAACGTACAAAATCTAGACTGCACTGAAGCACGAAAAACTGCTTTGCGTTATGTTGGACGAACCGTTCATGGTTTGGGCTGATCGGAGAACGATCCTGTCCCTTCCACCTTCTAACGTAGCACAGTACTGAAATCGGCGGTTTTAAGCATGAATTTGAATAACTTTTTACAATAAAGATTGATTAACTTGAAATTTGACATCTGAAGAGTACTCACCAAAAGGAAAAATTTGTTCTTTTCACTTTTACCAATGTTACGATTTTTGGCGGGAAAATGACGTCACCAATTTAGTGAGAAATTGAAAATGAGAGACATGACAAATTTTAAATAAGCATATTTGAAAGAACTCATTGAGATATGTTCAAAACCGAAGAGATAATTGACATGGGTGCTTGCACTCAAAAGATATGATTTTTTGAATATTGCATTTGTTAGGAAAAATTTGTTAGGAAAAAAGGCGGGAAAATGCAACTTGTGTTCCTTTGCTGCTAAAATTAAGTTTTACTTCAAAGGTCAAAGGGTTTGAATAACCGATTTGTACTTATTCCATTAACGGCCGTTCCGTACTTGGCTCTGGTTGTAACAACAGCAACGCGACCGCGCGATGTTCGTTACGTCAGTAATACTTAACCGCCGGATCGTTAATATAGTTAATCAAATTCGCCTTCAGTACCATTTTTTAATGTGTTTACTTTAGTTTTTCATGTTCTCTTTACTAAAATGAAGCTTTCTTATTCTTATTACATTATCAAGAGACCATACTTTTTCGTGGAATTATTTTTTCGAGTTGATGATTGTTGATGTTTACTTTTACCATATAATCAGGTCTGATATCATGAATTCACCTGTTTATCTTTCATTTTTTTCATAGTTTGCCGGTAAGTAATGAAAAACTGTATTTAGTCAGGTCTGTTAGCGACAAAAATAGCAAAGATCGTGCACTTTTGAGTACAAGCACTAAACTTTGCACAAACGTTTGCTGTGGCATACTTAACAGATTTATGGGTGGGTGCCAAAAAATGTGGGTCGGGGGAGGCACGCCACACTCTCATTTAGATGGATCATTTTTCAGGATCGGCACCATATTCGAAAAGGGTCTATAGCTATTGAATGACGTTTGCTTGAACTCAGCATTATTTCAGTGTTTCAGTACTACTTGAATCCTTCGTTTTAGAACTGTAAGACGAGCAATAATTGCTCAAAACTCACTTACCTCAGAATTGCTTTTAATACATTTTATAATTTTGTATGTTCGTATATATTTGTAAATCAATCGACAGTTCGTAATACTCCCGTTTCGAGTTCTCTTTTACGCTGTGTTAGCCTCAATTGTGCGTAAATTATGCAGAAATTTAGATAAAACTCGTGAAATTTCAAAGTATTTTTATTGTCTTCTTTACACACAGATCTCTTGAATTTCCACGGGCTGTTACTGAATAAAAGAATATATTACACGGTTTTGAGGCTAACACAGCGTAAAAGAGAACTCGAAACTGGAGTATTGTTTAGCGAGTGAGCCGTGAGTTGAATGACTTATTACTACGAGATCGATCTGAGGGTCAAAAGGCATGCGTTCTATTTAACTATATTTATCATTTACCTTTCTTAATATCAAAATGAAAGCCCGAATAAACTTCTTCGTACCTCATGTTTATTTGCAGTAGCCTTGTTGAGTCAAAACATTAAATATATATAGCATCCGGGAATCGGGGCGGTAATAAAGTCAGGACGTCCTATCGTTTTGAATTTAGCTTGGAGATCTTTAACACAAGAATTATTGGCTATTTTTTACCTTACTGATACTGGTACATATTACTACAGATAATACTACGTTGAAAGGCTGAGTCAAAGCACGACTAGTCAATCAAAGTTAGATATTTGCCGTGACAAATACAAATTCTTTAGAAATCTTGGATTGATTAGAATTATCCTTGTTTACGAATAAATTAACATTTCTGACTCGGCTCAGTCTTGAATTACAGCAGTCAACGAAATAGAGCATGCGTAGACATTAATTTATGTCACGTGATAAGCAAGTTCCGCCCTCTCTTAATTACTTGGCAACGTAGTGGCATTGATTGATAGCTGACACATGCTAATTAATTAGATTCATAGACGGGAACCCTATAGGAGATGCCCCACTAAGGACTCTTGGGTGAGGTTCTGAAGACTCCTGGCTACTATTGTGCAATTTGTCCATTTTGTCGGGGAATAATCAGAAGAATCATTTCATGAAGGCATTTTATGACTGGCTACCACAGGTAACCTAGTAATAAGCATTTTTTTTTGGATTTGAGGCTCCTGCCGAAACCCGACAATTCAAAGCAGATCACTTTTTGAAGTATTCAAGTTTTGATACCAGTTTTCTAGATTACGACGAGCTGATCTTGGGGTTTTATTACTGAAGTCTTGTTGTTGAATCCACATATTTTCCATTAGAAGCATTTATTTTACTAAAATTTTCCATAAAAATTTATTTTTAGCCAAAATTTATCGATAAACAAAGCTGCAAAAAAAACATTGTCTTATACAAAATGACGTCACATCCCCCAACCAATCAGTGCGCGAGTTATTTTTAGCCAACAAGTTAGCAATCTGATGGACCAGCGAAATAGATCGAGGTGGACTCCCCTAGTAATTCTCCCCTGTATAGTTTAAATGTGCGAACGTATTCAAATGTATTCAAACTCCAATAACATGAAAATGAAAATCAAGTTCATCGAGTAAATGACTTTGGAAATGATCAAAATCGCGTTTCAAGCTTCTGACATTATTATGCAAAATTATAAGGTATCCCTTTCATATGCCTTTGGAGAAAAGCTACCCCTTTTTATACCAAAACACGCAAATTCCAACCCATTTTCTATACCTGCGGGAGTTGTATACAGTCAGTCTCAATCTCGTCCCCAGAGCCCACGTTCCTCTTGGTCAGCACCGAGAAACGAGAGGCTCTGGCTGCAACCTTTTTTAATGCACTGTGATTGGTTGCATGAAACAATAGAAAGAGCCTTACCGGAAGTAAATATTCAGTTTTAGAACATGGCGGACATACACGGATAGCTTAGCACGAAAAATCTTCTTGTTTTCTCGTAAACTGTTTGACGAAATGAGCCGAAAGTCTGGCACAACATTGTTAGACATATAGTCTGTTGAGGTGTGAAGATTGGTTGGCAAGAAAAGAGTGGAAGACCGATAAAATTGGGCTAAATATTGAGTGATTGTGGGCGTAAAGCGAGTCGAATTAATCGCCGAACTTTCAAAGCCCCAAACAGGCGTCATCGAGGTTATTTCGCTGAAAATTTTTTTTCACAATGCAAAATTATCCATTGAGCATTTCCTCAAGATAAATTGTTTTTGAAGATTGACTATTAAGGATAAAATTTAGGAGCAAAGTTTTAAGGGCATCGATTCAAAAGCAATCTCTGTGCCTCAGGGATACCAAACCAAAGAAACACGTGAACCACACATGCGCAGTTCCACTTCCAGTCCGAGATTCACGGACTAAAAATCGGTTGCAACCAGATCCTCTCGTTTCTCGGTGCTGACCAAGAGGAACGTGGGCTTTGGGTACGAGATTGGATCAGTCTTAGATTACGCAGTACCTGTTTTTTATTATTCTCTCCCTAAAAAAATACAAATGACTTGGAGTGTTTGCAATAGAGAGTTTTATCTATTATTTATCCTAATTTAGATTATAATGACGCTTTTCTTTAGATAAAGTAAATCTACCTTTATTGCTAGACGACCACCAAGAGATATATTATTGGAAATAAAGACAATCATCGTCTTTCAAGGTTACTAACAAGTATATATCATTTAAGACGACCTCCTACTTACGTACTTGACATCCTCCTCCCCGTGTACTGAACGAATAGATAAGGAACAATTTTATTATACAATCTTGCATAAATTTAAATAGATCTTAAATTTTAGATAATTTATGCTTACAAATAAATAACTTTATAATTTTTAGTTTGTAATACGTAATTCAGCTTCTTGCTGCAATGTATGAAATAAAATATCTATCTATCTATTCAAATAATGTTTACAAGTTGGTTAATTTTGTCGTGGGTTCATTTTAAGATAACCTACAAGTATTCTTTTTTATAATTCTTGAGTCGTGATACAAATGGACTACTGAGCTCAGTGCTATACATTACTAGCACAAGAGTCTTTTAGCTGCTTGTCTGAATTCAGTTAGAAAAACAATATAAATACAAGGACTGAAGCAAGAGTTGACTAAAAAAAGAAAGTCAAGCACAAAAAAAAAAGTTACAATATCAATACTACACCAGAAATTTGGTTGAAACACTGAAAACACTCCGGCATTGTGGAATGCATTTAGGAACTCGAAGAGAAAAGCTGGAAGATAACAACAGGTGTAAAGAAGAAGCGAACACAACACCATTTTCACTGCCTTAGCTGTTCCCTTTCTTCTAGTTCTATTCTGTTCGTCAGAAAAATTGCCTTGCGGGAAAGTTCGACGTGATTTCCAAAGTCTGAATGAAGTCATGATATTTAATATCACAACTAAACACATCATAAGAAGAACACAAACTTTCGTAAAAGAAAGTAGAATGAAATATGTTATCGAATAGTCTAAATTGCATTCACGGGCATCATCCAACTCCTTAATCTCGTAATACCAAGCATTGCACGCCGAAAGTCCCATAGGAAGCAGCCAAGAGAAAGAGACTAGTGCCACACGTTTTTTGAACGTGTATGGACGAACTCTGTGTACAGTTAACTTGGTTGATCTAAACCGTTCCACACTTATTATCAGAAGTGTAGTCAAAGTGACAAACTTGCAAGTGTCAGTGACGAGTATATAGGACTTACATAAGATGTTGGCAAAAATTTCGTTGTCCCAAAGATTCCAGAGATTTGATGCTTCAATTAGAAAACCGATGTTTTCGTAGGAAAGAAATATAACAATAAGAATATCTGAAACGGCCATGTTGATGATCAAATGATGGATGTTCCTTTTAATGGTGAATCTGGCAGCGAGGAAGATGATCAAAATATTGCCAAGCACAGCAAATCCACCCACTAACAAGATGGGCATTAACTTTACCGTTAGTACAAGATCTGAATAACTAGGTACACTGAAGCACGACAAACTGCTTTCCGTCATGTTTGTCGAACTGTTCATAGTTTGAGCTGAACTGGGACCTTAAATCTCCCACTGACTCCTTAACTGAACTCAGTATAGGATATACCACATTAATATTCAATATATGACTGTGTTGGTTTTCTTCTTCTATTGAATTTCTAAGCCTTGTGAATTATGTACGGAAATTATTAAAACTATTCTGCACCTGCCGTTATTAATGCAATCTAAAAGAATGAAAACTGCATACTTTTTTCTTGGAGAATCGAAAATTGAAAGTCTACTATGAATTTTGTCAAAAGCATCTAGTATAGAATTGTGGAGATTTCAGATTTTGAAATGGAATTTTATTGTGCAGTGCGATGGCTGTACCAAAGAATGTACCAAATAACACATAGGAGCACTAAGAAAATAATCTCGTTCTGAAACAGGAATTACGCTAAAGTGTAATATAGGCTTTTCTTAATATTTTTGAATCCTTAGCCTCACGTTCATGCAGCTATGACCACATTTAATGTATTGGTATACTTCTATGCGCGGCCCTTTTCGCTGCCAAACGAGTTTTTACGCGCGTTATTTGGTAAAAGCAGCCCGATTCACATCGAAAGAACGCACAAAAGCTACGAAAAACTGCTTTGCGTTATGTTGGACGAACCGTTCATGGTTTGAGCTGATCTGAGATCGATACTGTCCCTTCAACCTTCTAACTCCTAGGTACTGAGGTATACAAAATATACTTTGTTAAAACAATTTCCAAAACAAACATAGCATGGCACAAACTTTTAACTGAAAATGATTTTTTTTTTCAATTTATAAAATCAACATTGATATTGATAGGCTGTTGAACCAGGAGACAATCCCCTACTCTTATACAAATAATCCAACAGTACAGGTTTTATGTCATCCATTTACAGGTTAAGGAAGGGTTGGGAGACAGGGCCTACGGTTTAAAGTCCTTATCCGAGAAGACTTGAAGGTCTAACCATTTGTAGATGTGATTACAAAGGCAGCACCTTCTCCTCAGTTATTTTATTTCTTGACAAGTTTTCGAAAGAAAAATGGCGGAAATCAAGCTTTGCACACAAAAATTCATAACTCAAAAATAAAAGAAGCTCTAGAGCAATTTTCCGTCAGGACATCTACTTTAAACATTATTTTTGAAGACTAACTAAAAATATTTAGAGAAAGTTTAAAAAAAATTCAGCATCTTGTTTACTTGAAATGGGCCATGGATAATAAGCTAGTGACCTGTACTGCCTTTCTAGACCTAAAGAAAGCATTCGATGTAATTGACCATTCACTACTCCTGAATAAATTGAAAGACTCTGGAATTGTTGGCACTGCACTCAGATGGTTTCATGATTACCTTGCCAATAGGAAACAATTTGTTCAATGCAATGGAGTCATATCAGATAAGAGAATCATCAGCTATGGCGTGCCTCAAGGTTCGGTGCTCGGGCCTACCCTTTTTTGTATACACATAAATGGCATCACATCTACCACTCTAGGAGGCTCAATGTTTCTTTATGCGGACGACACTGAAGTACATTGCTCCAGCCAAAGGATGGATGAAGCTATGTTTAATCTAAATGCTGATTTACAAAAGGCTGCGGCATGGCTCCAAAAGAACAAATTGATCCTAAATACAAAGAAGTCTGAGATAATGATGATGGGAACAAAGAAGACCTTAGATTTAGATTTAAATTTTGAAGTAAACATCAGGATTGGACAAGATCAACTTAAAGTAACAGACTCTTTCAGATATTTAGGACTTATAATTGACAGCCATTTGTCTTGGGAACCACACATAGTGCAAACAATTAAGAAAGTTTCTCCTAAGATTGCACTTTTGAATAGACTTACAAGTTTCCTAGCTACCAAGATCCTGTTAAGAATATATAAACAAACCATACTGCCAGTACTGGACTATGGATCTGTTGTGTGGCATGATTGTAATAAATGCCTATCAGAAAAGATTGAGAAAATACAAAATCAAGCAATGAGAGTAATTCTAAGGGCCAACAGAACAACATGCACTCAAGATATGAGAAATACATTGGGTTTACTGACATTATTTAATAGGAGGAGATTCCTCAGATTCATATACATCTTCAAGATAATTAACAACCAGAGCTGCCCAATTCAGTTACAAGGGTTATTAACTCAAAGAAAACAGCTCCACGGCAGAAGTTTAAGGGACAAGCGAAATCTGAATATAAGAAGTACAAAGACTTCAGTTGGACTGAAAACTTTTGAGGTTGCAGCTTCCAGTGATTGGAACAATTTACCACTAAATATTAAGAAAATAACATCATTATCTACTTTTAAAAGAGAATTATATAAATATCTAAGGCAAAATGATATTGAAAATCATAGATGCACAGTGTAAACCATTAGATAATTTTATTCATTTATTTATTTATTATTTTATTTTAATTAAATTTTGAATGCTTAGGGATTGGGACTAGGATTAGAGGGTTATTTAATGAAAATATATCTATACCAGTTTTTATATTTTATATTATATTTTATATTTACAATTATAGTTATATTTAGCTACACTGGACATCTTGTTAATAATAATAATAATAATAAATACTTTATTTAAACTGGAAAAATCTATCAGTATTAAGAAACACTGGTCTTAACAAGATGTCCAGTGTAGCTAAATATAAAGACCAATATTAAGACCAGTGTTTCTTAATACTGATAGATTTTTCCAGTTTAAATAAAGTATTTATTATTATTATTATTATTATTACTCAATCAACAGAAAATCGTACTCAAACTACAACAACAAAAACACACGAAACGCTTTTTTTATCACTAATAATTACGTTTTTCTCAAACTTTCTCAAAAGATTGATTTTTACCTGTTGTTTAAGGAAATTCAAAGAAAAATATAGAGTCCCGTGCAAAATTCGGGGTTTTTGCCCTGTTGAAGCTTAAAACGTGTATGGTTCCTCAATAAGATTTTGAAGGTTGTTATGCGGTTTTGAGCGACTTTTGTGCGCGCGCACATCGTGGGCTGACCAATAAGTAAGTTTGCCCTATGATGATTAATAATATTAATTATCATTCAAATTATTTTTTTCCTTCATTTTGATTGGCCGAAAGAACTGCAAATAACTGCCTACAAATAACGTTCTGCTCGTGCGCATTACGATGCAAAGCCATTTTGCTGCAAATAACGGTCTGCTCATGCGCAGTAACGTTGCATTTGACAATGGCTCGCTTCCCTGAACTGACAAAACAATGAACTGACTCCTTTGTTATTGTTTGACTCGTGCGCACTGCCCCTCAAATATTAGAAAAAAACCATTTGAATGATAAAACAACGGCAAATAATTGCTTGCTCGCCACTAACAAATCAAGATAATTTGCTCAACCTCGTCCAATAATAAAGGATTATTAACCGAGCGCGAGGTCTGTACGGTATCAGACCGAGGTCTTGACAGTACGGACCGAGCGCAGCGAGGTCCGTACAAAAAAGACCGAGGTCTGATATTTTCTCGTAAAGACCGAGCAAGTGAGGTTAATAAATCGTTTATTATATGGCTGTTTTTTTTTTAGCTTCGTCGACAAAAAACAAGCGAACTTCCGGTATCGCGCGAATATCGATTGGCCAGGTATCGATCGTTTCCAACTAACAAAACACATAAAGCCAAACTGTCAAATCTTGCGTTTATTACATCAGAAAACTGCTATTTTTTTACACAAAGAACTTTAAAGACCCTTCAGACCGATGTCACAGAAGTTCAAGCACTGATTTTAAATGTTTCTAAGTTGTTTTTTTAAAACAATCGTAATAGAACTAAGCTCATTCATCGAAGTGGAACAAACTAAACAAGAACTTGTTTAACAGATGGTCTAGGTCGTTAGCTGGTAAGCTTTCAATCTCTGTGTTTTTTTCCAAGGCTGTTTAAATATTTATGGAGTATGTTCATGTCCAACTTGGTTTTTCTAATCGTATTTTTAGCTTTCTGGTTTGTAACGAAGTTTTCAATCTGTTCTTGACTGTTTGGAGCTGTGTTTTCATATTGTTGGTTTTCATTTTCATGTCCACTTCGAGCTCGTCAGGGTAGTAAAATTTGCTCGGAGAATGGTCCTCTTCGTCGCTCATAATTTCTTTGTTCGCTTTTTGTTTTATTTTGCTTATAAATTTCTTGTTTAACGAGAAAAAATGTCAAATTTCGCGCCGTGAAAATTGTAAACAAACTCGCAAATTTGATATACGATCCGGACCCGTTGTCATGGTAACGGTCTGAGATGGGAAAATCTCAGACCGGAAATCAGCCAATCAGAGCGCGTGTACTATCGTAGCCATATAATAATTGCTTATTATTCCATACTAGTTTAAAAAAAATATCTTGGAAGGTCATGATGTCCAAAAACTATAACGTGCATGGGGTGAGACAAAAAAAAAAATCATGCAAATAAAATGAAAAGTGTATAGGACTTACATAAGATGTTGCCAAAAACGTCATTATCCCAAAGATTCCAGAGATGTGGAAGATCAAATAGAGAAGTGATGATTTCATAAGAAAAAATGAAAACAACGAGAATATCTGAAACGGCTATGTTGATGATCAAATGATGAATGTTCCTTTTCACGGTGAATCTGGCAGCGAGGAAGATGATCAAAATATTGCCAAACACAGCAAATCCACCCACTAACAAGATGGCCATTAACTTTACAGTTAGTACAAGATCTGGATCACTGGGTCCACTGAAGCACGACAAACTGCTTTGCGTCATGTTGGTCGAACTGTTCATCCCCCCCCCCCCCCCCCCCCATTATCTAATGGTCCGTCCCTAATGGAATTGCGGCAAAGGAACGATTGACAGATCGGCAGATGCAAAACAACAAATCCTATTTAGAAATTTTGCCCAAAGGAAATTGTTATATAATGTTATCTTGTAATTTTGAATGACAGCTCAGGGTTTTGCTAGCTCGAATTCTGTTGAAATATTCATAGCTGGGCGCTGTCAGCTAACGCCTGATATCCCAACTTTTGGAGCTAGCCAATTTCGCCGAATTTCGATTAATTAGCTATTGTTCAGTCGTGGATTATGTATAAACTTGCTCAATACTGCTGTTTTATGTGTATCCTCCCCGTCTCAAAACAGGAACGCCTTCAACGTACGCTACTGAACATCAGACCAGGACATTTAATTATGAGTCGTTCAAGGCAGGGGCGTAGCCAGGATTTCCCTTAGAGGGGCCCAAAACACGTTTTCAGAACACCAAAAAAAAAACGCCAACAAGATGGGGGAGGGGGGACCCAGGTCCCCTGCTCCCCTGCCTATCCCCCGCTGCAAGGCACGAAAAAGTCATGATCATGTGATAGGGTGTCATTTGAAATCCTGTATTGGTACTCTATTGTTCCCTCATGATTTACTATTAGTAGTTATGTTTAATTATTCTAGGGTTCTCCGCCGATTGTTTGTTTCGATTTTTCTTTCCATTGTTCTTTCGTTCGTTGGTTAGTCCCTTTTTTTCATTTTTTCCTCAATTCCTTTCTCATTCTTTCTTTCTGTTTGTATGTGTGTTGGGATGTTTATTGTGGTCTCAAATTACGGGACCTTCACTTGTTGTGATGGACTTACTTAGGTCGATTTATTTTAATTAAAGAAAATAAATACAATTTCATTAGTTTCTAGTTTATTTAACTCTACAATTTCTGTACATCGCATTAGCATTAATGCACGAATTATTCTCTATACTTTTTAAGACGTTTTACAAAGATGTACTCTTGAATTCAGTGCTATTCATTACTAGTA
Source organism: Anthopleura xanthogrammica (assembly GCA_964019055.1). NCBI lineage: Eukaryota > Metazoa > Cnidaria > Anthozoa > Actiniaria > Actiniidae > Anthopleura > Anthopleura xanthogrammica. Next base: position 26,851,344 of record OZ025206.1, on the reverse strand, counting down.
CAAGAGTCTTTTAGCTGCTTGTCTGAATTCAGTTAGAAAAACAATATAAATACAAGGACTAAAGCAAGAGTTGACTAGAAAAAGAAAACCACGAAAAAAAGTTAACAATCTCCAATCAATAGTCCACAAGAAATATGGCTGAAACACTGAAAACACTCCGGCCAGTTGGAAAGCTATAAAGAACTCGAAGAGAAAAGATGGAAGATAACAACAGGTGTAAAGTAGAAGCGAACACAACACCATTTTCACTGCCTTAGCTGTTCGCTTTCTTCTAGTTCTATTCTGTTCGTCAGAAAAATTGCCTTGCGGGAAGGTTTCACGTGATTTCCAAAGTCTGAATGAAGTCATGATATTTAATATCACAACTAAACACGTCATAAGAAGAATACAAACTTGTCCAAAAGAATATAGAAGGAAAGTGGTTCTCGAGTATTTTGCACAGCACACAAAAGTATCGTCCGACTGGTGCATTTCGTTATACAAAGGTTCGTAGACCGAAAGTCCCATAGGAAGCAGCCAAGAACAAGAGACTAGTGCCAGACGTTTTTTCCACGTGCATGGACGAACTCTGTGTACAGTTAACTTGGTTGATCTAAACCGTTCCACACTTGTTATCAAAAGAGTAGTCAAAGTCACAATCTTGCAAGTGTCTATGAAAAGTGTATAGGACTTACATAAGATGTTGCCAAAAACGTCATTATCCCAAAGATTCCAGAGATGTGGAAGATCAAATAGAGAAGTGATGATTTCATAAGAAAAAATGAAAACAACGAGAATATCTGAAACGGCTATGTTGATGATCAAATGATGAATGTTCCTTTTCACGGTGAATCTGGCAGCGAGGAAGATGATCAAAATATTGCCAAACACAGCAAATCCACCAACTAACAAGGTGGCTATTAACTTAACAGTTCGTACAAGATCTGGATCACTGGGTACACTAATCAAGCATAACAAACTGCTTCGCGTTATGTTGGACGAACCGTTCATGGTTTGAACTGAACTGAGAACGATACTGTCCTTTCCACCTTCAATCTCCTTCTAACGTACTGACTTCTTACCTAAACAAAATATATTTGGCGTTCAAAATAATTAGTTAAGCAAAATTACCACTGAAGGAATAAACTTTCAAGTACAAATGTTAATGTTATGAATCTCTACTTTTTCTAAAGAATTTCATTATTAATTAACTTTTTTCTGCCCCACTTTTTACTTGGTGGATGAATGCTATTGTCTGCTATTTTGCGTTGGAGAATACCTTCAAAAGTTCTTCAGTTATTAGTATAGGTAATCGCATTTGGCAGAGTAATATAAGGATTACCCCATGGCTGTTTTTAAACTAGCGGTTTGACATAATTGCCCAGGTCAATGTAAGCGACTTCAAAAATAATATCGTGAAATTAAACCTTGATATTAGGATGAACTTTTTTGTAATATGGAGGTTAAATTATCACATGAAAAAATTCAGCTGCGATACAGAAAGACACACGCGAAGTTGAAAAAAAAAGTAGCGAAGTACTTGGTTTGTTAAAATAACTTTTCCGAGTTATCAAGAATATTATGAAATGCTGGATAACAACAATTACAAACTTAGCTTTGCTTATAACTATATTGAATGCGTAAAAAGAGCTGAATGGTTCAATTCCTGCTTATTTAACTTTATGGTACAAAATTTGATCAGTTCGAACCGATGTAATCCGAATGAGCTAGAACGTTTTAAAGAAGTTATTTTGCTCACTCAAAAACTTCGGAGAAACCCAATAACTTATTGTTGTTGTTGCAAAACAGAAAATTCTAAATCATGTAATGTTCGAAAATAATTACTCTATTTAGAAGAAGAAGAAAAAGAAGAAGAAGAAGAAGAAGAAGAAGAAGAAGAAGAAGAAGAAGAAGAAGAAGAAGAAGAAGAAGAAGAAAGAGAAGAAGAAGAATGATAATAATATTTACGATAAATTATAATTAAAATCCGAACCTTTGGGGTCTGTGCATGGGAGTGCGGTTTTTACACATTCAATCTTGACAATGTACTTAGTTGTGAGCAAAGCTAAGGTTGTAATTCAGCTTGTTATCCAACATTTCATGATATTGTCGATGAAAAGTAAATTTATCAAACCAAGTCCTTCGCTACTTGTTTTTTCAACTTCGCGTGTGTCTTTCTGTATCGCAGGCTGAATTTTTTCATTTGATAATTTGGCCTCTATATTTAAAAAAAGTTCCTCCTAATATCAAGGTTTAATTTCACGATATTGTTTTTGAAGTCGCTTACTGACTCGGGCAATTATGTCAAACCTTTAAAGACAGTCATGAATCAATTCTTAATAACTCGGCCCCATGTGAATACCTTTATTAATAACTGATGAAACACAAAAAGAGCAGACAATAGCATTCATCAACCAAGTAAAAAGTGGGGCAGGAAAACCTTAATTAATAGTGAAATTCTTTTAAAAAGCAAAGACTCATAACAATAACATTTGCACTTGAAAGCTTATTCCTTGGTAATTTTGTTTTGCTAACAATTTTCAAGGCAAAAACTCAATTAATAGTGAAATTCTATTGAAAAGAAAAAACTCGTAACACTAACATTTGCAGTTGGAAGCATATCAGTTCCTTGGTAATTTTGTTTTGCTAACAATTTTGAAGGCAAAAACTCAATTAATAGTGAAATTCTATTGAAAAGAAAAGACTCATAACACTAACAATTGCACTTGGAAGCATTTTAGTTTCTTTGTAATTTTGTTTTGCTAATTATTTTGAAGGCCACTGAAAGTATTTTATAGTTAAGTCAAGGAGTCAGTACGTCAGTAGGAGTTTGAAGGTGGAAGAGACAGGATTGTTAATTCTTAGTTCAGTTCAAACCATGAACAGTTCGACCAACATGACGCAAAGCAGTTTGTCTTGCTTCAGTGAACCCAGTGATCCAGATCTTGTACGAACTGTAAAGTTAATGTCCATCTTGTTAGTGGGTGGATTTGCTGTGTTTGGCAATATTTTGATCATCTTCCTCGCTGCCAGATTCACCGTGAAAAGGAACATTCATCATTTGATCATCAACATGGCCGTTTCAGATATTTTTGTTGTTTTCGTTTTTTCATACGCAAGTACTCGTTTTCTATTTGATCTTCCACATCTCTGGGATCTTTGGGATAATGACGTTTTTGGCGACATCTTATGTAAGTCCTATGAACTTTTCATAGATACCTCCAAGTTTGTGACTTTGACTACTCTTTTGATAATAAGTGTGGAACGGTTGCGATCAACCAAGTTAACTGTACACAGAGTTCGTCCATACACGTTGAAGAAACGTGTGGCACTAGTCTCTTTCTCTTGGCTGCTTCCTATGGGACTTTCGGCACACAATGCTTGGTATTACAAGATTAGGCAGTTGGGCGATACCCGTGTCTGCATAACGGAATTATCGAAAACTAAAATCCTCCTATATTCTTTTACTCATGTTTGTGTTCTTCTCATGATGTGTTTAGTTGTGATATTAAATATCTTTACTTCATTCAGACTTTGGAAATCACGTCAAACCTTCTCGCAAGGCAATTTTTCTGACGAACAGAAGAGAACTAGAAGAAAGCGAACAGCTAAGTCAGTGAAAATGGTGTTGTGTTCGCTTCTACTTTACACCTGTTGTTATCTTCCAGTTTTTGTGCTCGAGTTCTTTATAGCTTCTCACCTGGTTAAAGTGTTTTCGGTATTTCAAACAAATTCCCGGTGCATTATTGATGAACCTAAGTTAATTTTTTTGTTTCGTTTGCTTTTTCTAGTCAACTCTTGCTTCAGTCCTTGTATTTATATTGTTTTTCTAACTGAATTCAGACAAGCAGCTAAAAGACTCTTGTACTAGTAATGAATAACACTCACAGAACTCAGTATTATGGAAAGTAATTCTTGTACTAGTCTACATCAATTCTATGTAAAAAACAACAATGTAAACTATGAAATAAAATAGTTATTGCTAGTAAATAAAAAAAAATAATGTATGTGTGAATTTCATATTAAAATACACCGAAACTTAAAAAAGCAATTTGGATGTGACACCGTGATCATCAATATGAATGGATGTTAGGGGATATTTATTATATCTTTCTGTATTTCCTCTTTGTTTATTTGTTTGCATGTTGGTTTTGTTCGCTTTCTTCCTTCATTCAGTCTATGGTAATTTTTTTTGTTTTGTATATTTTTTCTTTGCTCTGTTTTTAGTTCTTTGCTACTATCGGGTGCCACTTGCCAAGTATACCACACTTTATTTGATATCATTTTCGAGAGAAAATGGTTCAATTCGTCCTTTATGGTACAGAATTTGATATAAGATTCTGTTTACATCACGTATGGTATCGAGACAATTCTTAACCTTGGTGTTATCATTTAGGTGGGTCTTACACGCCAGTTTCTAGATCTCTAAGTACTGTTATCATTTAGAAGAGCACTGACAAGAATACATTAAAGTGAACAAAGTCTTATTCATAAAATTCTGTTGCATAACCCAACTATATAACAATATTTGTAATTTGCAGAAAACTGAGTTACCTTGTGTGTGCTAAAGTCAAGAAAATACAATACTATGCAATATTTTGCCACAAAAGTATACATTTTCTGACAGCTAAATCAAATTACTCTTTGAGAATTTATTTAGAATTGTCTGTTTTGGAACACAAAAAAAGTTATTTGGTTGAAATAAACCATTTCACGGTTGTCGTCGATCAACCTCAGCCTCGATAGCGTGTAATTTGTTCTTTAGAATTTGACAAAAGCCCGTGGAAGTTTTAAGTGTTTCAATAGATATTTTTGAAAGCGCTCGTGCATCTCGAAAATTGTCTATTGTTTGATAATGTGTGATTCCTTAAATTACCGTGAGCTGTAGTCAAATTCTAAAGAATATATTACACACTATCGAGGCTGAGGTTGAGCGACGACAACCGTGAAATGGTCTATTGGCAATCTACCGCACTTCATTTGCATTGAGAACTTCCCGCAGGATCAGAATTTCCGCTATAGACCTCTTTCAGTACGTCGGAATGCAGCTCAATTTGGAGGACAAAGCAATAGGTTCCAATTCTCAGGAGATTGAAATTCTTTTGTTTTGTCCTCCAAATTGAGCTGGTTTGACGTCATGTAAAAGGGGTGTATAGAGTACCGAAGTAATGAATTTGGAATTTGATGACGTCACACTTCGGTACTCTATTCTATCATAAAAACACTAGCATACTCTGTGGATAATGAGCTTAAAAAATGATGTCTCAGATTTTTGATATCTTTTTTAGATCAAGTGCAATTACGCGTTAAGTCTGGATGATTAAGTTTTCGATGACTATGATTGCAAAATAGACAATATCTTGTGAATGAAATGATATTTCTAAACTCCGAGACAAGGGTTTTTAGATGGCGTGCTGATTTAGTATCATATAATCCAAAGTTTCAGTTAGGATCCGATGTAATCCGAATGAGCTAGAACGTTTTAAAGAGGTTATTTTGGTCACTCAAAAACTTTGGAGAAACCCAATAACTTATTGTTGTTGTTGCAAAACAGAAAATTCTAAATCATGTAATGTTCGAAAATAATTACTCTACTTAGAAGAAGAAGAACAAGAAGAAGAAGAACAAGAAAAAGAAGAAGAAGAAGAAGAATGATAATAATATTCACGATAAATTATAATTAAAATCCGAACCTTTGGGGTCTGTGCATGGGAGTGCAGTTTTTACACATTCAATCTTGTACCTAGTTGTGAACAAAGGTAAGGTTGTAATTCAGCTTGTTATCCAACATTTCATAATATTGTCGATGAAAAGTAAATTTATCAAACCAAGTCCTTCGCTACTTGTTTTTTCAACTTCGCGTGTGTCTTTCTGTATCGAGCAGCTGAATTTTTTCATTTGATAATTTGGCCTCTATATTCCTCCTAATATCAAAGTTTAATTTCACGATATTGTTTTTGAAATATTTTATTTGAAGTACGAAGTATATATTTGAACTCTTAGCTTTCTAGGTTTTTGGGTGCCTAACTTTATCCAAATAAGGATATCTTTTTGATATATATTTGTCATCGGAGAAAGACACAGCAAAAAATCTGGAATTCCCAGAGTGGGAAAATAAATGGGGTTTTCAGGGATATTTTTGGGAGTTTATTGGGTTTTTCCGATGATTAGGAAAAAGGGAACCAGTCCCAGTTCATGGGACCTAAAAATTCCAATATTTCACCAATCATGGGATTTTATGATCGCATTATTTTCCCAATATTGGGCTTATGCTGTCCCATTATTTTCCCATTTCTGGGATTATTCTGTCCCATTATTTTCCCCTTTCTGGGATTATTCTGTCCCATTATTTTCCTCTTTCTGGGATTATTCTGTCCCATTATTTTCCCCTTTCTGGGACAATTGTGTCGAATTTTTTTACTTCTTTCTGGGATTATTTGGTCCCATATATTATTATCCCCTTTCTGGGATTATTGTGTCCCATTATTTTCCCATTTCTTGGTTTATTCTGCTGGGGTTTTAGCTAGGGAACATTTCTATCCTATTCGCAAGTTTGGGTTCCGTTTGGGAAAACATTTTCCATCCTATTCCCAAGTTTTTTTTTCAGTTGGGAAAACATTATCAGCTTATTCCCAAGTTTGGGTTTGGTTTGGGAAAACATTTTCCATCCTTCATCCAAGTTTATTTTTAGCTAGGAAAGCATTTCCATGCTATTCCAAAGTTTGGGTTTCATTTGGGAAAACTATCCCATTCTATTCCCAAGTTTGGGTTTCAGATGGAAAAAAATTCTCATTCTATTCCCAAGACTGGGTTACAATGAGAAAACATTTCCATTTAATTCCCAAGTTTGGGTTTCAGTTAAGAAAATATTGCTGTTCTGTTCCCAAGTTTGGGAAATAATTGGTATTGGGAAAAGTACTCAGAAAAATACAAAGGAATATTCTAACATTTGGTTGTGGTTTTCCCAATATTTTTCCATTCTTTGGGAAATTTCCATTATTTTCCCAGGCTGGGAAGAGAAGAATTCTCCCTGTGAGAGTAAAAATATTATTTTTCTGACAAATATATATAGAAATATATATAAAGGTAAACAGACAGTCAAGAGAATAAAATCATAAAAGTAAACTCATCAGTTATTTAAGCTGAAAATGTCAGTGTTCAAAAGAAATTCATTTAGACCGGCCTTCATTACATAACGAACTAAAGAAAACATGATTATTTGTCAGCTCAGAAAAAATAATTTCATGAAAATGCATGACATCTTAATCAAGTGTAAGAATAACTTCATTTCAGTTATGAAAACTAAAGTAAACACGAGCAGCGGCATGCACTGAACAAGTAGTGAAAACTGGTCCAGAAACAATGTTAATCTAGATTTTATTAAAAATACCCAAAAGCTTGTCCCATGCTTATTCTTCTATTGTTTTGAATGATTTTAAGGTCTATGTTTATGTTTAGAATCATCAGTTAAAGTCAGTAGGAGCTTGAAGGTGGAAGGGACAGGATCGTTCTCAGTTCAGCTCAAACCATGAAGAGTTCGACCAACTTGACGCAAAGCAGTTTATCTTGCTTAAGTGAACCCAGTGATCCAGATCTTGTACTAACTGTAAAGTTAATGTCCATCTTGTTAGTGGGTGGATTTGCTGTGTTTGGCAATATTTTGATCATCTTCCTCGCTGCCAGATTCACCGTGAAAAGGAACATTCATCATTTGATCATCAACATGGCCGTTTCAGATATTTTTGTGGTTTTCATTTTTTCATACGCAAGTATTTGTTTTGTATTTGATCTTCCACATCTCTGGGATCTTTGGGATAATGACGTTTTTGGCAACATCTTATGTAAGTCCTATGAACTTTTCAAAGATACTTCCAAGTTTGTGACTTTGACTACTCTTTTGATAATAAGTGTGGAACGGTTGCGATCAACCAATTTAACTGTACACAGAGTTCGTCCATACACGTTCAAAAAACGTGTGGCACTAGTCTCTTTCTCTTGGCTGCTTCCTATGGGACTTTCGGCGTGCAATGCTTGGTATTACGAGATTAAGCAGTTGGGCGATACCCGTGAATGCAATTTAGACTATTCGATAACATATTTCATTCTGCTTTCTTTTACGAAAGTTTGTGTTCTTCTTATGATGTGTTCAGTTGTGATATTAAATATCTTTACTTCATTCAGACTTTGGAAATCACGTCAAACCTTCTCGCAAGGCAATTTTTCTGACGAACAGAATAGAACTAGAAGAAAGCGAACAGCTAAGGCAGTGAAAATGGTGTTGTGTTCGCTTCTACTTTACACCTGTTGTTATCTTCCCGATTTTCTACACGAGTTCTTTGCAGCTTTCAACCTGGCCGGAGTGTTTTCAGTTTTTCAATCAAATTCCGGATCCTGGTGCATTATTGATAAATCTACGTTAATTTTTGTGCTTCGTTTTCTTTTTCTAGTCAACTCTTGCTTCAGTCCTTGTATTTATATTGTTTTTCTAACTGACTTCAGACAAGCAGCCAAAAGACTCTTGTACTAGTAATGAACAACACTCACAGAACTCAGTATTATGGAAAGTAATTCTTGTACTAGTCTAAATCAATTCTATGTAAAAAACAACAAAGTAAACTATGAAATAAAATAGTTATTGCTAGTAAATAAAAAAATGTAAAATTTCATATTAAAATACGTACACCGAAACTTAAAAAAGCAATTTGGATGTGACACCGTGATCATCAATATGAATGGATGTTAGGGGGTATTTATTTTATCTTTCTGTATTTCCTCTTTGTTTATTTGTTTGCATGTTGGTTTTGTTCGCTTTCTTCCTTCATTCAGTCTATGGTAATTTTTTTTCTTTTGTATATTTTTTCTTTGCTCTGTTTTTAGTTCTTTTGTACTATCGGGTGCCACTTGCCAAGTATACCACACTTTATTTGATATCATCTTCTAGAATTCGAGAGAAAAGGAAAGGGAAAGGAAGAGGAGACCGAGTAGGTTTTTTAGCTTCGCAGCATTAGCTGAAGTACTCTAGATTTACAGTGTTAACCGAATGCCAATATGGCCGCCACTTCATTATCATAATTTTCTCAATTCATATTTTAGTTGACTGCAACATTAAGATTATAGACTAGAATGACATCAAGAAAATTAGAAAGTTTAAGACAAAAATATTAAATTCTTGAGAAGTTATGGGAATTTTAGCGAATTTTAAAAACGTGAAAAACACAACAACGAGGCTAGGAAGTAAACAGATCACTGAACTCATACAAATTTCTGTAATTTTGATTTCAAATAGCTTCACTTAAATTCAATTTAATTTATAGCAATGACACTTTCCAAAAATGCATATTTCTGTTTGCTCTTTCTGATGGTGGTGCTTATTTCTAAAAGTTAATCATGGTGGCCATATTGGCATTCGGTTTATACCATCATCGTGTGGGCAATTTACGGACCACTTGTGATGATGCTAAGATCTGCCGCCTAGCAGTTTAAAATTAATTCAAAAACACATTCAGATACGGAAACAAGAGTTAACTATAGAGTTAACTATAGTATTAAGAGCATTTCTAGCCGTTCGCCAAAAATAAACATAGCGAGATGACCGAAGCTTGATTTTTAGATAAAAGCAAATCTTACGTACCTGCTAACTCTAGAGACTCGTTGCTCGGTAAATATTCACCGATATTTACTTCGCCTTCGGCGAATAATTGTGAAATATTCATAACTATTTACACATAATATTTTTTCTATAGGTAATAAGACGGTTAATTGTTTCAAAAAACCCATTTAGCTTTGCTACATAATTTGACTACATAATGCTCAACTTGTATGTATTGAGCGAATACGATTTTCGATAAAAAGGAAGGTGTACTTTGATTTGATCTCACTTCTCAACGAGAACGTTGACCCTAATTTTTTCTTTGCTCATGGAACTTCTATGACGACGATATATGACCATGCGAAATATGAAGAAAAGAAATATTGGAAACGCATTTGCCCGCGAACGTCCTATAAATAGAGAGTTTACGATTCACGTTTTTTCTTCCCGCAAACGTCGTCATACATGACCACGTTTTCATCGTTTCCCTGCATCTCACATTACCTTTTGCAAACCCTCTTACCAAACACAGATATTCTTTTGTTTGTAAATATCTCAACAATTTTTGCGATTCATTTTTATTTTTTCTAAATAATTTTTCACTGGTCAACTGAGGTTTAACATTTGCTGTAAACGAGATTCTCAAGCCGATGTTATACGAGTCGATTCGCAACGACGATGTTTCGTGCAACGCTGCGAAAAATTCGTCATTTTGAGTTGCGAGGTTTTGACTTCAGATCAGAAACTCGCAACGTGTTGCCTGAAGTCGAAGTTACTCTAAAAACAGTTTTATCTTGCATGTTACTTGGTATAAACTTTTCGCGCAACGGTGTTACGCGAAAAATCGTCGTTGCAAATCGTCTCGTGTAACATCGGCTTTAAATATCTGAACGAAGTGAACCGCTATTTATTTGAAGTACGAAGTATATATTTGAACTCTTAGCTTTCTAGGTTTTTGGGTGCCTAACTTTATCCAAATAAGGATATCTTTTTGATATATATTTGTCATCGGAGAAAGAGTCAAAATATTATTTTTTTGACAAATATATCAAAATATATATAAAGGTAAACAGACAGTCAAGAGAATAAAATCATAAAAGTAAACTCATCAGTTATTTCAGCTGCAAAGGTTAGTGTTCAAAAGAAATTCATTTAGACCGGCCTTCATTACATAATGAACAAAAGCAAACATGATTATTTGTCAGCTCAGAAAAAAATAATTTCATGAAACTGCATGACATCTTAATCAAGTGTAAGAATAACTTCATTTCAGTTATGAAAACTAAAGTAAACACGAGCAGCGGCATGCACTGAACAAGTAGTGAAAACTGGTCCAGAAACAATGTTAATCTAGATTTTATTAAAAATACCCTGAGGCTTGTCCAATTTCCCCCCCTATTGTTTTGAATGATTTTAAGGTCTATGTTTATGTTTAGAATCATCAGTTAAAGTCAGTAAAAGTTTGAAGGTGGAAGGGACAGGATCGTTAATTCTTAGTTCAGCTCAAACCATGAACAGTTCGACCAACATGACGCAAAGCAGTTTATCTTGCTTCAGTGAACCCAGTGATCCAGATCTTGTACGAACTGTAAAGTTAATGTCCATCTTGTTAGTGGGTGGATTTGCTGTGTTTGGCAATATTTTGATCATCTTCCTCGCTGCCAGATTCACCGTGAAAAGGAACATTCATCATTTGATCATCAACATGGCCGTTTCAGATATTTTTGTTGTTTTCATTTTTTCATACGCAAGTATTCGTTCTCTATTTGATCTTCCACATCTCTGGGATCTTTGGGATAATGACGTTTTTGCCAACATCTTATGTAAGTCCTATGAACTTTTCAAAGACACCTCCAAGTTTGTGACTTTGACTACTCTTTTGATAATAAGTGTGGAACGGTTGCGATCAACCAAGTTAACTGTACACAGAGTTCGTCCATACACGTTGAAGAAACGTGTGGCACTAGTCTCTTTCTCTTGGCTGCTTCCTATGGGACTTTCGGCATATAATGCTTGGTATTACAAGATTAGGCAGTTGGGCGATACCCGTGTCTGCAAAACGGAATTATCGAAAATTAAAATCCTCCTATATTCTTTTGCACACGTTTCTGTTGTTCTGATGACGTGTTTAGTTGTGATATTTAATATCTTTACTTCATTTAGACTTTGGAAAACACGTCAAACCTTCCCGCAAGGCAATTTTTCTGACGAACAGAATAGAACTAGAAGAAAGAAAACAGCTAAGGCAGTGAAAATGGTGTTGTGTTCGCTTCTACTTTACACCTGTTGTTATCTTCCAGATTTTCTGTACGAGTTCTTTATAGCTTTCCACCTGGCCGAAGTGTTTTCAGTTTTTCAACCAAATTCCGGATCCTGGTGCATTATTGATAAATCTACGTTAATTTTTGTGCTTCCTTTTCTTTTTCTAGTCAACTCTTGCTTCAGTCCTTGTATCTATATTGTTTTTCTAACTGACTTCAGACAAGCAGCTAAAAGACTCTTGTACTAGTAATGAATAACACTCAGAACTTAGTATTATTGAAAGTAATTCTTTTACTAGTCTACATCAATTCTTTGTAAAAAACAACAAAGTAAATTATGAAATAAAATAGTTATTGCTAGTAAATAAAAAGATTTAGGTGTAAATTTCATATTAAAATACACCGAAACTTAAAAAAGCAATCTGGATGTGACACCGTGATCATCAATATGAATGGATGTTAGGGGGTATTTATTATATCTTTCTGTATTTCCTCTTTGTTTATTTGTTTGCATGTTGGTGTTTGTTCGCTTTTTTCCTTCACTGATTCAGTCGATGTTGACCGCTACACTAAAATTATAGATTAGAATGACATCAACAAATTTACAAAGTTTAAGACAAAAATATTACATTCTTGAGAAGTTAGTGGAATTTTAGCGAATTTTAAAAACGTGAAAAACACAACAACGAGGCTAGGAAGTAAACAGATCACTGAACTCATACAAATTTCTGTAATTTTGATTCCAAATAGCTTCACTTGAATTCAATTTATAGCAATGAAACTTTCCACAAAAACATATTTCTGTTTGCTCTTTCTGATGGTTGTACTTATTTTTTAAGATTAGGTTTTTATTTCTGAATGTTAATGGCGGCCATATTGGCATTCGGTGTATATCATCATCGTGTGGGCACTTTACGGACCGCTTGTGATGATGGTCAGATCTGCCTAGCAGTTTGCAATCATAGCGAGTGATTAGTTTTATCAATGCCCCCAAGATATGTAGCCAAGGTCATCGAGTACATACCACGGGCCGCCATTCCTATTGGCTCTCAAACATTCACCTTACACTACGTGTTAAAAGCGAGACAGACGGAGTCTCAAAATATGGTTTATCGTCCTCGATCCGAGAAGACTAGTAACACAGGAGACAATATTACTTTCAAATCACTTCTAAAGCTCGTCAATAGTCCATAATTTTAACGACGAATTAAAACATATATTTTTCATCAGGTGATCAAAATCTTTTCATTTATTTTGATAGTTTTTGACCAAAACGTTATGGAGCTTTGAATGTTTTCGTTTACTTGTTGTTTTATATGGGCTTCGCAATAAAATTAATTCAAAAACACATTCAGATACGGAAACAAGAGTTACTGAACTATAGAGTTAACTATAGTATTAAGAACATTTCTAGCCGTTCAGCAAAAATAAACAGCGCAAGATGACCAAAGCTTGATTTTTAGATAGAAGCAAATCTTACGTACGGGCTAATTCTAGAGACTCGTTGCTCGGTAAATATTCACCGATATTTACTTCGACTTCAGCGAATAATTGTTAGATATTCATAACTATTTACATACAATATTTTTCTATAGGTAATAAGACGATTAATTGTTTCAAAAAACCCATTTAGCTTTGCTACATAATTTGACTACATAATGCTCAACTTGTATGTATTGAGCGCAAGCGATTTTCGATAAGAAGGAAGGTGTACTTTGATTTGATCTCACTTCTCAACGAGAACGTTGACCCTAATTGTTTATTTGCTCATGGAACTTCTATGACGACGACATATGACCATGCGAAATATGAAGAAAAGAAATATTGGAAACGCATTTGCCCGCGAACGTCCTATAAATAGAGAGTGTACGATTCACGTTTTTTCTTCCCGCAAACGTCGTCAGACACGACCACGTTTTCATTGTTTCCCTGGATCTCACTTTACCTTTTGCAAACCCTCTCACCAAACACAGATATTCTTTTGTTGATCTATATCTTGGAAAGTTTTGCAATTCATTTTTACTAATTTAAAAAAAGGTTTTACTGGTCAACTTCGGTTTAACGAACGTTTGCCGTAAACGAGTTTCTTAAATATCTTATCACTCGCGATCGAACTGAACCGCTATTTATTTGAAGTACGAAGTATTTATTTGAACTCTTAGCTTTTTCGGTTTTTTGGTGCCTAAGTTTATCCAAATAAGGATGTTTTTTTAATATATATTTGTCATCGGAGAAAGAGTCAAAGTATTATTTTTCTGACAAATATATAAAAATATATATAAAGGTAAACAGAAAGTCAAGAGAATAAAATTATAAAAGTAAACTCATCAGTTATTTCAGCTGCAAAGGTTAGTGTTCAAAAGAAATTCATTTAGACCGGCCTTCATTACATAACGATCTAAATGAAACATGATTATTTGTCAGCTCAGTAATATTAATTTTATGAAACTGCATGATATCTTAATCAAGTGTCAGTTATGAAAACTAAAGTAAACACGAGCAGCGGCATGCGCTGAACAAGTAGTGAAAACTGATCCAGAAACAATGTTAATCTAGATTTTATTAAAAATACCCAAAAGCTTGTCCCATGCCTATTCTTCTATTGTTTTGAATGATTTTAAGGTCTATGTTTATGTTTAGAATCATCAGTTAAAGTCAGTAGGAGTTTGAAGGTGGAAGAGACAGGATCGTTCTCAGTTCAGCTCAAACCATGAACAGTTCGACCAACATGACGCGAAGCAGTTTATCTTGCTTAAGTGAACCCAGTGATCCAGATCTTGTACGAACTGTAAAGTTAATGGCCACCTTGTTAGTGGGTGGATTTGCTGTGTTTGGCAATATTTTGATCATCTTCCTCGCTGCCAGATTCACCGTGAAAAGGAACATTCATCATTTGATCATCAACATGGCCGTTTCAGATATTTTTGTGGTTTTCATTTTTTCATACGCAAGTATTTGTTTTGTATTTGATCTTCCACATCTCTGGGATCTTTGGGATAATGACGTTTTTGGCAACATCTTATGTAAGTCCTATGAACTTTTCAAAGATACTTCCAAGTTTGTGACTTTGACTACTCTTTTGATAATAAGTGTGGAACGGTTGCGATCAACCAAGTTAACTGTACACAGAGTTCGTCCATACACGTGGAAAAAACGTGTGGCACTAGTCTCTTTCTCTTGGCTGCTTCCTATGGGACTTTCGGCATGCGAACTTTGGTTCACCGAAATTAGAAGCACCGGTGTCTGCAAAACAAAATTATCGAAAACTAAATTCCTCCTATATTCTCTTACTCATGTTTGTGTTCTTCTTATAACGTGTTTAGTTGTGATATTAAATATCTTTACTTCATTCAGACTTTGGAAATCACGTCGAACTTTGCTGCAAGGCAATTTTTCTGACGAACAGAATAGAACTAGAAGAAAGCGAACAGCTAAGGCAGTGAAAATGGTGTTGTGTTCGCTTCTACTTTACACCTGTTGTTATCTTCCAGATTTTCTGTACGAGTTCTTTGCAGGTTTCCACCTGGCCGGAGTGTTTTCAGTTTTTCAACCAAATTCCGGATCCTGGTGCATTATTGATAAATCTACGTTAATTTTTGTACTTCGTTTTCTTTTTCTAGTCAACTCTTGCTTCAGTCCTTGTATTTATATTGTTTTTCTAACTGACTTCAGACAAGCAGCTAAAAGACTCTTGTACTAGTAATGAATAACACTCACAGAACTCAGTATTATTGAAAGTAATTCTTGTACTAGTCTACATCAATTCTATGTAAAAAACAACAAAGTAAACTACAAAATAAAATAGTTATTGCTAGTAAATAAAAAAATGTAAAATTTCATATTAAAATACGTACACCGAAACTTAAAAAAGCAATTTGGATGTGACACCGTGATCATCAATATGAATGGATGTTAGGGGGTATTTATTATATCTTTCTGTATTTCCTCTTTGTTTATTTGTTTGCATGTTGGTTTTGTTCGCTTTCTTCCTTCATTCAGTCGATGGTAATTTTTTTTCTTTTGTGTATTTTTTCTTTGCTCTGTTTTTAGTTCTTTGCTACTATCGGGTGCCACTTGCCAAGTATATCACACTTCATTTGATATCATTTTTAGAATTCGAGAGAAAATGGTTCAATTCGTCCTTATATAAACTTTATGGTACAAAATTTGATCTAAGATTCTGTTTACATCACGTATGGTATCGAGACAATTCTTAACCTTGGTGTTATCATTTAGGTGGGTCTTACACGCCAGTTTCTAGATCTCTAAGTACTGTTATCATTTAGAAGAGCACTGACAAGAATACATTAAAGTGAACAAAGTCTAATTCATAAAATTCTGTTGCATAACCCAACTATATAACAATATTTGTAATTTGCAGAAAACTGAGTTACCTTGTGTGTGCTAAAGTCAAGAAAATACAATACTATGCAATATTTTGCCACAAAAGTATACATTTTCTGACAGCTAAATAAAATTACTCTTTGAGAATATATTTAGAATTGTCTGTTTTGGAACATAAAAAAAGTTATTTGGTTGAAATAAACCATTCCACGGTTGTCGTCGATCAACTTCAGCCTCGATAGCGTGTAATTTGTTCTTTAGAATTTGACTAAAGCCCGTGGAAGTTTTAAGTATTTCATTGGATATTTTTGAAAGCGCTCGTGCATCTCGAAATTTGTCTATTGTTTGATAATGTGTGATGCCTTAAATTACCGTGAGCTGTAGTCAAATTCTAAAGAATATATTACACACTATCGAGGCTGAGGTTGAGCGACGACAACCGTGAAATGGTCTATTGGCAATCTACCGCAAAGCAATTTGGATGTGACACCGTGATCATCAATATGAATGGATCTGAGGGGGTATCTTTCTGTATTAGTTTTATTTGTTCCCTCTTTTCCTTTATTTAGTGGATGGGAAGTTTTTTCTTTCGTCTATTTTTTCTTTGCTCTCTTCATTTTTATTCTTTAGTTCTTTGCTACTATTGGGTGCCACTTGCCAAGTATATCACACTTTATTTGATATCATTTTCTAGAACTCGTGAGAAAGGAGAGGGAAAGAGAAAGAAGACCGAGTACGTTTTTTAGTTTCGCAGCATCAGCTTAAGTACTCTAGATATACAGTATTGACCGAATGCCAATATGGCCGCCACTTCATTATCATAATTTTCTAAATTCATATTTTAGTTGACCGCAACATTAAAATTATAGATAAGAATGACATCAACAAATTTACAAAGTTTGAGACAAAAATATTACATTCTTGAGAAGTTAGAGGAATTTTAGCGAATTTTAAAAACGTGAAAAACACAACAACGAGGCTAGGAAGTAAACAGATCACTGAACGGACACAAATCTCTGTAATTTTGATTCCAAATAGCTTCACTTGAATTCAATTTATAGCAATGAAACTTTCCAAAAATACATATTGCTGTTTGCTCTTTCTGATAGTGGTGCTTATTTTTAAGATTAGGTTTTTATTTCTAAAAGTTAAAGGCGGCCATATTAGCATTCGCTGTATAACATCATCGTGTTGGCAATCATTGCCAGAAATATTGGACATTGTCAGCGGTGTTACGCATGAATGAAAATGAAGTGGTTTTCTAGAGGAAAAATATAACTACATGGTTTCCAAGCACATATTTATATTCAACTATGATGTTAGTAAAACAATTCTTTTGCCAAAAAATAGTTACTTGACAATCAAAAGAACAACTATTATTTTTCGGTTGATAAGCCTCACCACAGGAAGCCCATGAAGGACAAGAAACAAGTTTCAAACGTAAATCGTTACTTTAAGCTTCCTTATTGTATCTCAGCAGTCAATAGGAGCTTGTAAAAACAAAATGGCTATATTTAGGGGGTTTTGAAGCTGTTTGGAGCAGTTCTCTGTGGTTTCTTGTCATTTTTAACTGAAAACTACGAGCTAACAACGCGTCGAATCGCTTAAGATTTAACCTAACTTCAAGCTTCTTGGGAACCAACATTCTGAAGGCATGCTGTCTATTTTGAGCGGTTTTGGATTTACTAAACACTCGTTTGGTGATATCGAGGTGGAGCTCTTTTACTTTTAAATTTTTTCGACTTCAAATAAAACGATTTTGGGGTCAAGTGTGGCCAGATTTATAGACGATGTATGGAATCTAGAGCTTTCGAAGGCAAGTAGTCCGGGAACCAATATGTCGCATGATTCAATGATCACTTTACGCTTATTTAGTAGCTTGTAGGGTGGGTTGTTTGTCGCGATGTGGAGCTCAGAGTAAATATAACCCTATTCGCCGTAAATAGAGGAAGCTCTATATTCCCCATACATTTCCTATAAGACTCGGCGGCTATTTTGTAAGCTGAAACGCATCATTGCGCATGTGTGAGCAGGCTCATGTCCCATATTTCTGGCAATGTTACGGACTGCTTGTGATGATGCTCAGATCTGCCTAGCAGTTTGCAATCATAGCAAGTGATTAGTTTTATCAATGCCCCCAAGATATGTAGCCATTGTCAGCGAGTACATACCTAAGGATGAACGATGTTACCACGGGCCGTCATTTCTATATTGGGTCTAAAACATTCGCCATATACTACGGGTTAAAAGCGAGGCAGACGGAGTCTCAAAATATGGTTTATCGTCCTTTACCCGAGAAGACTGGAAACACAGGAGACAATACTTTCAAATCACTTCTAAAGCTCGTTAATAGTTCATAATTATTTTAACAACGAATGAAAACATCTATGGTTCACCAGTACTTATAATCCCTTGATCCACCAATTCTTTGTTTTGTTATGTTCAAGGAAAATGTTCAGTTGCAAATTGTGATTCATGTCAAGTCTTTTCATATATTTTAAAACGATAGGATTATTAGAAATTAAGGCTATTTATACCGTGTCTGGTTTAATTAAACGAGAAGTTTTCCTTT
Organism: Anthopleura xanthogrammica; assembly: GCA_964019055.1. NCBI lineage: Eukaryota > Metazoa > Cnidaria > Anthozoa > Actiniaria > Actiniidae > Anthopleura > Anthopleura xanthogrammica. The sequence goes on along the minus strand of OZ025206.1, from coordinate 26,832,599 downwards.
TCTTCAGTATATAGTTATAAGGAAATGTTTGTTAACGTCACGAATTAAATGAGATCTGAAAAACCAATACAACCGTGAGTCATAAATTTACGTTGATTCTTGTCCCAATGATCCACTGTGATAGTTGTGTTGATATTCGAGCGAGGTCTATACTATTTTGAACGCTGTGGCTATATGCCCCAGCCGGTCACGATCTCAAATAGACTAAATGTCGTGAGCTACATGGATCGGTCATTTGGCTTTTTGAGTTTTCTCGGCATAGTATACAATCGAGCACTAGCAGTATACAGCGTAAACAACAAGTACCACGTTTTTAAAGGCAAACGGCCCCTAAACCGATCCATGTAGCTCACGAGAAGCGCTTGACATTTCTAAACAAAGATATTGGCGAAAGTTTGGAAGATCGGGACCGGCAGTATTTAAGAAAAAATTTCCAAGTGCCTCGATTGTATACTATGCGGAGAAAACTCAAAAAGCCAAAATGACCGATCCATGTAGCTCACGAGAAGCGCTTGACATTTCTTAACAAAGATAGACTAGTTTGATTCGCTTTGATAACGTTTTCACAAAGTTATTGGCGAAAGTTTGGACTGTCGGGCATTTAGTCTATTTGAGATCGTGACCGGCTGCCGGGCATATAGCCACAGCGTATTTCGAATGGTTTCTTGTGATTTTGATTGAGATGATCACGATACAATACTATTTTGAATGGTTTCTTGTCCCAATGATCCACTGTGATAGTTGTGTTGATATTCGAGCGAGGTCTATACTACTTTGAATGGTTTCTTGTGATTTTGATGTGAGATGATCACGATATCGATTCTTACCGACTGATTCACGGATTGCACGAAAAGTACGAAATGATAATTAGATGTACGGATCGTACGAATGGTGAACGATGTGTGTTAGGGATCATCGGATTTACCACAGGGTGACCATAAAAACCTTTTACACAGGATTACCGTAAAACGTTGTACATAGTCATAGATAATAATATGCTTGTTTTATGCATACAAATGAGTTTCACGAACCGTACGGATCGTGAACTCCACTGACGATCCGTATCAGGTCGACAGTATTGGACATGACTGCCCGCGCGAGCGGAGCACCATACTTAAGAAAAAATGGTAATCTATCGAGTCGATTTTTCATGGCTTGATTACGTCATTCTATTGTCCATACATGCATACATACATACATACATACATACATACATACATACATACATACATACATACATACATACATACATACATACATACATACATACATACATACATACATACATACATACATACATACATACATGCATGCATGCATGCATGCATGCATACATACATACATACATACATACATACGTCCGTCCGTGTACCACTATGCACAGGGTTCCCGCGCGCTTTGCTTACTCACAAATGCACAGAAATGTAGTTAAAGATGGATCAAAAAGTATTTTTTTCTTATTTTTGCAATACGAAAAATACGTTTAATCGAAGTCATGTCTGTCTTAAAGTGAACCAAAACAATTTTTCGACTTTAGCAACTTGCTAAAGAAGATTTAGCGAGGGAAGATTCTTAATCTTACGATGAAGTTTCGTGGCTGAAACTACCTTGTAGACCAGAAAAAGTTGATTATACTGCAAGAATAATATTTCAGTTCCGTAGAAAACAATTCATAGAAGGTAAATTTATTAATGATAACTAATATTTCGTAAAAAATCGACAAAAAAATGTGTAAACTAGCTGGAGAAACTCTCAGACAAGCCAAGGACGTTGGTTCGGCAAAAATTGTCAGAAAAACTTGGATAGTTTGTCGTTTTTACTGCATTTTACATTTTTATCATCTTTTTCTTCATTACTTGTGAACAAAAAAAAGCGATATTTAAAGCTTTGAATTTTTGTTTTTGATCCCATTTCAAGAAAAAAGGCTAAGACTTTGTAAAAAGACTTGGTTCTTTGAAAAAAATATATTTGACGACCAGCGAGCCTCACGCGAGGAATTCTGATGTCAAAACAAGATTCCATATTTCATAATCATATGGATATTTTGACATTTTTATATATCATTTATTTTAATGTTAAATGAAATATGAAAAAGGAATACATATCACACCAAATATTTGCTATTTATCGGGCTTTTCAAGCTATTATTATTACACAATCGCAAAAATGATGAGCTCGTGTTTTTTTTATGGATAAGCTTATGTTTTTGTAAGATATTCGCTCTATAATAAAGTTAAGAATAAATCTGAAAAAAAAAAACTTTTCAAAGACCAACTTACTAACAAAGAAAATTATCATCTTGCATTAATGAATATGTTTCTTAAGCTTATAATATTTTTTCGACAATTTTCAGTGTAGTTCACTTTCCACCTAAAAAACTTATATTTAAGATTTGCTGAATAAAATCCTTTGTTCTTTTTTTTTTTTTTACAATTTTTATTGGGTATCAGTGAAAAGAAAAATTACAGAATTAGGAAATTATACATAGTACTACCCAAATGAGGAAAGTGCGAACGGGACTCTAAGTCCCATGCTAGGCATTTCCTTTTGACTAACTTAATATAAATAGAAAAAATGAAACAACTTGGAAAATTAATTCAGTTATAGTAAAAATTTGATAACTACTGAACTAAGATCTATTAATATCAATCAAACATAATCACTGGAGTTCAGACAAACAAAGTCCCTGAGATTCAGTAATTATCGAGTACGATGACAAGGACACTTACGAACTAATGACCAAGTACATGTCAGATCAACATCAAATGTGTCCTCAAGCAAAGAAAAGTACTTATGCCTTAGAAAAGATTTAAATTGAGAGTGACTAGAAAAAACACTAGTTGGCGCCTCTTTACAGATGGTGTTCCAAAGGCAAACTATCCTATTAAAGTAAGATGCTTTAAATGTGGTGGTTTTACAAAGAGATGTTTCAAGAATGATACCGGGATTTTGAGTAAGACGAGTGCGTCTATGTTTGGAGAATTTGACAAAATTTGACATTAAGGTTGGTCTGTCCATATAATGATTTATAAAAGAACATCAAGTCCTTTATCTCTCTGTCATAGCAGAGAGGGAGTAAGTTCAAGTTCTTTAATCTTTCTTTGTAAGGGGTTTCCCCAATCTTGGTCCTGAGGATCCATCTGGTGGCACGTCGTTGGACTCTTTCGATCTGCTCTTTTAGTTTTGGTAGGCTGGGTGACCAAACCTCAGAAGCAGTCACTAGCTGTGATTTTACATGTGCTAGGTATAGTGTTCTTCTACATCTTGCATCTGTCAGTTGAGGGCATGTCCTCTTGAGCATACCAAGAAGCTTGTTAGCTTTGGCTGTGATGGTTCTGATATGCTTTTCCCAGTTAAGGTTACTTGTGATGGTGACTCCGAGATCTTTTTCCTCTTGTGCACGTTGGATTACGTCTGCGCCAAGGTGGTAATCATGCAGGATCGGACTTTTCTTGCGTGTCACTGTCAGCAGCTTACACTTGGAGCCATTGAATTTCATGTTGTTGTTCAAGCTCCAAGCGTTAAGACCAGACAGTGCATTCTCAAGGTTTTCGCAGTCACCATTGGAAGTAATTTTATGGAATATCTTGGTGTCGTCAGCGTACATAGCAGCCGTGGTTTCCTTGGGGATGAAATTAGGAAGATCGTTAATAAACATGACAAAAAGAAGAGGACCCAGGATGCTGCCTTGAGGTACTCCGGAGGTGACTGGAGCCCAGGAAGATGCAACACCGTCGACCACAACTCTTTGAGAACGACCATTTAAATAGTTCTCGAACCAGTTCAGGAGCATCCCATCAATGCCGTACGATCTTAGCTTACTTAAGAGGATCTTATGGTCGACTTTGTCGAATGCTTTGGCAAAATCTAGATAGATGATATCTACCTGAGTGTTCTTATCAAGGGACTCTCCAATAGTGTGGAGTACGGAGAGTAGCTGAGTGACACAAGAGCAATATCTAAGGAATCCATGTTGTGCAGTGGTGATCAGATTCAACATGTGGTCGTAGATTCTGTTGTAGACACAGCGTTCAAATACCTTGCTTACGATGGGCAGAAGCGAAATAGGTCTGTAGTTTTCAGCTAGTTCCTTGGAGTCTCTCTTGTGGATGGGTGTGACATCAGCAGATTTCCACTCACGAGGCAGGCGACCAGTGCTCAGTGAGTGGTTAAAAAGAGCACAGATGCTAGGTGCAATTTCTTGACTGCATTCTTTTAGGAGTAGAGGAGGAATACCATCAGGGCCGCAAGCCTTCGTGACATCCAAAGCACTCAAACACTTCAGTACTTCATCCTCTGTGAGTGAGAGATCGCGTACTTTCTCGCTAGCTTTTATAGTTAATGATGGCGTTCCTACGTCTGCGATGGGGTTCGGAGGAAGAAATACGGAGGAGAAGTAAGAGTTAAACAGTTGAGCTTTTCCATATGGGGTCTTGGAAGATTCCTGCTGGTAGGATATTATAGCGTTTTGATTTGTTCGATGACGAAGAATGGCTTTATGATAGCTCCAGAACACCTTGGGGTTGGTACTGAGTGAGATCTCAATTTTCTCCAAGTACTCTCGGTGCTTCTGTCTGATCAAGTACTTGACGCTCTGGCTCACAGTGCGTAGTTTCAGCTTACGGGATTCAGTTTTATTTGAGCGGTATTTCCTCAGTGCTTGATATTTTTTTCTTATCAGATGACGAACTTCACCATCGATCCAGGGAGGAGAGTGTACATCTTTTATGGTTTTGATGGGAATATGTTCGGCAACAGCAGTTGTAAACCAGTTCTTCCAGCACGCCCAGTGGTTGTTGACATCAGGAGTAGGAGTGATGTTGAACGGGGCATTAAGCAAGGAGCTACGTAGGTCTTTAAAGCTACCACGTTTGTAGTCGTAAATTTGGCGTTTAACTTGTCTGGGTCGGGAAAACTTCAATTTTAGCTGAAATTCCACCAGATAGTGATCGGTTGGGAAACCATGTTGCTCAGCAGATGTCGTACGGACTCCCTGGACAATTTCAGGACAATTACAGAGCAGTAGATCAAGTTTGTTTCCAGCGATGTGGGTAGGTCCTTGGATGAACTGTTGAAGAAAATTGTCTCCAACAAGATGGCAGAAAGTATCCTCGTCTGTACGTCCACCGGTGTTTATGGGAGCCGATGAGTCAGTCCAGTCAATCAAAGGCAGGTTAAAGTCTCCAACAAGGATAATTTGGCTGGATTCCGGTGCGCTTTGAAGTGCAGAGTTCAATTTATGTAGGACATCAAGAGTGGAATCTATACATGTATTCATATGTTCTACAATCTATAATTATTTTTCTTCGAATTGAATAAGTTTTCTAAAACTTTTGAAGGCTTAAAATAATGGTTTTTCTTTTAGTTTTTCCTTCTGGGTTCTAGTAAAATTAAAAGAAGTGGTAACGCTGAAACCGGCGTTATGCCGCGTCACACAATTGTCACGTTTTTAGCTCTAATTTAGTATTGTTTCATTCTACGCAGGTGTGCAGAACTGCTTTAATTTGGCTTTCTCTTGTCAAGTTTGTTACTTCACCAAAGAGTTTAGAGGTGAACCAACACGAGAATCTCTTCAGAGCCAGATATGAGATTTTAAAAGTGAAAATCGTATTAATGCCAGCAGAAAAGCTTTCGTAATGGGAAAAGCAGTAATACTTTTCGCGGTAAGTTAAAATTTTACTAGGATTAGAAGGCAAATCATATAGCTTTTTTGCGTGAGCCAGTTATGATATGTGGAATTCTTTCTTCAATATTTATTAAGGTATTCTATATCACATATCAACGATCATTGATAACTTTCCAAAAGATATTTCTAGCCAGCCTAGCAACATTTTAGAATTTTGAAGAATATAACAACAATATAGCACAACTTTTTCAGTTCCTGATAAAGGTTTTGTCAGTCTCTTTTACACCAAACTATCGCTAACTGTTTGGGAAACATTCAAAATCGCATTCATCCTAGGCTTTTTACCCCTAAGTTAAAATTGGCATATGGACCCTAAGGAAATTTATCGACAAAAAAAAAACAAAAAAAAAACTCTGCTTGATATAAAGCGTGTGAGGAAAATTCAAAGGAAAATTTGTTTTTACATCAATACAAAGACTCCTAGTACAATCCTTAACAAAAAAGTGTAATCTTTTGCATTCAAACTTGTTGTACAATGTTAACATTTCGAGTGAATTTCTTCAATGTCTTGTTTTTCTGCCTCGTCATCAACTTCAACCTTGATTGTGCAATCCCAGAGGCAGGAACATTATGGACGTATCTTGAAGCATGTTTATATAATTTTCATTGCTTACTGAGAATCATCTAGCTGTATTTCTCAGCGATCCCGAAATCTTTTAATGTACACCCGAATGGCACCTGTAACAACCCAGTTTATCAATGAAGTTCCGTTTCCGATTCATGATGATATTTTTCATACCGAGTTTACTGAGATTGATAACATGCAAAACGGTCTTGGTATTCATCAGTGATTTTATTTCACTTTTCATGTATACATATATTTTGACTTTGTTAACAATAACATTATTGAAATATCTTGTCCAGTTTGTTTTGTTTTCGGACTGGGAACCCATTTTGTTTTTCTTTTAACATTTCTATTTTTTATGTTCTTGTCTTTCTTTTTCCCTATATCTTTTGCATGTGATATGTGATACCTAGTCCATATTTAGATAGGCAATTTCGTCATACAGTAAACACCAGCACTAGATTCTCAAATGATTGAATTCTATGAAATAATTGACTAAAAACCCTCGCTATAGACCTCTTGCAGAGCAGTTTGGAGGAAAAAACAATAGGTTCCAATTCTCAAGAGATTAAATTTCTTGTGTTTTGTCATGGTACATATCAAAGATACTAGTGTGCTCAACATTTTTCACCCTTTACGTTTTTATTTTTACCTCCTTATGATACCCGAAATCTATGGAAAGGTATTGGTGTGCCTATCTCTCTTCCTGAGCGCGCCAAATTTTAAACACCAGGATCACTCAAGGACAAAGGCCTTTCGACGGCATTGTTTTCTGTTATCGAGACGAAGCCAGCCTTTTGTTTTACTTCTCTCAGGCGTTCTTCTAGCAATTAAATATTCAAACCTTATTGAATAAGGAGGCGTATTTTCTAGCCTCTTTTCAAAACAAGCGAATCCTTTTGTTTTCAATAAACACACAATTAAACACACAAACACACTTCTAAGGCTTTTAGTTGTTCTGACAATTCGAAGTCATTTTCATATTTCTTGGATTCAGACATAATTTGGTCGAGTCGTTCAAGAGGTCGTTGAAGCAGGGAGGGGCTCCCACCTCCCTGGTTGAAGCTACAGTACTCTAAATTTCTGGTAGAATGCCCTCAACGTGACCTGTAATCATACACCCGAGTGTCAAAAACTAATCGTCCAGAAAATGGCAGCTGTAAGTACATGTCCGGGAGAACAATAGCCATTCTCTGCGGTTTTTATTGAAAATACAGTTTCGGGTAGTTTTTGTTGTTATTTTGTAAATTTAGCAATACTGGTGTAGATAAGCTTTTTCTGCCTTTTCGGTGTTGCTGACAAAAACAAAAGTTTCAAACATTTAATAAGATGCGATATTTAAAGTAGAGAAAAAGCAATGTTTTTCTTTTGCTAAACAGGAAAAGTTGTGGAATAATTCCTGTAAGGTCTGCAAAATGAAGATTTTCTGAAGTCATTTCAGCTATAATGATTAATTCCTTGGTATTTTTAGGATCAGTCGTAATTTGAATGAACAAAGTAAATTATTTCTAACTGTTATCATTTACATATTTCTCAGGTATCATTGGTTACTGCGCTTCATGCTGTGCAAGGCCTGGGCGGCAATGTTTCGGGTAAGCAAAACATTCACTAACATTGGTCGTTTTAATTTTTTTTTACTATTGTAAGAATATATCCCACGTTGGAGATACTAAGATTCTAGTACGATATACCGAGGCTCTCCAGAATAGTGCTGTAGATTCGATTATAATGTTGTTGAGTACCTCGAACTGACTAGCATTTCTACCAAAATTTCCCCATTATCGCCGAAAGGTAGGAACGTCGTTTATGGTACATTATTTGATTCCTACCAACAAATGTATTTAGTGATCCACGTGTTTGTTTCATACATGAAGTACCATACTACTAAAGCATAGCAATCAAGTCTGATTTTTTTGAATATCGAACGTGAATTATTTTATATGAATTGTTAATTTGAAGTTTGCATTCACGAAAAAGCAGGACAATAGATACTGTAATCAGCTAACACTGTAAGAAAAAGATAATCGATAATACACTGCACCCTTCCTAAGATAGCGAACATGATGTGCTACAATCTTGGACAAAAATAGTTGCGATATCAATATCCTTGAAAATTAAATTTTCCTTGAAAATATTCTTTTTTATTTACCTTCTCCCCGTCCCCCAAGGACAATCATGTATAGGGTTGGTCTCAGCGGGTATCTGCTTGTTTCTCTCTTGCTAGAAACAGCATTGTTTTAGGAAGGTCAGTCATCGTAAGCAGCTGATTCATATGTGTTTTCAAATATTTTCTTTAGTATCGTAGCTTCGACGCTAAAATATTTTGTTCTATACAGTGACCCTTTTAAAAGGCGGGGACCTTAGAACAAATTTTATTCAAGATCTATTGCTGTCGTATTGAACCCCGAACACGGTGCGAATAAGCCGTCATCATTGTAAATTCGATAACTGTTGTCCGTTTAACTATGGGAAATTTAATGGAATGTTTTTTTGGCGTTACAACCTCGCGCGAGCGGTTCGCTGGCCGTCAAATTTTATTGGAAAGCTATGCAAATTTAGTCTTTTTTTCTTGAAATGGGATTGAAAAACAAAAACTCAAAGCGTCAAATATCACTTTTCTCTTGCTAGCAATGAAGACAAAGATGATCAAAGTGTAAAATGTAGTAAAAACACCAAAAAACAACCACAGTTCAAGTATTTCTGTCCAAATATCTCAAAATGGCGACCCTCTTTTGTATTACCGTATCGAGAGTTTTACGCACTTTTGTGTCGATTTTTTAGGAAATCTTAATTAACATCAATGAATGTACCTTCTATGAAGTGTTTTCTATGGAACTGAAGGACTATTTTTGCAGTGCAATCAAGTTTTTCTGGCCTTTAGGCCACTTCTTCTCAGAGCTACAACCACAAAATGGCTTCGCAAATCTTCTTTTGGTGAAGACGAAAAATTGATTTGGTTAACTTAAAGACAGACATGACTTCTGTGGTTTCAGTGATAGCTCAAACGTGCTTTTCGCTTTTCCAAAATAATAAAATGAAAACCACACAAGCACAAACCACATAAACTTATGTTTTTTTTTGCAAAATTCTATAAACTTTACAAGAACAAATTTGCCGTCTTTTGCAACCATGACAGATAAAAAATTTGACGGCCAGCTTCTATTTACCACCGGAAATACGTCACGCGTGAAACCTTCCATAGGTTCTTAGTAACAAAAAGTACCAAATAGGCTACCTTGTATTCATAGACCCGCGTCCGCTAAATAGAGGTTCGTTTTACAATAAATATTGGTAGAAATATTTTGGGACCCGAGCAGGTGTCCACTAAATATAGCAAAATAATGTCCACATTTTCGCTTCGCCAAGAAAGAGTTTTTATACGGTTAAAAAAAGGACTTTTACACAGTCATCACATATACCCTGGGTGCAGTCGGTTTGAGCACTATTCGCTACTCATACAGAACTCTAAGGTTTTGAAATGAAAAATTATAATTCAATATCGGCTAGGCGGGCCAAATACCAATTCGGGCAATACTTCGTTGTTTAATGAAAGGCCATCAAAAACTCTGACGTTTGCTTTTTCAACGAAGGCCTAATTGGCAGAAAATCGACTTGTTACGATTTTGAGAAAAAAATATCATGAAATTGTTAATTGGAAGGAAAAATGGTCCATGAAAACAGTCCCTTTAACACCCCCCGCATGCGGGAGATTTTTAAACTTTTTTATTCATGCAACTGCATAGTTCCTCTTCATGAACAAGGACAAAACACACAATACAGGTTTCCATGTAATCACTTATTTTAGATCCAATCTCAGCCCTCCTGGCAAAGCCACTGCCTGCTGTTGATAACGCCATCGACTGGATTTTCCCTAATGATAATGGAATCCCAACATACGCTACAATCTCCATGGTGGACTCGTCAGACTTACAAGCTTTGACCGCATGTTTCTGGTTCAATACCACACGGCTCGATAAATACCATGTCCATTTAGACTGGGGGTCTATTGCTCTTAAGAATCTACATGTTGCTTCCTCTTCTGTAAATGCTGCCAATGAGCTACATATTCATATTGCAGGGAAGGAAAGGTAAATCGAAGGCAAAAGATATCAATGTATCACCAATTGTCTCTCATGTTTCCATTGTGGAGTGTGTGTGTGTGGGAGGGATTGAGAGATTTGAGACCAGATCCAGTAATCCAATAATTGCCTGTTTTCTGTAATGTGTCATGAGATCTAATGGGCCCATTCAGGGGGCTTTCATTTATTACTGTATAGGGGGGGGTTAGGCAATACTGGGGGGGGGGGGGGTTTGTAATACTGGGGGGGGGGCACATTATTTTCGGAAGCTATATAGGGGGGTTGTTACTAATTGTATGCAGCTTTATAGGAGTTTAGTAATAAACTGGACGAAATATGGGGGGTTAAATGAAAGCCCCCTTTCCTTAGGCGTAATGTTTTCCCATTTCAGACCAGGTGTCATTCTCTTAGGAATAAGATTCTTTGTTGAGTTGTATCCATATTCGTGCGTCATCTCATGCGTAACTGTTGAACAAAGAAATGATACTCTAGAGAATGGCACGTGGTCCAAAACGAGAGATTCGTAAATATATATTCTAATAGTTTCATTTTGTGTTTTACCTCAGAAAATTCGTTGTATCAAAACCTTTACACCAAAACGGTGTATGGCATCATGTCTGTACTTCATGGGATGGTGTTAAGGGTGACCTGAATGTTTATCTGGATGGAGAACTCCAAAGCAGCTCTGAAAACTACCCGCCAATCGTGACTACACTACGTTCAGAAGGGAATCTTGTTATCGGCAGAGAGCTATCCAATGAAAGTCTTTCTGGAAAAGCGCGAAGCTTCACAGGCCAAATGACTCGTATTAATCTATGGAATAACGTTGTGAGCAAAACCGCAATCGAAAGAATGTCTACATCGTGCCATGATGGCGAACAGGGCACTAAAATACCGTGGTCAAGGCTTGTAAAAGACGCATCATTGTCGGAGGTATTGGTTCGAAACTCTACCTGCCCCATTGCTAAGGGTAAGGAGAATATCATGATATAGATTTTATTGGTAAAACTCAATTAACGCCAACCTGTTAGTTTACATTGAGGCAAAAGGAGAACGATTAGCAAAAATCAAGCTGTATTTTCTTGTGACATTTGTAGAACATGTTTTCCCAATTCAGATCCCTAGGGGATCATTTCCTTGTCTAATGGTTATGCATGAGAAGACACATGAATATGGATACAACTCAAACAAAGAATCTTATTCTCGATCGAACTGAATTGCGAAAACATTACGCCCAAGCCAAATCGGTCTATTTAAGGGTGGTAATACGGATTCCGAGATGTACAAACTTATTCAACAACATCACCGCCATCTGGCAATGGCAACGACACCATAAACATCTTTATACCATATTAGCATTCATAGCAGCACCCACATCATTTCATATCAATCATCATCAACAGAGCTAGCAGTAATAACAATACTAAAATTGGCATCATTAATGATTATCACCATCACCAAAACAATAATAAAATTAACATCATTTGCATTAATGTTGCAGGATATATATAAATTCATTGCAGCTAGGTTAAATAAATGTAGCTGTAGACCAATGTGGCTGTTGAAAAATAATACCAAGATCGTCAACATTTTTGAAACATTGATTAAAAAAGATTTTTTTTAAATTCATCATCAAATATTTTCACATTACGCCTACTAGATAAAGGTCAACTTTTGAGCTGCACGAGAGTTGTATGAGAGTGAGAGTGGGCCAAATTGGAAACCAGTATATAGTATACTGAGTTTCTTTACATGAGCTAGGGATTCGAAGATGGATCGTATGTGCCACGAGCGTTTTTTCTCCAGATTCTCTGGTTTTCCTCCCTCCGTAAAAATCAACATGTTAGTTGAGAGTTGTTTGCATAGAATATTGAATGTAGTGGTAGTGTGTGGGAGTCACAGAGGGCCAAATTGGAAACCAGTATATAGTATACTGAGTATCTTTACATGAGCTAGGGATTCGAAGATGGATCGTATGTGCCACGAGCGTTTTTTCTCCAGATTCTCTGGTTTTCCTCCCTCCGTAAAAATCAACATGTTAGTTGAGAGTTGTATGCATAGAATATTGAATGTAGTGGTAGTGTGTGGGAGTCACAGAGGGCCAAATTGGAAACCAGTATTAAGTTACTGAATTTGTATCCCATTATAAAATAAGTGATTTAGTTTTAAGAAGAAAATGAAGTTTGAAGAAAATGTACAACATCTATCCCTTAACAACATCCGTTATTATTTTTACAGGTCGCGACTGTTTGGATCTCCTGTACAAAGGTTACAAAAACGACGGTTTCTATCTCATAAATCCCGATAACAACGGTTTCTTCAGTGTCATGTGTGATCAACGAACAAATGGCGGAGGGTGGGTGGTTTTTCAGAGGCGAATGGATGGCTCTGTTAACTTTCATCGCAACTGGAATGAGTATAAGGTTGGCTTTGGGAATCCAAATGGAGAGTTCTGGCTCGGAAATAATCGAATAAAGCGAATCGTTTCAATTTATCATCAACTCTTGATCGAACTGCGAGATTCAACCAAGGATAAGGCATTTGATCTTTATGATGTGATGATTGAAGATGAGTCTAAGAGATATGAGATAGTCATGTATGGGTATAGTGAAGGAACTGCAGGGAAGATGTTGTATAACCGTAGGAGCCTTGGTTTTTGTACTTATGATCGTGATCATAGCAGACGCTTTGCATCGTCTTTCAAAGGAGGGTTTTGGATTTATTGGAGTAATTTTAATCTCAATGCCGGGTATGTCCGGATAAGGTGGAATAGTTGGAAGGCTGCGAAGACAGCCATCGTGGACACTGAAATGAAACTAAGGCCAAATAGAGGTAAATTAAATTCGTAACTTAAGGTTTACAACAGGCAAGTATTTAATTGTGACGTTAATTTTGATAATAATAATAATTATTAGGATAGGTAATAATATAGTTTCGAGTGCAATTTGGAAATAGTTTGCATGAGTTTGTTTGAAAGAAGTCTGTAAATACGTGAGGCCCAGGGGAGAATTACTAGGGGAGTCCATCTCGATATTTGATCACTAATCACCCTCAAGTCATGCTATTACTTATAATAACCTGTAAATGAGTCTCAAGAAGGATAAGGGAAAGGCCTTGAAAATTTGCTTGCCGTTTAACCCATCTTTCTGACTCTGGCTACTTTCTCTCTCGTCCAATATTCTGTAATGTGATAATTTGTGCGGCGTGCGGTTTCACAGCCTCACGAATTATACTGTAAGGCACTTGCTGTCATCGACTCCCGGATAGAGAACTTGATAAGCGGATATTTCTGGTCACAGAGGCATTGTTTTCCTTTGCGTGCCTATGTTTTCTATGTGAACCTTCTTGCTTACAGACTCCGAAAAGGAAGAAAAATTTTGACGACGACATTGTAGATTAAGCCTGTACAACAGGCGGTGCTGGAGGATTTTGTTTTACTGAAGTATGTCACGTTTCATTTCAGAGCGCAATGCAAATTATGGTCTTTCTTTTAACGGCGAACAAAGCAGTTCCTACGTTCTCTACAGCAAAGTCAAAGGATTTAAAGACGTCACAGTATGTGCTTGGCTAAAAGTACCATCAACAGAGAAAATTCACTGCCTGTTTTCCATGTTCAACGAAAATCAACGATTTCAAATATGTTTCAGTAATAACTCCAAACAAATAACAATCTATCTTGTTAACTCAAAACTGTAAGTGAACGATAAAGTCCTCACAGAGGGATCTGAGAATTGAATGAGGGAGAGAGGAAGTGGATCGTAGAGGAGGTACTACCACTAGCAGAAACAGTAGCTCGCAAGTTTTCTTTCTGCCAATTTTTATTGTGCCTGTTAAAGCCGATTTACACGGTACAACACTTGCTTACAACGGTCGCATGTAACCTGCTTGCGCCACGCTCTGTTTTAAGTTTAAACCAGATTTTATTGCTCAACTCGCATGGTTGAGACACACATTTCGTTATTGCTGACTAATTTTCCATTCAATTGGATTCAAATTGTTTTATTTGGTTTTCAGGGTTATTGCCTTGGACGAGGCTGCCTTCAGTGGATCACACTGGACTCCGTTTTGCTTTGCAAGACAATTTTCCTTTGGCAAATGGAAATTCCGTGTTCAAGACAAGGAGGTAAATTCCAATTCAAGTTTTGAAACCAATACAAAGTTCCCTGAAGATGGATCCTTGATCATAGGCCAGAAGGTGGACAACCAAAGCAGTGGGATTATTGAAGGAAGTAGTTTTGTTGGAGAAGTGACAGGTTTTGCCATATGGTCCACATTTCTACAAGACAAAAAAATGTCTCACTACGCTGGGGGATGTATGAGAGATTATGGAGAAATACCTTGGACTGAGGCACACTTGTGGATGCGTGGTGACATCAGAAAGTATGACGTCTACTTGTGCAAGTCCTTTAAAGGTAAAGCGAGCTGTGATCGTAAAAAAATAAATAAACAACCGAAGTTGTATGCATTTGGCTCGGTCAGCCGATAAGGCTTGGCTTACACACACAGAAAAGAAAATTACATAGAAGAACATCCTTTTTAAATCTAAGACAAAGATAGTGTCCTTCATAATGCAAGCGAACAGAATCGCCTAGTTTTTCCTTTTTTTATAATTTTACTTTTAATAACGTTTTTAGATAACGTTTTAATTCTATCTAAAGGGGATCCCCTGTGCTTTGCCTTTTTAACCGTGCCTTTTTAGCCGTGCCTTCTTAACCGTGCCTTCTTAACCGTGCCTTTTTAACCGTGCCTTTTTAACCGTGCCTTTTTAACCGTGCCTTTTTAACCGTGCCTTTTTAACCGTGCCTTTTTAACCGTGCCTTTTTAACCGTGCCTTTTTAACCGTGCCTTTTTAACCGGGCCTTTTTAACCGTGCCTTTTTAACCGGGCCTTTTTAACCGTGCCTTTTTAACCGTGCCTTTTTAACCAGGTTGTTCCGGCTACATTTCAGGCCACGTGTCATTCTCTGGAGAATAAGATTCTTTGTTTGAGTTGTATCCACATTCATGTGTCTAATGCGCAACCGTTAAACAAAGAAATTATACCCTAAATAAAGACTCGAGGCCTGAATTAAATGGGATAAAAATTACACGCAAGCTAAAAGGGTCTATGTAGAGGCAGCCGTGTAAACTGAAAAGTAGAATCGAAATGTCGAAATAGTAGAGCAATTCAATGAATTATTTTATGATCTAATTTCAGTTGATCGCACTTGGAATCTAGCTCGTGATGGGA
Source organism: Anthopleura xanthogrammica (assembly GCA_964019055.1). Taxonomy (NCBI): domain Eukaryota; kingdom Metazoa; phylum Cnidaria; class Anthozoa; order Actiniaria; family Actiniidae; genus Anthopleura; species Anthopleura xanthogrammica. The sequence goes on along the minus strand of OZ025206.1, from coordinate 26,817,040 downwards.
CTAAGATGTTCCAAGACGTATCTCGAGGGACAAAGAATGCCTTGATGAAACATACAGATACACACGATGTCTCTATCGATCTCAACGTGTTCAGCAGTGACGAGAAAGGCTGCGTTGACCTAACAGGCACCAAGTTCAACTGTCTATCAAACCCATCCAGCTGCCAGGCTGGATTTACTCTTTCTTTTTGGTTCAAACAAGGAGGTAAGACCAGTTGTGATGAAGTTAAATAGACTAGTTGCCAAAACTGGCGGCCGAAAATTCAAAGGAATAGCGTGCACCCCCAGCTACACATACGTCTGTAAATTTGTCGATTTTCAAAAAACGTTTTCTCGGCCGATATATATAACATGACATAATGAATCTTCGTAGAGTTACTAAAGTGAAGGTGCTCTTTCTAGTGCTGGTATTGGTTTTAACTCCGTTATATTCTAAGTTGTTCGAATTTGAGGTCGCCAATTTGGCAAGGGTCTATTTTATCATAACTATCATCTTACCATTTTAATCATATAATTATCATTATCCTTTTTGTCATCATGTGTTATAAATAAGAAACAGTCTTTTTTATACTGTTTTGGTGTTATATATTTTTTCAGAAAACTTCATCTCTCGTATCCTCGAGGAAAGGACAGAAGAAAGAAAGCATCTAGAAGAGATGTTGTCACCTGTAGTGCGAAATTCGTCCAAATGGTCTTTGTGTTACCGTGCTTCTAAACATGGATGGGATCCTAAAACCTTTCACTCGAACTGTGACAATAAAACTTCGACTTTGACTATTGTTAAAGTTAAGGATTATGTATTTGGTGGATTCATTGATAGCAGTTGGGGAGGTGAGTAAGAATTTGTTTTATGTCGACTTGATTTTCAATAAAAACCTCGTCACGGTCCAGCTGTTGGATACGTGTAATATAAGCGGTGTCGACCAGACTTTATCATCAAGAAAAATAGATTTCATAGATGCCGTGAAACAACCTTTCAGCTGATCAAAGTCAGGGCATGGCCAGGGGCCTAGCGAGGTCTTGATTAAAAGAGGGGAAATGTATCCTTTTACCTCCATATATCTACAGGAATCGAATCCCGCATTTATTACTTACTATTGAAATTTCGTTGCCGAGATTAAACGTTTGCACCCGCTCCCCCGGTAATAAGCCATTAGGAACGGCTAACTCACAGTTGGAACCCTGAAACAACCTTTGGGCTGATCAAAGTCAGGGTACGGCTAACTCACAGATGGAACCCTGAAACAACCTCTGAGCTGATCAAAGTCAGGACATGGCTAACTCACAGATCGAACCCTGAAACAACCTATGGGCTGATCTAAGTCAGGGCATGGCTAACTCACAGATCGAACCCTGAAACAACCTATGGGCTGATCTAAGTCAGGGCATGGCTAACTCACAGATCGAACCCTGCAACAACCTCTGGGCTGATCTAAGTCAGATCGAATTGGATTTAGTTTGTTAGGTACGTTTTGCGGAGGGAGGAAAACCGGAGAACCCGAAGAAAAACCCTCGAATCAAGGGAGAAACTCTCGATTAAGTTTAGTCATCAAACCAAAAACCACAGAGGTGAGAGGAAGGTGCACTACCGCCTATACCGTTTGAACATCCTGGGCAGTCCACGTTCAAACATTAATTTCATTATTTGGCATTCCATCGTGCACCCCCACTGGCAAATGGAAACGTATTTTTATTTTCAATCTAACATTAGTGTGATTTCAGCCCAAAATTGCACGACACGAAGTTCTATTACCTATTAATCATTTCCATTTTGAAATCTCAATATATTCAAATACTCAACAGTTATTTATTTTCAAAAGTGATTGGTTGAAAAAAATGATGCTATTAATGATCCAAAATAGTGCGTTTAATGCTTAAATCGCACACTTCTTAGCCCATCAGATTGCAGGATTTGCTAATGATTTCAAAATGGGTATGATTAATGAACCAATTATTTAACGAATTCATTCCAGGTGAAAATCAAGCCATGAGCAGCAAGTCTTCTTTTCTATTTAGCCTCATCAATCCGGAAGGCTGTCCGCCATTTAAACTCAAGATTAAACCAGGCTTTACAACCAAAGCAGCTCAAAGCAATAGCCATTCTGGCCCAGTTTTTGGACTGAACGACCTTTACCTTGGAGATGTCTTTTTCAGTGATCTGGGTCAAGCTTATGACTTGTCAAATATATCCTGTATTGTATCGTCTAACGGCACCAACACTCAAGGACGTGCTCGGCACTTGCTTGCAGGAAGTTATTATTTTGTACCTGATGAGATTGAGGTATTTGAATATGTAGGTAAGTGCAGGAGGGACAGAGGGACGGACGGACGAAGGGACGGAGGAACGGATTCAAAAATACATAGACGGACGGACGAGCTGACTGAAGGATGGATGGATGGAATGTTATGGAACTGTGCATTGCGCATGCTGGTTTGCAATCATTCCCAAGAGACTAAAATAACAAAAGACACGGTGGCCATGATAGATGATATAACAAAAGACTAAAGTCAACTCTTTTGTAAAATTCAACCGGATTCTCCAATAAGTTTGATCGGGAGGGGGCCGCCAATATGAACCCCTAAGCTATTTGCGATTTTGAGCAATACGGGTTATATTGACGGTGTCGGAAGAAAATATGTTCCGTATTGGCCTCCACTGCTTCGCGACAACGGCCAATACGATATATAATTCCTCCCAACTAGCCGGCAATGTAAACCCGTATTGGCGGGTCAAAATCTCAATAAGTTATAAGTATCTCTATCTTGATGCATGTGTCTAAGTTTCTTTTGTTAACCTTGATTACCTAGTAAATTTTCATGCAACTTGCATGTACATATTCTCTTCTGACTTTCCCTTCTTCTATGTTTGTCTTTCTCCCACTTTTTAAATATTTTTCTTTAATCTATTTATTCTTCAGCTCCCAAGTTTCCAAAATATATCTTATCAGCCGGAGGGCAGAAATGTGGTGTTTCATTTCTATACAACGAGAAGAGACAACATCAATTCACCGTCTCGATTAAACACCGAGTATATGATCTCACTGTGCCTGCTCTAAATACATCCAAATGGTCTCGTATCACCGTTACTTGGTCCGAAGTGAATGGCTCGCGTCTTAGACAAGATAACGTCCTAATAAGCGATTATGTTATGACATATAAACAAGCTGCAGCCTGCCAAAATACTTACACCTTTACCATCGGGTGTGCGGCCTGGGCGACGGAGCAGGAAGTAGCAAATTCCGTGAATTTCCAGTTGACAGATCTGCAGCTGTACGATACAGATTTGACTCAGAAAGAAATAGAAAAACATTTTGATTGGGAAACAAGTAAGTCAAGCACATACTGAAAGTTAAAAGAATGTACCTGAAGTGATGCTACTCTCCAACAAAATAAACAAAAAGAAATGAAAAAATTAATGGAAAAATATATATATTCGAATTTTTTAAAAAATGAACGAAAAAGATAGATTTTTAAAGAAAGCCAGTGGAATATATGAAATTCGGGTCAAGAGTAGATTCAGAAAAAGCTTAAGAATACGGCAATTGTATTATGGCGTCATTAACTATACAACTATCAGAATCCCTCGCACGCTTTCTCTTGTTCGATCCTTCCAGTATTCCTCTTCACAGTTCCCTGGGTCATCTTGAAAGGTAGCCAGGCCTTTGCATCGAAGCGAGACGAACGGTGACCTTGCAATGATCGATAGAGAGATGTGAATAATTGTCCAAGGTGTTAAGGGAAGCTCACCGTTCGTCTCGCTTCGATGCAAAGGCACAGCTACCTTTCAAGTGAAAACCAGGCTTTTGGCTGCTATCAATGACGTCATTTCAAATTCCGCAATAGCATTTTTACTACCTAACTAGCAATGTTTCAATAGAAAGGATCAACAACACTTCTACACTTTCATTTTGATCAATATACTAAAAATACACTCTCGAAGTAACAGGTACTTCGAACTCTTTACAATATATTGTGTTTTAAATATTTTTTAGATACTTAGAATCTTTATGATATAGACCCTTTATAGATCCTACAATGCTTTATTTTCCGCTTTTGGCGCCAAATTTATTCTTTTCAATTTCATTCAAAAGAACAAATTTCAAAAGAATAAATGTGACCTCGAACACAGAAAACAAAGCATTGTAGGATTTATTAAAAGGGTCTATATGTATAGACGCATCAAGAGTTCCGCGCTGCTGCTCAATGCGCATGCTCAGGGGATTAAAAAGTGGGATGATATTTTGTATGATATGCAATTTTTCGGTATATTTGATTGAGAATTCGCTTAACGGTAAGTGATCTTGAATATTTAGTGAAAATTGTACTTGACAAGAAGGATACAACTAAAATATAGCATTTTTTACAAATTTTATCCCACTTTTTAATCCCCTGAGCATGCGCTTAGAGCAGTAGCGCGGAACTCTTGATGCGTCTATTCATTTGTCTTTTACAGATTTTTTCAAGCCTGGAGAAACCTTCAATGCTGCGCGTTCAACGGGATTAAAGTCGTTCTCGACCAATGTAGGCGCAAATAATAAAATATTTTCAGAACACAGACAAGGTCAACACTCATCATGCTTCTGGGCTAAATCAAAAATAGTCCCTGATCCATGGTGGGAAATCAACTTGGAGCATAAGTATATAGTCACTGATATCTTTATCGTGAGACTAGACCGAGTATTTCTTGAATTCTATAATTTGAATATCAGTGTATCGGATGGACAAAATACAAGTAACTGCGGCGGCATTCATGACATTGGTTGGCGAAGACGTGGACGGTTTTATTGTAATAATCGTCCAGTAGGCCAGGCAGTAAGAGTTTCATTTACCGTCAAGACGACTGCATTAGATGTTAATCTTGGTTTGTGTGAAATAGAAGTCAGTGGTAAGTCAAATGAATAGCCCAGTGATACGTCATGTTTACTAACAAAGTCATTGTGATGTTAATATGCCAACCATTTTCACCAAAACTCTTCACACTTCCTTTGTTTTACCAGCCAATCGATATCTGGTTGGCACATGAATAACAAAGGCTTATGTCACACGAACTATCGCTATAGAAATTTCCCCAAATCGCTTGAGTGAATACGAAACAATGGCTCCAACTCGACTTTTGACCAACTTGATGTGTCCATACATTTACTGTATTTTATCAAGTCCAACCTCAACTTTAAGTCATTTTTTCGTGGTCATTCACACGTATTCAGTAAGGGTCTATTCGATTATTTAGCGAAGAAGAGCTGAGAGTATTCACAAAAATACACGGAGCTAGTGCGAGAGATAAGGCGAGGGATAATAGAATTATAAATGAATGAACGAATGAACAAAAGAGTTACAGCGCGACGCGCAAAAGCATGACCACTTTTAATATATTTGCATATTTCTATGCAAAGGATTTTTTCTGCGAAACTAGTTTTTAAACGCTTTTTTGATAAAACCCGACAGTTTAGCATAAAATGTGTCTGTTTAACGTAAAAAATCCCGTGCACAGAAGTATGCGAATACAGTAAATGTGGTTCTACTTTTGCGCGTTGCGCTGTAATGAGTGGGCGAGTGATAAGGCATTATAAAAAGTAATCTTCATCATAGCATAGCTTTATTGGGAATGCATCTTTTTTTCAGGACTTCTATTTCCAGGGTACTGGCTGGTCAATTCATCGTATCCTAGATACAAAGGAGAAAAAGTCTATTACCGTACTGACTTCGTCCTCAGCGTGAGAAACTGTCTAACTTTTCATTACATTATGAAAGGAAATGGTACAGGGCGTCTTAATGTCTACTCGGGTGGTTACTTAGGAAAAAAGACGTTGCTATGGAGACTAGGCGGCGATCAGAGTTCTAAAGATAGCATCGATCAAACTTGGAAAAACGCTCAACTACCGATCTCGGAGGAAACCGCTTTTCAGGTCGGTATCCAGTGTATGGTTTTGAGAATACTGAATTCCTTTGTTTAACAAAGATTTTTGAAAAAGGGAAAGATTGCGCCTGATGTTATATGGGTCTAGTTGAGATCATATCTTATGTGGATCATATGTGAGTTGAGTTCGTTTGATGTGCTGTTCTCTCCCTTGCCACGAGGGTAAAAATCAATATGTGAGTTGAGTGTTGTATGTTGTAAATATAGAATGTAGTGGTAATGTGTGTGGAGCGAACCTCACGGAAGAGCCCCGACGGGGAGTGTTGGTTGTAAAAAAAAAATGTTTAAATGTTTGAGACGACCTTGTTCTGGCGCACATTGAAACGATATAGAATCAACAGTGGCTCTTCTTCCACTGCATTTCAATTGTAATTTAGAAGTTGATTTTTGCGGAGGGAGGAAAAACCTGAGAACCCGGAGAAAAACTCTCGAAGCACAGGAGAGAACCAACAGACATGTGCATTTCTACTCACATTCGACATCGAGTTCGCCACCCGTGCTTCCCATTAATGAAAGAAAAGTGAAAGAACTCTTGTACTATATGAACAGCTGGTGTCAATCAATTGTCAAGATAATCGACATCCCAATCACATACTCTGATGTCAAAGGCCAAATACCTAAATATCTCTAGCAATGAACATCATATAATAGACCTCTTTAGCTTCGTTTGCAAATTGCCCAGTTCAGACCACGTGACATTCTTTTATTAGAATATTTACACATGAAAGAATCAACTCCCAAGAGTGGTATATCTCTAAAGGTCTATTTCTTCATATGACAGCTTCATATTAGACTTGTCCCATTATCTGAAATTCTTAACTATTATATTCAGAGTATTTTTTTATTTTATTCTGTAGATTATTTTCGAAGCAATAGTGGGGAAGGAATATGGAGGATATATGGCTGTGGATAATGTCACTTTATCAACCAATAACTCCTGCTCATTTTATCCACTGCATGCTTCTAACGAAATGTCAGGTAGGTCAGCTGAGAAAAAGAAAGGGTCTATACACCGATTCGAAAAATGGCCGACAGCCTCATCGGCCGGGAGGGCCTGGGAGCGAATTTATTGAAAACGAGGCTAGTCAGTAATGCTTGTAAAGGTTTTACCCTTGGTTGTGTGTTGAAGTATGAAGTATGGAGTCAACAGTCACGCTAAAAGAGGATGATATTCCCGGTGCTTCTCTTGGTGGTAGAATACCATCTCAGCTTAAGTTGGACGAGCTTCGTTTCTGGCTTCAGTGCAGGGGAGATTCGTGTAAGGGACTTAAAACGAAGGCACAATTCGTAAAAAGGTAAGATTATCAAATACGCCTTCAACACTGATCGTTAGAATACTGCTATACACATTTAACGCCGTAAATTCACAATCCTATTCTAGTTAGACTTTAAAATAGAGGGGAATTTTAAAGCTTAACGAAAGGAAGCGTCTTTTTATTCAGTACTTGTTACGGGGCACGATATATTCGCAAAATCGAGATTGAACTCACAACATTTCACACCTTCGAACGCGTTCCAAGACCAGTTCAGTACAGGTTATTTTAAAGTTATGTCAAAGAATTATAACAAGCTATATTAAGTCATTCAAAGAATTGCGAAAGAAATATATCTAATAGATATTTCATATTTTCTTTATTTTAAAGGGTAGAAGAATATATACGTTCTGGTCGTGACAAAAACCTTGTTGACCCAGATCAAGACAAAGTGTTTACGAAGAGGAAGCAAAGACTAGAAACCATTCGAAAACAAAACCAAGCTTTCGCGCAATCACCAACGCCTATTCCAGTAAAATATCCTTCGGATGGTTGGTCAACAAAACTTACACGAATGCCCTAATTCACACGTGCTGAAATGGATTTCCACATTTCAAAATCTGGAAAAACTCTTGATCCAAAGAGTACAGTTCAGCACTCTGTCCCCACAAGCATGCGAAAGGCTAAAACATTTCTTGAAGATGAGTATCTGAAGGAAATTCTTGCTTCAAGTGACGATAAATATTTCTATGTGAAGTCTTTATGTCACCATAGTTACAGAAAAAACGATCCCCCACATAACTTAAAGATAGCATTGGATTTGATAACCGGAGAAGTAAAAAGCTCAAACTGTTCATGTGTTGCTGGGCAAGTTGGATTTTGCAATCATATTTTAGCTTTAATGTTTAAGATATGCAAGTTTAGTCTTCGTGGTTGTAAAGATATCTCTGATCTCAATAATGAAGATGACATGGTAGCTAAAAAGGCTTGCACCTCAACTTTACAAATGTGGCACCACAAGGGAAGGGAAGACACAATTCAGCCTCAACCTGTTATGGAAGTATCAGTAAAGAAAACAAGACTTGATGACAGTGTAAAATCCACCAGAGAACCTGGAGTGAAGTGTATCCTTTACGAAGCTAGGAATAAAGTAACCACTCAAAGAATCAGTGAAATGGTACTCAAAGAGAAATTGAAAAAAATAAATCCTACAATGGCCTTGGCTCAGATTCATACCCCTTCTACCGGAAGCACAGAGTATGTGGAAACTCGGTTTGGAAAAAGTCCAAGAGGATCATATGCCAGTTACCAGCTATCATTTACTGAATCAAATTTCCAAGTCATATGCAATATAAACTCTGTGCCAAGAACTGTTCCTAATGAAGAAATGGTTGCAAATCAGGAATTTCCACAGTTTCCCTTACATAACAACATGCAAGTATTTGATTGCTCGAGTGATAATGAATCTGAGGAGAAGCTGCTAGAACATCTTTGTGTTGAAAAGGACAAACTCAATGAAATTGAACATAAGACCAAGCCTCAGTCCAGATCAGATGATTGGAAGCAAGAAAAGCAATTTAGAATAACTGCCTCCAACTTTGGATTGGTAATGAAGAGAAAAAGAAATCATGATTCTCTTGTGGATACCTTACTGAACCCCAAGCCTTTTACATCTAGGTATACAGACCATGGCAACAAATATGAGCCTGTAGCTTTGCTGCAGTATGAAAAGTTCATGTACTCTACCAGAAGACCTGTTAAGGTATTCAAGTCTGGTTTAGTTATTTCTTTAGAATTGCCAATCCTAGGAGCCTCACCTGATGGTAAAGTGATAGACAGTGGATGCACTGAACAATATGGGCTAGTTGAGGTTAAATGTCCTGCAACTAAATTCAATGTCACACCTCTAGATGCTTGCTCTGACCCAGGTTTTTTTTTAGAAAAAATCAATGAAAACCCTACACTTAAGAGGAATCATAATTATTATGCCCAAGTCCAAGGTCAGTTAGGAATCACACAATTACCCTGGTGTGACTTTGTAGTGTATACAAGCAAAGGTATGAGCATTGAAAGAATCCCTTTTGAAGGCCAATACTGGACAAACATGAAAATCAAGTTAAAATCTTTTTATTTTGATCACTTTCTTAGCAAAGCTGGAAATAAGTTTGTTAGGAATGAATAGGAAAAGCAAAGTCAAACTTTTAGCAGCTCTCATCATTTTTTGTCTGATGATCATGAGAAATCAACTCATTTTCAATTTACTGTTCATCTAGTCCATTGATTATTTCTAATGAATGATGCAAAAGTTATCTTCTGTACTGTTTCAATATACATAGAAAGAATAGAAATAATCAAAATTGGGTATACTCACTTTTTACATGCATGTATTTTTTAGAAATTCATATTTAATATCATGCATTTTCATAAATTATTATAAATATTTAAATTTTCAACCAATTTGTAGATTTACATTACATGATCTTAGCTTTTCAAATTATAGACATAATGTTATGGAGCCATTTGTTCTTTTTGTGGCAATGACTTGTTAGAATTTTTGACTTTTTTAATAAAGTCACTTTTGTATTAAGTAAATCAAAGATGTGTAAAAAAATAAAACATCACAACTGCATACAACATCTATTGAGAAAATTTGTATATGAAATACCACCTAAGTTCTCAAAGAATATATTAAAAATACCATGGGTAGCACCAGTGGTATTAAGCAACTTGCATCAAATATGCATGGTACTTTTTATTAATTCTGCAAGAACTTAGATGGTATTTCTACATAAAATACTTGTTTCTGACAAACAACACAAGGTATAAAGTTCCTGGATGTGTGCAATTAATTAATTGCATGGATTAAGAGAACATTCACAATCAATCAGAAACACATATTTTATGTAGATGTATTATTAAAAATGTAATTAACTTACATGAAACATTCAACTTGAGATAAGAGGATCCTGGGTATTACTCAAAAAAGCACAAATACACCACATCTGGTTAACTAGACCAAATTGACTTAGTGGGATTACTCCATTCCAGATTTTATAGTTTTTTATCCTATTGATTGCACGCTCCACATGGATTCGCAAAGAAGCAATCTGCTGGGTCTTGATGACATCAGTGGGAGCCATTTGGGAATTTCCACCAAGAAAGGGAGGGATATTGAGTGACACACCTAAGGGTAACAAATCTTCAATAGTAAACCCTTTGTCTGCCATTACAGAGTCACAATCATTAAAATTCTGGACAAGGAAACCACTGCGGATAACTATTTCCCTGTCAGAGATACTCCCAGTGTACAACTGACTTATAAATGTGACAGAACCATCTGGTGCTATTCCAATCAATCCCTTGAGGGTAGTGTGGTTCTTGTACGAACTGAATAATTCAGAGTTTAATAGCAGGCTGCTAGGCATTTCACATTTAACCTCGGTACAATCAATAATGACTCTTGTAGATGGGAACTTGATCTTGAATGCTTCTGGCATTGTATCTTTGACTACCTCTTGTGAAGGCCAAATATTTATTTGACCAAATTTCAAATACATGAAATTTATCCAGGCAGTGTAACTTCGGCTGACAGTAGACTTTGCAATTCCATACAAATTAGCCAGATGGCGCAGAGAAAACCCTCTTCGTAAGCGGCACATCACCATAAAAAATTCTGAAATTGTCTTCAGCTTTTTGGGTCTTCCCTTTCTTGCATTCTGCTGTTCAGTTTCATCCTCTTCTTCATGTTGAAATTCATAATAATTATCTGGAACATTTCTGTCAGAGGAATTTGAATACCTGATATTTTCTCCTTCTAAACCTGGATTGAGGAATTCAAATATAGCCAGAAAAGTTGAATAATTAGGAAATCCTGTATAAAAGGATATGTCCTCGTCAGATCTAAATCTATCCAAGTCAAACATACACTTCAACAGTCGTTCTTTCTCGTTTTCGAGAGAACTGACCATGTCCTTAAAGTCAGAGTTTTCTTCTTGAATAACTTTTATAGCTTTTCGAACTTCCAAAACTTCCCTCTCTGTTTTTTCTTGACCCTCTTTAGACTCATTGCCTTCTCGCTGTAAACAATCGATCTCATCCTTAGAACGAAGGGCCTCATCATTCAGACGCTTCACTTCATCATTTAAGCGCTTTACTTCGCCATCTAAATGATCTACTTCTCCATCTAAACGATCTACTTCTCCATCTAAACGATCTACTTCTCCATTTAAACGTTTTACTTCATCATCTAGATGCTTTATTTCGGATCTTAACAAAGTTAATTCGTCTTCAGGACGATGATCATCTTCTTGAGGAACTTCAATGATTGTCCACGCCATGTTCTTATTACATCCAGCTTTAGGTAGTGAAACTCGCTGGGCTGGAGCCTTTCTTTTCTTCGGTGAAACTGGATTCCATTTAAATTTTGAAGGAACTGCACTATCTTTGACAAAGATTCGCCCATTCAATGATTTTCGAAGATCATGTACTCTAAAATGGAGCGAGCAAACCTTGGTTGTTTTGGTGATCAGAAAGTCCTTGCCTTCGTCTCGTCGTATCGCATGTACCCACATTTTACGTGATGTTTCATTCTTTGGAAAGTTAAAAAACGAAATACTCTTTCCATTACTATCCTTGTAGCCTAACTGATTGCATTCAGGGACACAGCAATAAGAAGGCATGGTAAAAAAGCTTAGAACAGTCGATAATTTTAAGAGTAAACATAGGCAAATGCAAAAAGCATTACTGACTAGCCTCGTTTTCAATAAATTTGGTCCCAGGCCATCCCGGCCGATGAGGCTGTCGGCCATTTTTCGAATCGGTGTATACAACACTCTTGGCTTCCGCAGGCGCCTTTCTCCTGAGCTGCTGATGGATTGACGGAAGAGGTCCTCTCCCCTCTCTCATAGAGCATTGCACATTACATATTCAACACTTTCTAATTATTAAAAAATGACCCATAGAAAAACCCTGTTGCTGTTGTGGTTCCCATTATTTTTGTTATTGCTGCTGTTTTGTTGTCATTCAGTGTTGCTGTTTTTGCTGCTGCTGTGGCTGCTGTTGCTCGTGCTGTTATTTTTCCTGCTGTTGCTGCTGCTGTTGCTGTTTTTCCTGCTGCTGCTGTTGCTATTGCTATTGCTATTGCTATTGCTATTGCTATTGCTATTGCTATTGCTATTGCTATTGCTATTGCTATTGCTATTGCTATTGCTATTGCTATTGCTATTGCTATTGCTATTGCTATTGCTATTGCTATTGCTATTGCTATTGCTATTGCTATTGCTATTGCTATTGCTATTGCTATTGCTATTGCTATTGCTATTGCTATTGCTATTGCTATTGCTATTGCTATTGCTATTGCTATTGCTATTGCTATTGCTATTGCTATTGCTATTGCTATTGCTATTGCTATTGCTATTGCTATTGCTATTGCTATTGCTATTGCTATTGCTATTGCTATTGCTATTGCTATTGCTATTGCTATTGCTATTGCTATTGCTATTGCTATTGCTATTGCTATTGCTATTGCTATTGCTATTGCTATTGCTATTGCTATTGCTATTGCTATTGCTATTGCTATTGCTATTGCTATTGCTATTGCTATTGCTATTGCTATTGCTATTGCTATTGCTATTGCTATTGCTATTGCTATTGCTATTGCTATTGCTATTGCTATTGCTATTGCTATTGCTATTGCTATTGCTATTGCTATTGCTATTGCTATTGCTATTGCTATTGCTATTGCTATTGCTATTGCTATTGCTATTGCTATTGCTATTGCTATTGCTATTGCTATTGCTATTGCTATTGCTATTGCTATTGCTATTGCTATTGCTATTGCTATTGCTATTGCTATTGCTATTGCTATTGCTATTGCTATTGCTATTGCTATTGCTATTGCTATTGCTATTGCTATTGCTATTGCTATTGCTATTGCTATTGCTATTGCTATTGCTATTGCTATTGCTATTGCTATTGCTATTGCTATTGCTATTGCTATTGCTATTGCTATTGCTATTGCTAAATTGCCATAGTTGTGAAATTTCTGTTGCTGATGATGTTGCTCTCGTTGTTGATGTACTTTTATTGCTTATACTGTATCATTTTATTGTTTTCTTTTTCTTTTCTAAGTTTTAAATGTATATGTATTTTGTAATTATAATTTTAGATAGAGGGCCACTAGTTTATTAGTTTTTAACTATTCCGTGTCACCCTCTTTAAATAAAGAGTTTATTATTATTACTGTTTTTGTCGTTGCTGCTACTAATATTGCTATTTGAAATTGTTGCTATAGCAGTGGTTTTACTTTTGCTGCAGCTGTTGCTATGTGTTGTTGTCGCTACTGCTGCTATTGCTGCCGCTGCTGTCGTTTTTTGTGCTCCGTGCATGCTGCTGTGTTTTTGTCTTTGCTAGGCACCACTCTGGTGTAAAATTGTTCAGTATTTGCTGTATTACATCTCAACGTTTTTCTATAGGCATAATGTCCAATATGATTCATCACATACCCAGTTATAAGGACTGGCTTCTATCAGCTGTTTCTCAAGCAGGATATTCAGATAAGTTATGGATCCCATGCTACCATGTATTAAAGGATGGCTGGAATACTACTGCCTTCCATAATAAGTGTCTTGGTAAAGGGCCAATTATTGTCATACTAAGGCGTGGGTCGCAAATCTTTGGAGGTTTTTCTGATGTTAGCACTAATAATTGTAAGTAAAATAATCTATATCGATATTTTAGTTGTCTAATTTCTATGGAATTCCCTCTCGCCCAATCAGAGTACGAGAAAGATGGACTTTGACAGTTGGTATATAACAAGCATTTTTGGATTTCCAAAGTCTCACGATATACAGGTTTCTTGGATACCTTTAAACATCCTTGGCTTATATTTCAAAACCTTGACCAGCGGTAAATTATACTTCAAGATCGTAGAGTTTCAGTAGTCCATGAGCACCGCATGGGCAGTATTTACCAAATGATAATAGAGGCTATTCTATACCTAAATAATATTGCAATTGTCACATCAAGTTAATCATGATTCAGCGAAAGGTGAGGTGTACACTGCATGTGCATTGGTGTACACTTGGTTTGACAATGGTGTTTTTTTGTTCTCAGCTAGTATTTTGTAGTTATAGCATTTTTAAAACTTTCCTAGATTTACTTGAATCATCATCACAAAATTACGCAAGTCGACGCCCAACAGCACAAATAAATATTGACGAAAAACACGGACCAAGGTTTGCAGTTGATGAAGATACCAAGACCTACACAAAAACAAAAATTACTCAGGACCCCTGGTGGAGGGTCGAACTGGAATATTCAATATTTGTTTTCAAAGTGGTTATTTATAATCGCCATACCGAATGTTGCAAAGACAGGCTCCATAACTTTGAGATTATAATCAATAATCAGCTTGAAGGGGTGACCAAGAACGCTTCTAAATGTGGTGGCTTACACTCGCTCAAAAATAAGGACAGCAGTACATTTTATTGTAAACCAGCCATCTACGGGAAATACGTCACAGTTCAAATGTACAGATATGACGTTCTTAATATTGGGGAAGTCAAAGTCTACGGTAAGACATGAAGTAATATTTTTGTTAATATAACAAAATAATGTACCAATAACCAATACCCCGCACATCTTCTTCGAAACGTTTCTTCAGACTTCTGTGACTCGGGCAAATTTAGGAGCTGCGATACGTTTTGGGGATTTTGGCTTCCACCCATCAAAAATACTATAGTCTGAGTAACTGTGTTTTTGATTGACCGAACATAAATTCCGAGACGTTTAAGTGTTGACGAGAGTGCAGAAGTACTCAAAATGCGCGAATTAAATTCAACCGGACCAGCATGACAACACTTTGAAAACTTATAACTAAGTAGAGGTTGATTGTGGGAAGCACAGGTGGTGTGCTAGTGAACCGCCTCCTCATCGCTGTGGGCGTAAGTTCAAATCTTGGACACGCAATCACATGTGTCTGAGCAGGGCTGCTTGTTGGTTCTTAGCTCCTGTGCTTGAAGTGTTTTCCTCCGGTATCTCCGATTTTCCTCCCTCCCCAAAATATGATCTTTCGTGACGTTACGTCATCGCAGCATGAAATATTTTGTTAAATGGCACCAACGCTCTCCCGAGATGCTGCGATGACGTAACGTGCAATCGAAGAATTGGAAAATGAAATTGGATTCAAATTGAAATTAATTTAAAAGTAATAATCTGCAGCGATAGTAGATTATTTGGCTATTTTTCGTCGTGTTTGTTGGTAAGCGTATGTGCTAAGCTATGCACGCAACCATGCTGGTGACCAACAGCTTGTTTTATGGAATATCTTCTCAAGCAAATACCCTCTATACTGTGCTAATATGAGCAAAAAACCGTTGGCACTATGTTTCAAGAATGTTTCTTAAACATTCAGAAGCGTTATTGTTATCTTTGCGTCATCTTGTGGTTAGATTCATTTCTGATTGGCCAAAGAACAATAGAACATTCCTGGGATATTTCTAGGTGCCCAAGGTTTTTCGATTAGCAATGTAGTTGAATCCACGGCAGTTGGTTTTATCTCAATTTGAATATATATATATTTTTGCTTGTATTGCCAAATCAAAAACAATTTAACCATAAACGTTTATTGAATAAGCAAGGTTAAGCAAGGGCAGCCACGGTGACCGTAAGTCGAATATTGCTAATAGATCGATTTATGCTTTCATGTATTGATTTTTTCCAGGATTTCGCCGTCCAATACCATCAACCAAAGCATTTTTATACGCTCTTTCTGCAACAAGTAGTAAGCTTAATGTCCGACCAGATAAAAATCCTACTGCTATCATCTTCACGAAAAAGGGAATGAGGTTCGGTGTCAATGATCTGGTCATCAAAATAACGGAGAAGAAAGTTTTGAATCATCCGGGTGATTTGTATGAAGCTTTGCCTGCTAATCAAGCGCTCACGGGAAGTAATGAGTTCCAGCCAGATGACATCGAAGTATTGGTAGGCGGAGGTAAGACAAGACAAAAGACAAAGACTGGACATAATTTTCTTTTCTTTTACGCTTTGCTATACAATCACAGACTGACAAATAACAACATGCATAGCTAGGCTCCGACTAGCTGGTGACATAGCGAAAGCCCAAGATAGAATTGGAATTTGAATGTGGATTTTTAAGGAAGGAGAAAAACCGGAGCAAATCTACTCACATACGACACCAAGCCCGACGGGACTCGAACCCTGGTCGCATTGGTGAGGGCGACCCATATAGCAGCCCAACACAACCCATGTTTCCCACTGGTAGTTGTGCGCTGCATATTGACCTTATAAAGATGATAGAAATTCCATGTTACATATTGAAGGGACTGACTTTGAAAAATAACTTTGAGAATAGTTACACACATCAGTTCAAAAAGGCAGAAAAAAAGTATAGAAGGAAAAGGGGAAATATTTATAGTATATTAAATAGCAAACAATTAGTTGAATGAATGATATAAGAATATAAGATCGTTTTCATATTTTCGGGACTCATAATGCCAGACATCAGATTTTGGCTACCTTCCACTGGAACCTAATGGGACCAGACCTATCAAAGTTTTCGAGGCTACGGAAATATAAAAAAGCTTAGTACTTTATTTTTTCATAAGTTTGACGTTATTTTTTCTTTCAGTTGTTGTTGTTGTTGTTGTTGTTGTTGTTGTTTGGGGGATTGTCTAATCGAAAACATATATTTTGAAGTAAATGATAATTATTCAATAAGTTAATATACCTTCTATCATTCCAGACTCTTTGTGTGACCCTCCATGTCTGAAAGGCGAGCGATGTGATGAGGTTCTGAACAAATGTGTCTGTGACTTTGGACGCAGGGACTATGAATTGTGTCTGGAAAGAAGAGGTGAGTCTTTAGGGCAGTTCTAGACTAAAATGCAAGCAAGATGGGAAACGAAGAAATAAGAAATGCAAATTCCGAGGGGGATCGCATTTTAATCATTCAACCTCCAACTAACCATCTGACCGAGGTTCAAGCTAAACTCTCTAATCGCTTCCGTACGATCAGTCATTAGATTTTCCATTTGTTTGTTTTGTTTGCTTGTTTGTTTGTTTGTTTATTGGTTGGTTGGTTGGTTGGTTGGTTGGTTGGTTGGTGATAATAAAATATATACTAGTTATACAATGGTTTCGAGTGGCATACCGTGGAATATCACACGAGTCACTTGTAGTTTCTAGTATACACTCGAGCCTTTAGGCGAGTTTGTATACAAAGAAAATACAAGTGACGAGTGGGATATCCACAGTATGCCACGAGAAACCATTGTATAACCATTTTATCCCACACCATAGAAAATACCAATCCGTAGATTCAACGCGCAGTGCATGATGGGAAGGAAGAGTGAAATACCGACGAATATACAACGGCTTTCCTGCTTTCTGATTGGCTGTATTTTCTATGGTGTGGGATAAAAGTAATAGAAACTGAATGACCATGAAAAGAAATGCGTGTTAATTTCATTGCTATGAAATGATTTTGTACTTTCAGACCTCCAAGACCAACGAGACAAATTCTGCAGGGATCTGATGGGCTTGGCCGAAGTCTACGCGCGCTATGATCGAAGAAAGGATATAACTGAGGTCAAACTCTGGAGATGTTACAGAAAAGATGCTTTGACAGACGATAGACTACGATACAATACCACTAAACTTTCTACGAAATACTCAACTAAAGACTCTCTTCTCATGGCGATTGAATCTGGTACGTTTGGTCTTATAATAATAATAATAATAATAATAATAATAATAATAATAATAATAATAATAATAATAATAATGTCTTTATTTAACGAGGGTATTACACGAAATAGTGTAGAAACACTAATAAACTTGTGGCCCTCAAATAATAAGTATGTATCTTAATGGAAGAATTCAATGCTAGGAAAGAACTGAACATAGATTAAAAAGACCACTTAAAAATATAGAACATTTGGATGACACAGCAGCAAAATTCCAAAAAAAAAATAGTGTAGATCAAAATTAGATTGTTTTGTTTGGATACCTTGAAAATAATCCTCGCCCTTTTGTGGCCTTGTTTTCATCTTTTCTCACAAATTAGAAGTCGTTTGATTAAGATGTACATTATGTCTTTCTCAAGCGTTTGCATTTCGCATTCAACATAGTTTAACGCTAAAAAGAAAATAACGATGGGTTTTTCCTCTATTATAGAGGTAAATCGAAAGCGCAAAGACAAGTATCCGTATTGGAGAGCACCTTTTATACAGCTCTTCGTACAAATATGAAAAACCCTACCCCTTTTTAAAAAATATCAGTAAATTGTTTGAGACGCTGAAATTGTTTGATTCTTTCTCCAAAAATGGCGGACTTTTAAAAGTGGCGGTCCGCCTCCTTTAGAAACATTATAAACAAAAAGATCGAGTTGATTTTCTTTTTGACAGCAAGACAGGGTGCGGCGAATTTACCAATGGTAATTGAATTTAATCCGTTGCGGATGAATGGAGGAGAACCCGGAAAACAACCCTCGATGCCAAGCTCATTATCGAACTTGACTGAGTAACCGGAGGTGAAAGACGAATGCATTAAGTAACGCTACGCCACCCACAAAACGATAAAAGTTATTGAGATAATCACATTTTAAATGTTAACATTTTTTAATTTAAAAAATACAGAATATCCTAAACTGGCTTACGATAGAGTGGTGGATTATTCATCAGTCTTCTACTGGCCATTGGACCATCCGAACGACTTGAAAGACTTTAATAATGACCAGTGGAGTTCAAAAATATACGGAGGACAAACTGTAAGAGGAGTCATTGATGGTGCATTAATGCTGAACGGGACAGGAGACGCCATAAAGTTTCTTTTCGGTTCAACTATAAGGAACTGTCTTTTCTATCCAAGATCCTGTCATAAGGGCATTGCCATTTCGTTATGGATCAAATACCACTTTACCAATCGAAACGGTGGGAAACAAGCCTTTTTCTCGACATTAGTCAACTGGCAAGACAGAGGTTTTGTGATTCACCAGACCAATTCGTCATTTCCTCATGTTGCTGTTAGTGTCATCCATGAAAAAGCTCGATGTACAAGAGTGGTAGAGGCTCCTAGAGGCATATGGATACACTTAGCCGTTGTATACCATAACAGAAACGATACTGACATACCCGATGTTTACGTGAATGGCACAAAGAATGCGACTGTGATCTGGGAAGGATGTGAGGGAGGATACTACAATAGCAATACGAATGATTACTTCACTATTGGTCAGAGTGATGTTGGTGCACCTAACGCCTCTATAGATGACATCTTTATTGTGCTGAATTCAAAAACGTACTTGGACAGCTTGTCTAATGTGTACAACTACTATAAAGGTAATATGGAGTTTTATTACTTTATTTAATAACAACAAATATTATCACTTTCGCAGTATTTTCTTGATCCCCCTTAAAATTAGCCATTCTGAGGTTAAGGAGAAAAGGTGGCATCCCAGTTCATCGTGGGACTGTTTTTGGGGAAGGGGCATATTTCAAAGATGGCGTCTATTTTATACCATAATACAAAATACACATCTGAAATCCGACGTCTAAGCCGGGCCTAAGATAATAGATTTTACCTATAACGAGACGGCGAAAAACTTTGTGCAGTCTGCTTTATACCACTACTACCAGAATCCTTTTCGTAGTTTTCTTACTAGCCTATAATTAATTATCTTGCTACTCCGATCGTAAAGGAGTTAAAGCATTTGAAAAGAAAAGGATTCAAAGAGGATAGCGGGTCGTATATATAGTTGTGGTATCAAGACGTATTGAAGGAAACGAACGCGGAAAATTATGAATTGAACACGTCCAATTGAATTTCGTTTTGTCTTTCCAGGAGGTGAGAATCTTTTTCTGAATGCAAGTTTCGTGCTGACCAAGGAAAAATGGAGTGACGACCTACTGAATAGGGAAAGCGATATTTACTTAAAAATAACAGAAAGCTTGTCAAAAAACGTAAGAGAACGGATCACATTAATTTGTGGTGTTATGGTTTTCAAAATTGGTGCCCCGCAGCATTCGCACAACAAAAGCTGGCTTACATGTTTGAAGCATGCGTTATTATGGTATAAGCAAATTCACTTACAGAAACCGCAACATTAATAATGACAACGGCGCCTTAAAGGGGAAATTAAAGTCCCAATATTTCAAATATTTGAGGATAATATGACTCAATTATGATTATGAAAACCGGATTTGCAAAAAATTTAGCTTGGAGCCACTTGTTGTTGAGGAAGTTTGGTTTAAAAGCTTAAAGAACAATAGGGTTGAATGTATGACGTCATTTAGTCACAATGAAGATGTTACAAATAACTGATAAATTTTATCTGCCACTTTTGATTGTTAAGAAATTATTTTGCCTAGCTACTATTGGGGCCATATAGACAATTTTAAGTCATTTCCAATTTTCGTCGAACCAGCGCCTTAAACCGCTCAGCAACGCTACCAGATGGATGTTAACTATACACGCATCAAGAGTTCCGCGCTACTGTTCAATGCGCATGTTCAGGGGATTAAAAAGTGGGATAAAATTTGTAAAATATGCTATATTTTAGTTGTATCTTTCTTGTCAAGTACAATTTTCACTAAATATTCAAGATCGCGTACCGTTAAGCGAATTCTTAATCAAATATATCGAAAAATTGCATATTATACAAAACATTATCCCACTTTTTAATCCCCTGAGCATGCGCATTGAGCAGCAGCGCGGAACTCTTGATGCGTCTATAGAGGCATATAGAGTTCCGCGCTGCTGCTCAATGCGCATGCTCAGGGGATTAAAAAGTGGGATAAAATTTGTAAAACATGTTATATTTTAGTTGTATCTCTCTTGTCAAGTACAATTTTCACTAAATATTTAAGATCGCGTACCGTTAAGCGAATTCTAAATCAAATATACCGAAAAATTGTATATTATACAAAATATTATCCCACTTTTTAATCCCCTGAGCATGCGCATTGAGCAGCAGCGCGGAACTCTTGATGCGTCTATTACAGACAGTAGTTTAGATGACGAGAGACAACACTTGAAGATAAAAAGAATGGCAGCGGTGGGATTCGAACCCAGGCCCTTTAAACACGCTACCTCATTCATAAGTGGTCAGCAGAAGTAACAAGTTAGCAATTATTGCAATTTGTCAAAGTGTAAAAGGTAACTAATTTATTTTGATCAAGATGGACGGGAGTAAAATCCAAACTTTAGGGTGCAGCTCGCAGGGCTACGAGTTACATTGCATGATATTAGAAATTGCTATAAACACGTGCTATAAATTCGCACGATTGTTTTTGTTGTTGCAGATCTCAGATGCTAACATGAAAGGAACAATAAAGAGTCAGGAAATAAAATTTTGGTAAGTCCAAACAAATCTTTTCATTGTCAGTATTCACTAACACAGGAAGTATGACCTTGGGTTATATGACAACCAACTCGTTGTATTGTTGGGCTACAAGCATTCCCACGAGAGTCAAATGACCAACACCAACACCAACACCAACACCAACACCAACACCAACACCAACACCAACACCAACACCAACACCAACACCAACACCAACACCAACACCAACACCAACACCAACACCAACACCAACACCAACACCAACACCAACACCAACACCAACACCAACACCAACACCAACACCAACACCAACACCAACACCAACACCAACACCAACACCAACACCAACACCAACACCAACACCAACACCAACACCAACACCAACACCAACACCAACACCAACACCAACACCAACACCAACACCAACACCAACACCAACACCAACACCAACACCAACACCAACACCAACACCAACACCAACACCAACACCAACACCAACACCAACACCAACACCAACACCAACACCAACACCAACACCAACACCAACACCAACACCAACACCAACACCAACACCAACACCAACACCAACACCAACACCAACACCAACACCAACACCAACACCAACACCAACACCAACACCAACACCAACACCAACACCAACACCAAAACCAACACCAACACCAACACTGAAACATACAAGATTCATAGTTGATTAATCTAAAGTGCAGCTAGAATTTTGGAAGCATAATCAAGTTGTTTTTTTTGCGTTGTGCAGGAAAAAAGAAGGCGCGTCAGTTGAGGGTTTTACCGGCTGTAACCTTCTCATTTGGTTCTATGGTAGAGGATATTCTCAGATGGATGATGTTCTATCATACTTAGAACAGACCACAGATATCATTTCAGATCTTAATTTTTCTTCAAACGATGGTAAAGTATCATTATGAAATATTTTCTTGTAAGGTAGTTTCTGTGGCCTCCCATTCGAGGGTTTTTCTACAGGTTCTCCGGGTTCTCCGGTTTTCGTCCCTACTAAACCCTAACACAATCAATTCCAATTCGATCTGGGAGTTAGCCGTGCCCTGACTTTGATCAGCCCAGAGGGTACTTAGGATTCGTTAAAATGTTTTGAAGGGGGGGGGGGCAAACAAGCATATCTGATGACCACATGATGGTCGGTCGGGTGAGATGCAAGTAGTCCCATTCGTACGAACCCATGCTTCCAATGCTCTAAACGAGCGTAAACTTCAGAGATCCTCCGACAATGACTAAGAATACGAGCAGTATTTTTTGTTCAGTTAGCTTTAAAAGAATGCTATTCAGTTCAATCTGTAACACAACTATTATAATTTTATCAACAGTTTACTTAAAAGGGCCAAAGCCAGCAGAAGAAAGCATCTACGGCAATACCATGAAGATAAAAATCCAGTGGAATCCGGGAGACAAAAACCTTACTCACGGGATTCTACAAAAATACGTATTATTTTACGTCAACTGTGAGAGTCCTTCAGACAAGGGTCAAGTTGACGTGGTGCAGGACGATCCAGGTGACTCCACCACATACAATATGACAGTAAAGAAATACTCCTCTCGTTATGTGGTGTCTGTGAGGGCTGATACACTGGAAGGACAAGGAAGAGTGTCCAAAGGGGTCAACATCACCACTGGAATTCTCGGTGAGTAAAATGATATGGTAAAGACCTTTTATCTTCGTATTTTTTTACTGAGTTTTTATCTTTGCATATTTACCGTTCGTCTCGCTTCGATGCAAAGGCACAGCTACCTTTGAAGATGGACCCTTTAACTGTGAAAGGGACTATTCCGGCTCGTTTTCTTATTTAAACCTCCTCCTTATATTTCAATATTTAAAACTGATCAATAAGTAAGAGATAAAATAGGCAAATGATTGATTGCTTTTCCATTAGTGTTTGGATTTTGAGTCATTCTATTCTATTTTTAGCTCCTATTGGTCCTCCTCAAACTGTACAAAGCTGGAATCTCTCATCAGTGTCTATCGTATTCAGATGGACAGACATAAACGAGATCCACCTGCGGGGACCTATCGTAGGATACAACATCTGTGTTCATTTAGTTGATCGACCAGAAACGACATGGCAGTCTGTTAAATATCATGATCTGTCAATATCGCAAAACAAATCTGTTGTATTTGACGGCCTTTATAAATATAGCAAGTACAGAGTACAGGTAGCAGGGGTAGCAATGGAAAATCAAGTTGGTCCATATAGTCAGGATGTTTTTGTTTGGACTGGAGAGGATGGTAGGTTTTGTTAGACTACTTGGTGTTTATAGACCTTTCCCTATTTTCCTTGAGTGAGCGTCAAACAATTGTTCCAAATCGGGGTTGATTTGATAAACTAAGACAGTAAATGTGTTAAAAAACTTTATTTCAATTATCAAATAAGTTTTTCAGAAATCGTGTGATGGCTTGAAATCATTCCCAAGAGAGTCAAATGACAAGAAAGTTTTGGCCATGTTGGTGGTATTAAATGCTAATGATACCTTTTATTATAAAAATGGCGGCGATGACGTCACAAGCTTTTTTTATCGTGTAAATAAAGCCGGTTGATGTATTGAATTATCCTCGACACGCGCGATCTCATCTGCCCAAAAACTCTCTTATCCTTATTGTGTTTTTTTTTCAATGTACTTTGCAGTCCCAGAAATGGCTCCATCCAAAGTTTTTGCGGAAGCAATCGACTCTACGAGTTTCTTCGTTAACTGGACAGAAATTCAAGCAAACAAAAGCAATGGGATTATTATGGGCTACAGCGTGTGTTACAGCATTGACAGTGAACCTGGGAATGTCAGGAATGTCTCTGTACCAGCGACGCCATTATCCTACACCGTGACAGGACTGAAGATATTTACACTCTACAGGGTCATGGTAGCGGGATTTACTGTCATCGGTATTGGACCCTACAGTCATATAGCTAACGTCAGAACAGGAGAAGATGGTACGTTTACCACATGACTCAAAATCCCTTCAGATATAACTCACAATGAAACAGCCGCCATGTTGGTTGATCTAACATGAGAAGCTAATGAGGAATGCTTTGTTATCGTCAACCAACATGTGGCTATGACGTAACATGTACCCCAATAGTAACTGATCAAACCACTTGGCTACGGGCCACATTTTATACAGACTGTTATTATTTCGAAACTATAATTAAAAAAACTTTATTTTGTTATTTATTGGAAACACTATTTAACATGTTCATGCTTCTACTAATATAAATCTTTTTAGCTTGGGCGTAATTTTTTCCCCATTTCAGACCACGTGTCATTCTCTAGAGTATTGTTTCCTTATTTAATAGTTGCGTATAAGAAGACACATGAATGTGGATACAAGTCAAACAAAGAATCTTATTCTCAAGAGAATGACACGTGGTCTTAAATGGGAAACTATGAATAAGCCCAAGCTTAAAATAAAGGTCTAAATGTTATCGAAATCATTTGTTGTTTTAGTCGATACTACGCTTATCACTTGAGTGGGAAAGGAGAGAATTTAGAGACATAAGTTTTACCGTCAAAAGTACAATGTTGTTAGGGGCAACGGCACAAGGTGATCGGAAAGGCACGTTGGCATTTCCTTTATGAGTGTGGGAACAGAAGATTCTGATTGGTTAAGCCATGTTTCATCTGTCGCTCTTTTATTTTTACCTTATACCGTTGCCCCTATCAACATTGTAGTTGTAATGACAAAACTGATGTCTCTAAACCTTCCTGTTTCTCACTCAAGTGATAAGCGTAGTAGATATCCCAAGTTCTTTAAACTTGCTATTGGTCTCTATACGCACAACCAACTCCACATAACTGAACCCTTTCTAATATACAACTTCCAAGAATCTTTCTATGAATTAAATCTTTTTCTCAATAATAAATTAATTTCGCAAAATCGATTACTGAATAGACCCGATAAACTCCTTTCACGTGACGTCAAAGTAGTTCTATTTGGAGGACAAAAAAAAAGAATTTCAATCTCCTGACAATTAGAACCTATTGTTTTGTCCTCCAAATTGAGCTGCATTCCGACGTGCTGCAAGGGGTCTATAGGCTCTAGCTGAACACGTAAATATATATTTATAAAAAAAACTGGCACTAATCGATGCATAACGGACTTTGCTCTTCAGTTCCAGATGCATCTCCCAACATAACTAAAGCGTACAATGTGAGCTCTACCAGCCTGTTCGTAATGTGGCAACCAATTCCTGTGGAGAACACAAATGGGATATTACGAGGTTATGTTTTTGAAGTTAGCAAAGAAGACGGAACGTTTGTGAAGCTGGTTTACCACAACAGCTCGTCCCTTGAAGCAAATATCACCGGTTTGTCAAAGTACCAAACCTTCCAGATAAAAATTGCTGGTTTTACCTCCAAAGGCAGAGGAAACTTCAGCTTGCCTGTTTTCGCCACCACTGACGAAGATGGTAAGTAATCAAAATCAGATTAAAGGCTTATGGGATGAAAGATAAAGTAGTTTGATACTAGCAAGTCGAAATTTCTTTCATTCTCAATGTCCTATTCACTGGTTTCTTATTCTCGACTTTGAGGGGTACTTTGCATAAATACGATAGCTTGTTATCCTTCACTGCACAAGAAAATTATTGTATTTTGGAAAGTGCCCCTCAAATTTGATGCAAATGAGCAAAACCGAAATGCTTTATGGGTCGTAATAAAGCAACGTATAGACCCTTTGCAGCACGTCGGAATGCAGCTCAATTTGGAGGACAAAACAATACTAGGTTCAAATTCTCAGGAGATTGAGATTCTTTTGTTTTGTCCACCAAATTGAGATGCTTTGACGTCAGGTGAAAAGGGTCTATTGAAAATCATAATAATTAATGATTCATAATAATTTATTAAACTTCTATAGCGCCTTAATTATTAAGATATTCTAAAGCGCTTAAGAATCTAAAAATATAAACCCTTCTTTGTTTAATAGTACCAGATGGTCTACCTCAAAATATCGCTACACAAAAGGAAGAGTCAAACGCAGTCACTCTTGTATGGCAACCACCACCAAGAGAGGAGGCCAACGGCATAATACTTGGTTACAGAATAATACTGAGAGACAAATTGAGGAAAGAGGTTTCTTATAATAAGAAGCATAACACGTCTACTCGATTACGCATCGATGGGTTACACCCTTACACTGATTATGTAATCACCATCAAGGCATTCACGAGAAAAGGATCTGGAAACGTTAGTAAAATAGCCTTCAAAACTAAACAAGCTGGTAAGTAGCTGTAAGCCAATACATTAGTTTTCATATGGCTGTAGTCATTATATAAGTCACAGTATCGCATTAGTGGCATCCTTTGAACCAATGACAACGCGAAATCACTGCTCATACAATTTGAATCTTAAAAAATGCTCGGACAAAGCATCATACCATCGCGAGAAATTTACTATAAAATATTTTAAAAGGTCTTTTATGGTCTCGGTAGCTCGCGTTATTATTTCACTATCAAATCTATTCCAAATTTTTGTGATTGGTTGACCGAACTGCAAATAATCGTATCCAGCTGAGTTGATCGCCTTCCCCGAAATGAATTATGGGTCACTATTTTTGGTTAGTATTTTTCGATCATTTTCCGAGTATACAATGTAGACTTTTCTTGTTGATTGAAATAAAATTCCGCCATGAGTTCGACTAGCATTTACGATTAATTTAAAGAAGTAAGAACTCGTATTTTATAAATTCCCTTGGCAGAATAATGGGAAATGCTAATCAAAATTCGATTTCGAATCCTCAATTCTGATTGGTTGACCTTGAGTTTGTTCTGAAGGTCAACTCAGCTGGATGGGGATGCGCAGTGCAGGGAACTTGTTTGATTGTAAATAATTGAGCATGCGCATTAGCTTCCAATGATTTAATTAAACATCATATCTCCACATTTTCTTAAAGGAGAAAATTAAGGACGTCTTAAAGAAAAATTGAAGTAGCAAAAATACATAAAAATAAATTACGTATCCGTCGAATGATAGTTTAAAGCAACACCCAATGCATGTTGCAGAAATTGCTTAGCACTAAACTCGCAATATACCTCTTTGGCTTCGTTGTTTGTTGTGCCCATTCCAGACCATGTGATGCCACTCTTGGGAGTTGATTCTTTCATGTGTAAATATTTTGATAAAAGAAGATTTCTCAAGGGAAGGTCATGTGGTCTGAAATGGGCAATTTGCATACGAAGAGGTTTATTTGTGTAGAATTTTCATGTGTTGCACTGAATTCAAAAGCGCAATTTTCAAAGTGTTTTTTTTAACTTGATTTTCAGCTCCAACTGGATCCCCAACTAACGTGATAGTTCAACCAACCTTATCATCTTCATCTTCAATAAGTGTTTTTTGGGGACCTGTGGATAGGTTTAAAATCAATGGGGAAGTAACTAGCTATGTCTGGATAACCTTCGAATTATCAAACCCTGAGAGCACCAGACGCAATGTTACCATAAGGTGAGTGACTTGGTACATCGAAACTTTCAATGTACACATTTAAATGGAAATTACTATTTTTCATTTAATAGAAATATGAATTTCTATTTTAAAAATGGACTGAATAATTTTCCTAAAATTCCCCATTCGATTCTATTTTAAAAAGGCATTTGAGTTTATTTGTTGTACCTAGTAATACTAAAATAATCTTAACACCATCAACAGTTATCAAGCGGTTGAAACATTTAAAATGTATCTATCCATAATGCTTGCTGACGTCAGCTTTGTAGCTTTTTTGGGTGACTTAGTAAACTTTATTGAAATAAGTATATACCTTCGTGGTCGGATGTACAAAGGCTAGTTTGCACTCCTTCCCCTCTCTCCGCTCTCCTTCTCAACCAAAACTACCACATTACCTTACTCCAATACAGCTAGATATTTATATACTACATCAGTCTATATTTTTTGTGTTATTCTCTGGTAGTGTACCCAGTGGTTCCAGTCGAAAGAAACGAGCGGTATCTAGTGGGACAATATCCACCCAACTGACAGGCTTCCAACCCTTCACTCAGTATGGCATACAGATTTTGGCAGTAACTACCGTAAATGGAGTTCCAAGTCCCATCTACAATGTAACGACTGCCGAAGATGGTAAGTGCCGTTACCAATCGCCTTTTCTTAATTGATATTTGTAAATAAATTCAAACCACGTTAATATACGGATACCGAGAGAAGGCGAACAGCAAAACTTTATGTATTGAGCCGGTTTAGTTAGTAGTAAATTCGCGTCACTGGGACAAAAACAAGTGTCCGCAATAGTTGAGTGTCCGTATAATTAATGGTGTGCCTATAATATATAGTTTTATGGGTTTAGGAGTAGTTAGTCTCCTTCGCAGCCGTCCTTAGCTTCGGTCCCAGATCCTCCCGGGCCCTCTCCACTAGTGGCGGCTGCGAAGGAGACTAAGGGGTAGTAGGATTATTTTCAATCCATCAAAATATTAAGACCATCCTATCTGGGCCAACGTTACAAAATAATCGACCAGATAGAAGATATGAAAAAGAGAGAAAGAAAAGAAAAAAGAAAAGCTAAAAGAAATAAAATAAAATAATAAAAACAAAACAAAACGAAAAAAATGGAAAGAAAATATAAGAAAGGAAAAATAAAAGAATTAGATTGACGAAATTTTGAATATCAAAGCTGATGTCTTAAGGCGCGGAAATACGAGCAACAAAAACATTGTTGCGTTGCAAGTTGCAGCGCGAATGCTGCTCGTATTGCTACCCCGCGAGCAGACAACAACAACAAAAACAATTTATTGTTCCCCAATTTATTGTTCCTCTGGAGTATTACACAGATAGTTATTACACTAAATTTTGTTGTTGCACGGGGTGACAACACGAGCAACAATCAGCTTGCAACTGAAGAATGTTGCGCGACAAGTTGCACGATTTTAATGCTCGTATTCCCACGTTTTTACTTGGTATCGAATTTCTTTCAGTTCCCAGCCATCCACCCTTGAACTTTACCGCACATAATACGAGTTCCACATCTATAAAAGTACAATGGAATGAAATACCTCAAAAACACAAGAATGGCATTATCTTAGGATACAAAATACGCTATGAAACCAGCTATACAGGAGTCTCCATCAAGACTGTAATGAATGACTCTGAACGACACACGGACCTTACTGGACTTGAAAAATATGGACTTTATTCGATTCAAATACTTGGCTTTACTGTAAAGGGTGATGGTAATATCTCTGAACCTGTGATTTTAAGGACAGCAGAGGATGGTGAGTGATTATAATAAATAAAACTAAAGACATATCTTTTTTAGGTTGGCTTATTGTTAGTCACTTTCTGATTAATTATTAGTTATTATTATCGTTGATATTATTATCATTATTTTAAAATTTTCTTCTATCATTAGATTTTAGATTAGATCTTAAGTTTTTATTTTTTGCATTTCAAACTTTATAATATTCATATAAGTCGATATTACATTTAGAATTTGTTATGCGCGACTGATCATTTTTATGAATATCGCGCACTATAAGCTTTTGGTACTAGAGCACGCAATTTTTTTACTCTAAAATGTTGGTAATGCACTCTCATAAGTTAAAGTTTCATCTTTCTTTCTTCCTTTACTCCTTCCTTCCTTCTTTCCTTCCCATTTTCTTCCTTTCGTTCTTTTTCATTCATTTTGTCTTGTCCATTCAGTTCCAGACGGCATACCAGTCAACGTATCTTCCGTTAATCCAACCCTAACCACCTTAACTATCCAATGGGAAACGATGCCAGTACGTCTAGAAAATGGTATATTAAGAAATTATCAAGTGGCTCTCTTTGAAATGAACGGGGCATCCAAAGGCAATTACATCAACAGTAAGCTGAGTACTGTTATCTCGGGGCTGGATATTTGGACTAATTACACGGTACAGGTTCGCGCTTTTACAAGTGTTGGTCATGGCCCGTGGTCTCCTAGAATCAGAGTAACAACAGACGAGCAAGGTTTGTTTAAAGTGCATATAAGCCTTACAAGATGGCTTCATGATTAGAAAGCCCTTATTAAATAAATAAGAATGGCGTTTACTATTCTTTGATATCTCTTTTCGTTGCCGAGATATGCTTACTAATACTGAACTATCCGACACTTAGCCTGAGAAAAGGCTCTCTGGACACAGAGTGAAGTCACTAAACCCGTGAAATAGATATTAGACTAATACACTTTAGTAGACCCAAATTCCATTGTTTTCTTTTGTGTCTATTTGACTATTACCTTTTTTTTTTGCTTTTAGCTCCTCAAGATATTCCTTCCAACGTGACAGCACATTTTTTGAATTCCACGTCTATTCGTGTCTCCTGGCAACCAATAGACCCGAGGCTGACAAAGGGCGTGTCTCGAGGCTATCGGGTATATTATCGCGCTCTCAACACTCCTTTCTCCAAGCCACTTTTGAACCATACTGTAGGAATAATGGAGACAACCGCTAACCTGACGAACCTGTACAAGTACGTGGAATATTCTATTTATGTTGTTGCAGTAACTAACAAGGATGGTAACGCGAGTGCTGTCGTGGTAACCCGCACTGACGAAGACAGTAAGTATTAAGGATTCCGAGGTTGAGGAAGAAACTGGGTCGAGTTGGCATTGCAGTGTATTGTGAGACTGTTTAGGGACGAAATACTCCCACAATGCACTGCAATGGCAACTCAACCCAGTTTTTTCTTCAGACACGGAACGGCTAATAATATCAGAATTTTATCAGTCAATCAATCAATTATAACCTATTTTTTTAAAGTGGGGGTAATATGGTAAGGACCACTAATATAATACAATTTGCCTTTTCCAGAACCAGACCGTCCTCCAATGACACTGATATACACCCTCCCAGACCCAACAAGCATCTGGTTAGAATGGGATGAAGTACGCGAGGGATACAAGAATGGCATCATTCGCGGCTATAAAATAACTATCAGAGATACAACAAAATCAGACCCACCTACTTTACTATCCTTCCTACCAGACCAGTTCTCGACCACACTGCGTGATCTTGATAGCTATATTGAGCATGAGATCACTTTGGTGGCATTTACAGTTAAAGGAGATGGATCAGTGTTTACACGGATTATCAGGACTGATGAAAATAGTTAGTATAAGACGCTTTGTGTAGGCATGTTTTCCCTCACACACAACCACAAGAGCACAGCAGCATACACAGACTCAACTGTGTGTTGATCATTATCATACATTGTCTTTCCTCCCACGTACTAGACAAGATATGCACTCAGCCTGTATATACTTGTTTAGACCTTTGGCCCGTACACAACCACAATCACAGCAGCATACATGTACACAGACTAAGCTGTGTGTTGGTCATTAGCAGCAATTGTCTTTCCTCTCACATATTAGAGAAGACTGAGCTGCACTCAGCGTGTATATACTTGCTTAGACCTTGGTCTTCCAAACAGAATCATGAGCACAAACAGCATACACAGACTAAAGCCTGGTTCACACGAGCAACGCAAATTAAAATACCCGACCGCAGTAGTGCTTGAAGTTTACATCAAAAACATTTTTGTCTTGCATTTGAGTCTCTCACCAAAGCGAACCGGGTTCGATTCCCCGACTTGGTGTTGTATGACAATAGTGTTTTTTTTTTGTTGCTTCTCTCCTGTGCTTTGAGAGGTTTTCACGGTTTCCCTCCCTCCATAAAATCAACTTTTAAGTTCCAATTGGAATGCATTGAAAGACGAGCTACTTTATCTGTGGAATCCAATGTTAATTCTCATTCATTTATTTTTTTATCTATTTCCTAAGGAATCTTTATATTTCAATGTACGTCTATTTCTAGGACCATATATGAGCCCTGGAAATTTTACTGCCGAGAATTACACAACGACAAGCTCCCTTCCAGTGCGTTGGAAGCCAATACTACCACATGGTCTACCGGGGATCTTACTAGGATATCGTCTATACTACACCCCGGTGTCTACGGGCGACTATGACATCGAAGAGGGTGAAACTAAGGAGATCAGAATACCTGCAGATAACACGCGATATGTGTTGACCGGTCTTGATATCTTTACACGATATCGGGTAGAAATATCCGGTTACACGGTAAAAGGAGACGGCCCTTTATCTATCACCTTTGGAGGTTAGTGTGTTCGTTAAAAAAATTATTGAGGGTAGCACGTAACAGTAATTCAACTGACAAACCTGTGGCCCTCTTTGAACGTCTCTCAAGTTGGAAGGGATGGGAACGCCATTAACGTGATCATCCGAGCCACCTGAAGGTCTGACCATTTGCAGATGTTATTACAAAGGTAGCACCTTCTCCTTAGTTATTTTGAGACCCTGAGTGTTGGTCCGGCCAGGCTTGAACCCATGACCTCCCGCACGATAGTCCGATGTTCAACCAACTGAGCCAACCGGTTGGCGGTTGATCTCGTTAGCTATACGCTATATGTTAAAATGCCCTGGGGTATACTGCAAAACTAAACAGCTACTAATCTATCACCTTTAAAGATAAGTGTATGTGTATGGTCATTTCTAAAAGTTAATAGAATGCGTTCTTGCAACGCACATTTATTCCAGAAACATGTCGATGTCAAAAGCGGTTGTCCTCTAGTTGGTTACATTTCCCTCCCTACGTGAACGCCTCGGGTAACGACTCAATCCCATCAGGCATCATTCCATCGATGGCTCAACAAATGGTGCTTCATTGTTGTCAATATTGTAAGGAACATGGAAAGTCCTACCTTGACCTGAAACGGAACGGATACAACATGCCAGCCCAAGAAAAACATCTGGAAACTCTGAAGATACAAATTGATGGAATGACCGACATAGTCTTTCCTATTGCCAGCTACAGGACGCAGGAAGTTTACAAGGTCCCATACGGATTCTTAGGTTTGGTTGGAACGCCTGGTGTAGCTTTTGTTTTCACCGCCACGTCAACCGAGGGGCTGATGGCCCGTGAGATGGCCGCTTCTATTTTGGAGAATTGGTCTTTGGTTCTTTTCTCGCTGTTGTTTGCCTTTATAACAGGATGTCTGATATGGTTCTTGGTAAGTTATTGGTTTTAAGCATTTTAAATATGGGTGCAAGGTTGAGGGATGGGTAATGAGAATAGAAGAACGTTTTTCACCATTAAATTACAACTCTAAGGTGAATCAAGATCTTAACAGCCAAATAGACCGCTCTCTAAATTTTGATTGAGTGATTAAATATACTGACACAAGCAAAAAAGATCAAAATCGAGGCTCTGGGGGAAACAATAAAGAAATCGTAATCATTCTTTTGTTTCTCTATGGCCTCTATTCTACCTAAACGCATTGGATTGGCAATCTTTCCAATGAGTTCCTCCAGACATCGACTAAGAATTAGGAAAAGAGAGATCAGAGAAAACTCTAGAAGCACAAACAAGAAAATTTACTCAAATGTGATTGCGCGGGCTCAGACAAAATAAAAAGCAAAGATTCTCAAATACAACTTCCCTTTTATTCTAACAGGAGTGCAGAAAGAACGAAGAACAGTTTCCAAAGTCATTCTCCAAAGGTTCAATGGAAGGGTTCTGGTTCACTTTTGTTTCTATGACAACAGTTGGGTAAGAAATCAGTATTAACTCTTTTTGTTTTACTTCAGCTTCTTCTTCTTCATCAGATCATTAATTATTAGTACCAAACTGAGACTAAAATGAACTCAGTCTGCAATGTTACGGATTCATAACATCAATATTGATATCTAAGTCATAGCCACATAGCCACTATATGATAGTACTGAGTTATGGAGACAAAAGTCGTGGCAGAGAAATGGGGCAATAGACTACCATCAATCAAATATACTGTTAGAGTAGCTTTTCATGTACCTTTACATACTCTGCCGATTTATTTGACTGACGGTAGTTTATTGCTCGTTAAGAGCCGTAGCAAGCCTTGAAAAACGGGGGGGGGCAAAGCAAAACGTGATCACGACAAATGAAAATTCAATTCCATCAGTACTTACTTTACTTTTTTGGAGAAAACTGGAAAACCCCTCCTCTTGCTACGGCCTGCCCGTTTCATCTGTCATGACTTTTGTCTCGATCAGCGGCGTAGCACTGAAAGCAATCAATAGTAACCCAATTTTTTGGCTTGTTTTTAGATATGGCGATCGTTGTCCTTTGTCTGTTGCTGGTCGCATGGTAACCATGGCATGGACACTGTTTGGTGTTGTTCTTATTGGCATGATTGTTGGGAATATCGCGGCTTCTTTAACCACTGTTGCTGTAAACGAAGGCGGAAGTCTTTACGGAATGAAGGTGTGAAACAAAACTCTTGTCTTATCTAGAAAACAAGCGTTTCCTATACAATAAATTATTGCCTTTTTTACAAACCGTATAACCTCGTAAAACCATGCATATTCCCTGCTGCCTTGCGGAGAGGCTCCTAGACTCTGTCAGCAGGGAAAAACCATGCTCCTTTGGTTCCAAGGTAATGGTTTTTAGAATAGATAGATAGCATCATTATATTAGCATTATTCGTTTCTTTTCTGAATACTTTTTGGTGTTTTCATTTCCAGGCCGGAGCCCTGAAAAACTCTTTTGAGTACCGCTTTGGGATTCGAAGGAATGCTAAAATGAATAAAGGTAAGGGGAGACTACTCAACGCCATTTGGAAGCGGATGTCGATGCATCAGTGATGCTCCGTGGCAAAGTTCAATCTATTTCTAGATCTCGGATATCATCGATTACCCTCCGAGAAGAGATTTCTTATCCCCTCAGGGCCCAGTTGAAAAGAAACTGGAAAATGAACCCAAAGATCGTGGGGTATGTTCAGGCCTCTTGTAAAAGGTCGCCAAACTTGAGACGCAGTTGGGTCGCGAAAGCAGTTCGCGGTTAATGACGAAAGCACTAGACCGATTTAGTTTGGGTGTAATTCATGTGTCTTCTCATGCATAACCATGAAACAAAGAAATGATCCCCTAGGGATTTGAATTGGGAAAACATTACGCCCAGGCTAAATCGGTCTATTAATATAAACTAAAAATTGTGCTCCATAAAGTTTTTCGATGGAAAATGGACCAACCTCACAATTGACTGTCCTGGCAAATATTTTTGGTTACTACGCGGCCTTCGGAGTCGGAAGTCCACGGTTCGATTGTCAGAATCCACATGTCTGTTTCGACTTCTTTCTAATCCGTGTAGCCTCAGCTTTGAATATATACTCTTAAAACAGTAGAGCACTGAAGGAGAGAAGGGAAAGTACGTGCGCACTGTCGACTTTCTTTGCTATCAGTTAAATTTCAACTGAAAGAACTACTTTACATTTTACCTTTCAAGATCTATCTGCGATTTTAATAGTATATCATGGAATTCTCGCTAGAGGCGAACAGCAAGAGCAGTCTCAATAAACTCCTAACCTCATGACGTTTCATACCAAAACACTCACAATCCTTTTCAAAATCTTTTTACATATTCAAATATTAAAACTCATTTGAGAATTCCAAACCAATAGTGAAAATTATCACAACAAACAATGCTACCGAAAGGGATTCTGGAAGTGTAGGTATAAAAACGTCATCTTGCTTGAGGCTTATTAATCAAGCAAGCAAACTTAAATAAAAAAATGATTTTGACACTAATTAAAAGAAACTGAATTCGTTTTTGCTTATTATTGTTATTATTCAGAGCGAGAATACGACTCCTTTGATGAAATATACGAAGACCTTGTAAACCATCGCATCAAAGGAGCTCTGCTCGACTCGTTTGCTGTAGGAAGCAGTGACTTGTTTCAGAAACCATTTATTAGAATCAAAACAATTTACGACATAAACCTCGCTAATGGGATCGTCACGGCTGGCAATTCGACCAAACTAAACAGGTGCTTGCGAAGGTTTACAAGAAGCAATGCCAAGGAGATATCTGATGTAATCAAAGATAATGCACGGGCGGTGAAGGTAAGTACGTCGAAAATATTTAAGTTTCTAACGCTGTAATGCAATTTACACCCATTTTTGTAATACACAACCAGCACAACCCAAGACGTCTGTTTTTGGCTGCCGTTGATCAAAAGTTCACTAGCTTAGACCGTTGAAAATTTGATTGATGGAAGCCAAAAACGTTAACCCAGACGAGTCGAATTATAGCTAGTTGTCTGGCCGGGTCGCGTTGTTATGAAAATGAGTACATAAAGCACAGATTGAAAGTAGTTAACTACTTCCAGCCTGCACTTTATGTATTTTGCTCTACCCAAAGTATTGAGCACTCATATACTTGTATAAACGGAAAAGTTATAATTTATATGTATGAAAATGAACATGAAGTTTCTAGGGAAAATCCAGTAAGAAAAATAATGTGGCCAAGGAATTTTGCATAAAGGGTAAAAGAATGAAAGGCATTTTCTTGATTGCACCACTAAGACATCCATGCGCGCGCAGCTTTTAAAACGCTTCAGGAACTTCAACTCAGACGGTTGTTCAAAAAGAACTGATTAAATTAAATAAGCTGTTCTCAATAGAACGTGCGGAATCGTCGTTGCGACGAAGCAGGTTTTGGTGGATGTCAATCAAGGTGTTTCCATGACATTCCATGGACCTTTATCACAAAGCGGCCATGTTTATTCCCTTGACAGCAAAAACCTTTTGTTTGGAACGTTATGAAGCGCCTCAAAGCGAGGGCAAGGGGACCCAAGGGAATGGAAAAACCATTGTTTCAACCAATATGGCCGCTGTGTGACAAAAGCCCATTAGCCTTAAAATTTGGTGTTGACTTCAAAGTCACGGTACCGTGATGATAAACATTCCTACGCTTAAATCCTTTATCATTAACCCTTTATTTTATAGTCATTGGTTTGTTATTCTCGACTTTGAGGGGCGCTTTGCATCTACAATAGCTTGTTATCTTTCACTGTACATGAAAAGTGTTGTTTTTAAGTAACCGCTCAAATTTGATGTCAAACCGAAATGCTTTATGGGTCGTTATAAACCAGCGTATACGCGGCTTTAATCCACAGTCCCATTGTTTTCTACATCAGTAATAATTCTGAAATAACAGCACTGAACTTACACATCTATTTTTACGGAGGGAGGAAAACCGGAGATCAAGATTACAAAAAATAGCTTTAAAGCTTAAAATATGGCGCGTTAAAGAGAACAATGCACCATTGTGATTTTTTTTGTCTTTTTTTCCTTATTTCTTTTTCAGGTCAAAAATGAGCCCTTGGCATCTGAGTTATCTTCTGGTATTTTTGATGCTAACACCAATCTCTTTATCAAAGTACTAACGGCTCTTTGTGTTTTCCTGGGTCTTTTTGGTTTGATTGGAATTATTTGGGAAGTATTTTATGTTAAGCGTTCTGCATTTTCCAGTGCCAATCCAGGTAAGGATTTTGATTTCTATCGTTTTTTCATGTTATTGTCATCGTGTAACATGTCTTGTATTAATAGACCCCTTGCAGCACCTCGGAAAGTAGCTCAATTTGAAGAGCAAAACAATAGGTTCCAATTCTCAGGAGATTAAAATTCCTTTGTTTTGCCCTCCAAATTGAGCTACATTCCGAGGTGCTGCAAGGGGTCTATATGAGGCTTTCGTCCATTAACCATTCTGAGGTTGATGAAAAAACTGTGACGAGTTGAATTACAGTGCAGCTCGTGCATTGTGGGACTCTTTTATATTTAGGGGACGAAATAGACGCACTTTTGGATATATGTCCCCTAAAACAGTCCCACAATTCAATGCAATGCCAACTGGCAGTTTTTCCCTCAATCTCAGCTCGGATAACTAATGGGCGATAATTTGCGGAAGTTCTGACGGAGGAATGCATGAAGTATTTTAATATTTTTATTTGCATTTTTCCAATAGATGATTTACGACGGCAGTTTTTGAAAGCTACTAGGAAAGAACTAGCGAAAACAACTGAAAAGTTTCTTTGTCGCGTTTCTGTTGTCGTGAAACATCTTCAAGAAAAACACAAACAAGAAATTCGGCAAGTAAATTGCAATCGTGCAAAGCAGATGAAACACGACACAGTAGCTCATCAAGAGATCTCCAGTGAAGGGGAACTCGACACTAGCTTTTAAGGAAGCTGAGGCATCCTTAAGGAGGCTAGAAAGGGTTTTGGAACTTGCATATAGACTAACAAAAATGACCCTGAAAAACTTTATATGGCTAATATATGACAGTAAATTGACCCAGAAGACGAAAGACCGTAAAGTAAAGGTTGGAATAAAAAGAAAAACATGACGTAACACGTTGCTATGACAACGATAGAACACTTCAAATGTGTGCAAAGTTTTTCATTTAAAAAATCATAACTCAAAAACCGCACGGTGAAAATCCTTTAAAATTGGCATGTTTGAACTTCATGATCCAATCTTTGATTAGACCGAAAAAGAAAAAATTCTGTAATGAGGGATTCTCAAAAATCAATGAAGTTTATTTCAGAACGTTCCCCATTACAGAATTTTTTAATTTTTTCTTAGCACTTACGAACCATTAAATAAAAGCCACATGCAAAGTTTTAGAATGTTTTACCGTCCAGTTTTTGAGTTATTTTAGTTTAAGTATGAGGTTTTTAGGGACAAAATTTTCCTATATTTATTTCAAATGATTAAGTGCTACGTCATTTAGAGCGCGCGCGCGCTCGTTCAAGGAAAACCATTTCATTCTCCTTAAGTGGTTCTGAGATACTCAAAAAGCATATTACTTGACAAGTTCCTGTGACGTGATCACACAGTTATTTCAAAAAGGCTTAATTAAGGGGCGAACGGCGATCGGTGATTGGCGATTGCACGTCTGGAAGGGATGATACCTTCTCAAAATTATCATGGAGGCAAGTCTAACATGAAAAACAAAAGAAATCACATTTTTTCTCGATGGAATTTGTGGCATTTCTTTTGTATTTCCATGTTAGCCTTGCATTCAAGATAATTTTTAGAAGGGTACTAAAAACTTCTTCACTAAGTACTGACATTCATTTCTTAATTATTATAAGTAATAGCATGACTTGAGGGTGATTAGTGATTAAATGTCCCCGAAAGCCGAGGGAGGTTTTGTTGAAGTCCCGACACCGAGGGGACATTTAATCACTAATCACCTGAAATGTCATGCTATTAGTTTGTAATATTATGATTGCCGAGGAATAAAACTGCTCTTAGGAAATATGTTAGCTTTCGTACGATGCATAAATTACAAAGCTGTTGATATGCGGCATACTTTAGGGAATTTGCCTTTGTTAAATGCGACAATGGCGAATTGAACCAGCATTCATTCATTCGTGGTGCTTTATTCTAATTCACTTTGGTTGGCCTAAAGCGGTACTAATGAAGTGTTTTCGAACGTCGTGATTACGTCACAAATAGTAAGAAAAATTCCCGATCTAGTCAACGCATGCGCAAAGATTACTCAATGGGTCCCACAAGTGCTGGGGTGTTGAATAAAGTGTACTGAAAGGTCATTGCTCAAAATTTTCGATTGGGTCGATGCGACCCAGCCATGGTCCCGGAGATTGTCATATAAGGGACCATGCCTCATGAATAGTGATGAGGGATATTTAGTCTAAACATCCCTCATGGTTATATTCACAACACTCCTAATGATATGCAAAAGTTGAAATTATGTATAACTACTACATTCCATCGTGCTGGGG
The DNA here is from genome assembly GCA_964019055.1 of Anthopleura xanthogrammica. NCBI lineage: Eukaryota > Metazoa > Cnidaria > Anthozoa > Actiniaria > Actiniidae > Anthopleura > Anthopleura xanthogrammica. Next base: position 26,776,918 of record OZ025206.1, on the reverse strand, counting down.
TGCTAATAAGCACGTGAATTACGTAACCCAAGGAATATAAAGCAGAGCGAGGCTCAATAATACCATTCTTGCTCAGAATTTCGAACAGCGATAGAGTACAGGACTCTTTTTTCTCTCTGTTTTGTACGACCACGCGAATATCGAGAAAGACAACGACATGGCGGATAACAACCAACCAGAAATTCAAGTTTCCGTAGCAGCAGATAACGTCCCCGAAGATGTCGTGCCTGCAGCGGCTCCTGCTGAACCAGCTAGACCTGCTGAAAATGCCTTTTGAGCTCGCTTCAATTTACTCTTTAACTTTCATTTGAGTTACTGCTAAACGGCTTAATTTGTGGGCCAAACTTTGTGGTAAGTTTTCACCGAACTGTTTAATTTGTGGGTGAGTTTTCACCGAACTGTTTAATCTTGGGGTGAGTTTTCACCGAACTGTTTAATTTGTGGGTGAGTTTTCACCGAACTGTTTAATCTTGGGGTGCGTTTTCACCGAACTGTTTAATTTGTGGGTGAGTTTTCACCAAACTGTTTAATCTTGGGGTGAGTTTTCACCGAACTGTTTAATCTTGGGGTGAGTTTTCACCGAACTGTTCAATTAGTGGGTGAATTTTCACCAAACTGTTTAATCTTGGGGTGAGTTTTCACCGAACTGTTAATTTGTGGGTGAGTTTTCACCGAACTGTTTAATCTTGGGGTGAGTTTTCACCGATTTGTGTAATCTGTGGGTGAGTTTTCACCAAACTGTTTAATCTTGGGGTGAGTTTTCACCGATTTGTGTAATCTGTGGGTGAGTTTTCACCAAACTGTTTAATCTTGGGGTGAGTTTTCACCGAATTGTTTAATTTGTGGGTGAGTTTTCACCGAACTGTTTAATTTGTGGGTGAGTTTTCACCGAACTGTTTAATTTGTGGGTGAGTTTTTACTAGAGAGCTAACGTGGATAGTGAGTTATCACCAAACTATTCAATCTTCGAGTGAGCTTGTTAACCTCCAATGCATGAGCCACATTTATTGTGAGTTTTTCACTAAATTCAGTTTAACTCTGAGCAAAGGTCAAGCTAAATGTTTGAGCTTCTGCTGACGAATGAAATATTTGTAGCCTTAATATACTTGCAACGCTGAATAATAATGATTTTTGCCTGTTCGCTGACTGAGATTCCTTGTTTGTGATACAGCAATAGCTGGGTTTCAATCAGCTGATAAAATCTGAATTTCATTATCTGCTCCAAATGGTGGTCAAACACTGACCACCATGTGCTGTCAGCCAGAAAGAATTCTATCGAAAACTTGTGATTCAGCTGATGAACATTCCAAATGATACAGGAAATGACGTCAAGTGAAACCCAGCTATTGAAAGAAGAATTGAACCGACTAAAGGAATCTGTAAACCAGGTGACAAAGCTATCAGTCCAATCCATCCTGGAAAGGTTCACGGTGAAATGACGCATTGCCAGAAATTTCGTGCACCGAAACAAATACTTTCTGGCTCCCAGTCCCTCTGCAGTCACTCGGCATTGATTCCAAACTATTGAAAAACGTTTGGGAGACGTAGTTTACCGTCGAATTAATCATTCCAGTTAAAGGATATTAAAAAGTTGAACCTCATAATGGGGTATCAAGCACATGGCCTAACGTAATGTAAAAATATATCTTGTCTGTTTACGAAATTTATCTTACCTTTTTCGAAATATAGTTTTCCCATCACGGCTCTAATGCCCGTAAGGGCCGTTTGCCATTTTCATTGCCACTCCTCTGTAAACCCATGATTATATCGTAAGGACAAACGAAGAATTCCAAAAGTTGAACCTCAAGCACCGTCGTTCGATAGTTGGAAAAGCAGTTGACGTATTCTTTACGTCTACAGGTGAAAGAAAGTTATTACCTCTTTCGAGCCGAAAAATCACTTCCCCAAATCTTTCTCTAAAAGTCTGCAATTCTGTCACAAAATGTCCAGTTTCGATCACAAATATTTTAGGAAATATGTGGCAAAAACCATTTAAAAACCCATCATTTTGAAGCTTGTAAACAGCAAATTTTAGATTTTGAAAACACCGCTGCTCTTAGAATCTGTCAGCGCATAGATTTACTGGGGGAAAACGCTGTTAGACCATAATTTTTTGGAAATTTTGAGCCCGTTTGTCTTGTGGCCAGCGAAGATTTCATGGCGCGAAAGATTTCGCGGGTTTATTTTGAAAAGAAAAACAAAGAAAAACAAAACAAAAAACAAAACAAAACCAAAAAAGACCACAAAAAAAAAAAAAAAATTGCCTGAAGTTCAACTTCTTATTTAGAGTTTTGGTATTGACCGCTGAAAACTTACGGCGGGCGCGAGGGTTCCGATTTCTGGCCATGGGCTTTTAAAAAGGGGATCTATACCAGCCCCTCCGGTCATACTGGGTCTAAGCTGTCGTCTCTCTGTGGACCTGTAGGGGTTTCGTCGACTCTTCTAATTCACTCTCAATCCAAAAAATTAAGATAAAATAAAATGATATAAAATTATAGAGGATGCTGTGATGTCTTAAGAGACGAGACGAGACGATGTCTTATAAGAGACGATCAGTTTGATTATCTCGAGACTCGTGTTGTGAAGCAAAATGATGTTCACTGGGTCGACGCAATGGGAAACCCTATGCAGGTCTGCAGAGGGATGACAGAAAACTCGCGTTCCCAGTAGAAGATTCGCGAAAGAGGGCTAATAGTGAATGAAACATAAATAAATGAATAAATCATTGAAAATAAGTAAAAAGTCTCTCTTCAACCTTCACAGTATATCTAATTTTGAGGAAGATTTGGATTGAGGTTTGGCAAGTTTTGGGGATGTATTTGACTATATTATTGGGAAATCTTGGCGTTTGAAGTGATAGTATGATGTATAACTGCAGTTCACAGATACGGATTAGTCAACGCTGCGAAATATTTTATCCATACCTCATTCCAACTGAGCATGAATGGGAGTGTTGCAGAATAGATTACTATACACTCCTTTGCAGCACTTCGGAATGCAGCTCAAGTTGAATAATAATATAATTTATTTTCACCTTGTACAATGTAGAATTAAGAATACTAAATTAAGAAAGACAACCTAGGAAACTGTTGGAGGACAAAACAATAGGTTCCAATTCTCATAAGACTGAAATTATTTTGTTTTGTCCTCCAAATTGAGCTGCTATAAAGTCACTCGCAAGGGGTCTGTCTATATCTTGCATATTATCTGCTTTCTGGATCACTATTTTTGTCCTAAATAGAAAAAGTATAAGAAATACATTTTTTTTTCTTATTTTATCAGTTCAGTTCTCTCTGTTTTTCCTAAAATATACTTCCTGGGGCCAAACACTTACATACGACTATCTGAATATGTGTGTATAGGAGTGTAATAGCTGAGAAATAAATAAGTCGAATGTTCCTGCTTGACTCAATTATCAAATGCTTTGAAGAGACCTCTCTGTTGAGATCAGTGGATTACGAATCATCTATTATAATGCATGGCACTTTAAAGACTCAATGATTATTTATGATGATATATTAAAAAGGTTAAGGGGCGAACGGCTGATGGCAATCGGTGATTGACGATTCACGACGATAGGAACTGTGGGGTCAGGTAATAAGAATTTCTTCACCATTGACATTCATTTCTTAAATACCTTAACAATCAAGTGGCGTAGCGGGGGGCAGTGACAAGGGGATCGAGCCTTTTTTTGTTTGATGTATGATGGCAATGCCACTGGCGAAGGAAGGGGGCGGGCACGTGCCCCCCCCCCCCCTCCCCCAAATTTTACGTTTTTATTCTAGATCCCCCTAGATTCTGAGTCCTTGCTTCGCCTCTGTAAACAATGCTACTAAGGTCTTCGCTGAATACTGCAGATATTGTTTAGGTATGTAATATCATGATTACCTCGGAATCCATTGTTTCCAGAGGGATGTTTAAGGTCTAACATCCCCCTGGATGAATAGTGATGAGGGATATTTAGTAATCTATTCTGCAACACTCCCATTCATGCTCAGTTAGAATGAGGTATGGATAAAATATTTCGCAGCATGGTCTAAGACAAGCTGGAACAGCTTGACTTAGACGTAGAGGAGGTACGACCCACGCGAATATCGTTGGGAGGGTGGGTGGGCCGTCCTGCACTCTATCGCTGTTCGAAATTCTGAGCAAGAATGGTATTATTGAGCCTCGCTCTGCTTTATATTCCTTGGGTTACGTAATTCACGTGCTTATTAGCACCCCAGCACGATGGAATGTAGTAGTTATACATAATTTCAACTTTTGCATATCATTAGGAGTGTTGTGAATAGTAATAATAGTGCGCCTTTGTTTTGAAATATAACCTTCCTATGGTCCTTTTTCTCGCCCACTATATATAACCAAAGCTTTTTTCTTTTATTATATTCATTTTTCACTTTTATCTTAAGTGGGATTCCTGTAGACGGACCAAGTAAAACTGACTATGATTTGGACTGATTTTGAAAGAGTTCATCCTTGAGTGCATCCAGTGTAGCGTGTCTTTTCAAAGTCATATAAAATCTGCAATCTTTTTATTACACTAACATATATCGCTTATAAATAAAATAAATTTTGAAATACTGGAAATCTGTTTTACGTTCTTTTTTAACTACGAATAGATATGCATACTAGAAGTTAAATACAGCTTTTTAAGAAAAAAGCTTGGTGAAGGTTTTGTTGTATGTGGCATGTTACTTTTTACATCTTGCATGTTGCATGTTACTTACCAAACTTATAATGTATAAATAAGGGTTAGAGAATAAACGCGATTGCTTTATGGGATTTAGAGCTCCGAGCATTGATAGAAAGTCACGAGGGCGAAGGAGCGAGGAGCTTTAAACCCCATAAAGCACGAGTGTTTATTCTCTAACGTTAACCGATTTAGAATATAACTTGAGTCATACTCATGAGACCATTGTTTGTATGCATTTGTTTGCTATGTTGTTTTTTTTGTTCCCCTCCCAAGAGAAAATTAATCTTTGAATAAGAGTAATATACGCCTTTTTTTTTAGCTTTGAAATAACAGAAATATAATGAAATGTTCTGTTCATTAAGAACATGTATGTGATTGTCTGTTCCCCAAGACTTAAGAATTTTATCGAAAATGTACATATAGTCAGTTGTAACTGTAACATGAAGAGACGTAAGCGGCCAAGGTTTCTGTCGACAAGTTTCAATATAATTTCAAGACAAAGTTGTAAGTACAAGTTTTGAAGAAAAAAAAAACCGCTTTTTGAGTTTTATGTCATAAAATGTTTAAAATGTTAAAAATTGTAAAAAAACAGAAATATGTATTTTTGGAAAGTTTCATTGCTATAAATTGAATTCAAGTGAAGCTATTTGAAATCAAAATTACAGAGATTTGTGTGTGTGTGTGTGTGTGTGTGTGTGTTCAGTGATATGTTTACTTCCTAGCCTCGTTGTTGTGTTTTTCACGTTTTTAAAATTCGCTAAAATTCCCATAACTTCTCAAGAATGTAATATTTTTGTCTTAAACTTTGTAAATTTGTTGATGTCATTCTAATCTATAATTTTAATGTAGCGGTCAACATCGACTGAATCAGTGAAGGAAAAAAGCGATTAAACACCAACATGCAAACAAAGAGGAAATACAGAAAGATAAAATAAATATCCCCTAACATCCATTCATATTGATGATCACGGTGTCACATCTAAATTCCTATTTTTAAGTTTCGGTGTATTTTAATATGAAATTCACACATACATTTTTCTATTTACAAGCAATAACTATTTTATTTCATAATTTACTTTGTTGTTTTTTACATAGAATTGATGTAGACTGGTACAAGAATTACTTTCCATAATACTGAGTTGTGTGAGTGTTATTCATTACTAGTACAAGAGTCTTTTAGCTGCTTGTCTGAATTCAGTTAGAAAAACAATATAAATACAAGGACTGAAGCAAGAGTTGATTACAAAAAGAAAACAAAGCAAAAAAATTAACGTAGATTTATCAATAATGCACCAGGATCCGGAATTTGGTTGAAAAACTGAAAACACTCCGGCCAGGTGGAAAGCTACAAAGAACTCGTACAGAAAATCTGGAAGATAACAACAGGTGTAAAGTAGAAGCGAACACAAGACCATTTTCACTGCCTTAACTGTTCGCTTTCTTCTAGTTCTATTCTGTTCGTCAGAAAAATTGCCTTGCAGCAAAGTTCGACGTGATTTCCAAAGTCTGAATGAAGTCATGATATTAAATATCACAACTAAACACGTTATAAGAAGAACACAAACATGAGTAAAAGAATATAGGAGGAATTTAGTTTTCGATAATTCTGTTTTGCAGACACCGGTGCTTCTAATTTCGGTGAACCAAAGTTCGCATGCCGAAAGTCCAATAGGAAGCAGCCAAGAGCAAGAGACTAGTGCCAGACGTTTCTTCAACGTGTATGGACGAACTCTGTGTACAGTTAACTTGGTAGATCGCAACCGTTCCACACTTATTATCAAAAGAGTAGTCAAAGTCACAAACTTGGAGGTATCTTTGAAAAGTTCATAGGACTTACATAAGATGTTGCCAAAAACGTCATTATCCCAAAGATCCCAGAGATGTGGAAGATCAAATAGAGAACGAATACTTGCGTATGAAAAAATGAAAAGCAATAAAAATATCTGAAACGGCCATGTTGATGATCAAATGATGAATGTTCCTTTTCACGGTGAATCTGGCAGCGAGGAAGATAATCAAAATATTACCAAACACAGCAAATCCACCCACTAACAAGATGGACATTAACTTTACAGTTAGTACAAGATCTGGATCACTGGGTCCACTGAAGCAAGATAAACTGCTTTGCGTCGTTGGTCGAAATGTTCATGGTTTGAGCTGAACTGAGAACGATCCTTTCCCTTCCACCTTCAAACTCCCACTGACTTTAACTGATGATTCTAAACATAAACATAGACCTTAAAATCATTCAAAACAATAGAAGAATAAGCATGTGACAAGCTTTAGGGTATCTTTAATATAATCTAGATTAACATTGTTTCTGGACTAGTTTTCACTACTTGTTCAGTGCATGCCGCTGCTATTGTTTACTTTAGTTTTCATAACTAAAATAAAGTTAATTTTACACTTGATTAAGATATCATGCAGTTTCATGAAATTATTTTTTCTGAGCTAACAAATAATCATGTTTGCTTTAGTTCATTATGTAATGAAGGTCGGTCTAAATGAATTTCTGTGTCTGTCTGTGTTTGGTGAGAGGGTTTGCAAAAGGTAAAGTGAGATGCAGGGAAACAATGAAAACGTGGTCGTGTCTGACGACGTTTGCGGAAAGAAAAGACGCAAATCGTACACTCTCTATTTATAGGACGTTCGCGGGCAAATGCGTTTCCAATATTTCTTTTCTTCATATTTCGCATGGTCATATGTCGTCGTCATAGAAGTTCCATGAGCAAAGAAAAAATTAGGGTCACCGTTCTCGTTGAGAAGTGAGATGAAATCAAAGTACACCATTCCTTCTTATCGAAAATCGCTTGCTCTCAATACATACAAGTTGAGCATTAAAGTCAAATTGTGTAGCAAAGCTAAATGGGTTTTTTGAAACAATTAATCGTCTTATTACCTATAGATAAATATTATGTGTAAATAGTTATGAATATCTAACAATTATTCGCCGAAGTCGAAGTAAATATCGGTGAATATTTACCGAGCAACGAGTCTCTAGAATTAGCCCGTACGTAAGATTAGCTTCTATCTAAAAATCAAGTTTCGGTCATCTCTTTATGTTTATTTTTGCTGAATGGCTAGAAATGTTCATAATACTATAGTTAACTCTATAGTTAACTCTTGTTTCCGTATCTGAATGTGTTTTTGAATTAAGTTTATTGCGAAGCCCATATAAAACAACAAGTAAACGAAAACATTCAAAGCTCCATAACGTTTTGGTCGAAAACTATCAAAATAAATGAAAATATTTTGATCACCTGATCAAAAATATATGTTTTAATTCGTTGTTAAAATTATGGACTATTAACGAGCTTTAAAAGTGATTTGAAAGTCTTGTCTCCTGTGTTTTCAGTCTTCTCGGATCGAGGACGACGAACCATATTTTGAGACTCCGTCTGTCTCGCTTTTAACACGTAGTATCAGGCACCGCGGAGCCCCCCCCCCCCCCACTTTTTTCCTTTTTCCATACTAGTCTCTTATATTTTTCAATCTTAGCCCCCCCCCGCACTTTTTTCCTTATTAGTCTCTTATGTAGCCCCCCTCCACTTTTTAGGGTGCTCCGCGGTCCCTGTAAGATCCATATTTGGATTATTGAGATCCATATTTGAATCATTCAGATCCATATTTGAATCATTGAGATCCATATTTGAATCATTGAGATCCATATTTGAATCATTGAGATCCATATTTGAATCATTGAGATCCATATTTGAATCATTGAGATCCATATTTGAATCATTGAGATCCATATTTGGATCATTGAGATCCATATTTGAATCATTGAGATCCATATTTGAATCATTGAGATCCATATTTGAATCATTGAGATCCATATTTGAATCATTGAGATCCATATTTGAATCATTGAGATCCATATTTGGATCATTGAGATCCATATTTGAATCATTGAGATCCATATTTGAATCATTGAGATCCATATTTGAATCATTGAGATCCATATTTGAATCATTGAGATCCATATTGAATCTTTGAGATCCATATTTGGATCACTGAGATCCATATTTGGATCACTGAGATCCATATTTGAATCATTGAGATCCATATTTGGATCACTGAGATCCATTGTTTTTGAATAAACATCATGGCCTTGCACGTTATATATATTTTTAAAAAACTAGTATGGAATAATCAATATTGTAAATCCTGCATACATAGGGCAAAGTTACTGATTGGTCAATGGAGGAGGGCTTTTAGGCAAAATTGGCACTCTAAATTAACTTCAGGTGAATGGGCCAACGACTGACAAAGGCGGGCGAAAGTAGGGGGATTTGGGGGCATCCCTCCCCTCCCCCAATTTTGAAAATTCAGACCCTCGGAAATGCGATTTCCAGTGACTTGAGTGGCATTCGCAATATATTTATTAATATCATGATTACCTCGGGATCCATTGTTTCCAGAGGGATGTTTAAGTTCTAACATCCCCCTGGATGAATAGCGATGAGGGATATTTAGACTAAATATCCCTCATGAATATAATCATGAATATAATCATGAGGGATATTTAGTCTAAATATCCCTCATCACTATTCATGAGGCATGGTCCCTCATATGACAATCACCGGGACCATGGCTGGGTCGCATTAACCCAATCGAAAATTTTGAGCAATGACTCTGGACTACACACTATTGAACACCCCAGCACTTGTGGGACCCATTGAATAATCTTTGCGCATGCGTGGACTAGCCGAGAATTTTTCTTACTATTTGTGACGTAATCAAGACGGTTTGAAAACACCTCATTAATACCGCTCTAGGCCAACCAAAGTGAATTAGAATAAAGCACCAAGAATGAATGAATGCTGGTTCAATTCGCCATTGTTGAATTTAACAAAGGCAAATTCCCTTAAGTATGCCGCATATCAACAGCTTTGTAAAACTTTGTAATTTATGCACCGTACGAAAGCTAACATATTTCCTAAGAGCAGTTTTATTCCTCGGTAATCATAATATTACAAACTAATAGCATGAAATTTCGGGTGATTAGTGATTAAATGTCCCCTCAAGCCTCGGGAGGTTTAGTTAAAGTCACTCCGCCTTCGGCGTCGGGACTTCAACAAAACCTCCCTCGGCTTTCGGGGACATTTAATCACTAATCACCCTCAAGTCATGCTATTACTTATAAAAAGTTCGTGGAATTACCCTTGACCTGTACTTGCTCGATTTTTTTTTTCGCACAGAAGAGCCTGCTCGATATATTTTTTTTTGAGGTTTAAGAACTTGCTCTACATATTTTTTGGGGATTTACGCAACCACCCCCCTCCCCCACTCCCCCAATCAACTATCTAATGGTCCGTCCCTAAACTCATCAGTTATTTCAGCTGCAAGTGTTATTGTTCAAAAGAAATTCGTTTAGAACTTCATTACATACACGAACAAAAGTAAACATGAACAATTCATGAACTCAGCAAAATTAATTTTATAAAACTGCATGATATCTTAATCATATGTGAAAAAGAATAATGAGAAACTTCATTTCAGTTATGAAAACTAAAGAAAACACGAGTAGCCGCATGGACTGACTACTGAGTGAAAACTGGTCCAGAAACAATGTTAATCTAGATTTTATTAAAAATACCCTAAAGCTTGACCCATGCTTATTCTTCTGTTTTGAATGATTTTAAGGTCTATGTTTATGTTTAGAATCATCAGTTAAAGTCAGTAGGACTTTGAAGGTGGAAGGGACAGGATCGTTCTCAGTTCAGCTCAAACCATGAACAGTTCGACCAACATGACGCAAAGCAGTTTGTCTTGCTTCAGTGAACCATTGATCCAGATCTTGTATTAACTGTAAAGTTAATGGCCATCTTGTTAGTGGGTGGATTTGCTGTGTTTGGCAATATTTTGATCATCTTCCTCGCTGCCAGATTCACCGTGAAAAGGAACATTCATCATTTGATCATCAACATGGCCGTTTCAGATATTTTCGTCGTTATTATTTTTTCCTATGAATACAATACTTCTTTATTTCATCTTCCACGACTCTGGGATCTTTGGGATAATGAAATTTTTGGCAACATCTTATGTAAGTCTTATGAACTTTTCAAAGACACTTCCAAGTTTGTGACATTGTCTACCCTTTTGATAATAAGTGTGGAACGGTTTAGATCAACCAAGTTAACTGTACACCGAGTTCGTCCATACACGTTGAAAAGACGTCTGGCACTAGTCTCTTGCTCTTGGCTGCTTCCTATTGGACTTTCGGCCTACGAACTTTTGTCAAATAAAATTTACCATTTGGGGGATACTCGTGAGTGCGATGAAAAATACTCGAGAACCACTTTCCTTTTTTATTCTTTCACACACGTTTGTATTCTTCTTATGATGTGTTTAGTTGTGATATTTAATATCTTGACTTCATTCAGACTTTGGAAATCACGTCAAACCTTCCCGCAAGGCAATTTTTCTGACGAACAGAACAGAACTAGAGGAAAGCGAACAGCTAAGGCAGTGAAAATGGTGTTCTGTTCGCTTCTACTTTACACCTGTTGTTATCTTCCAGATTTCCTTTTTGAGTTCTTTGAAGCTTTCCACCAGCTCGAAGTGTTTTCAGTTTTTCAGCCGAATCCCTGGTGCATTATTGATAGACCTACGTTATTTTTTGTGCTTCGTTTTCTTTTTGTAGTCAACTCTTGCTTCAGTCCTTGTATTTATATTGTTTTTCTAACTGAATTCAGACAAGCAGCTAAAAGACTATTGTACTAGTAATGAAAAGTACTGAACTCAGTAGTGTAAGGAGAGATTTTTCCTAAGGGACGGGACGTGAATAAGAAAATACAGTAACAGAAAAATAATTATATCTAATTAAGGAAAACAGATGTTGTTGTTCGCCGCAGTGCCATAAAGTCTGAAAAGAGACACTGATAGTTCGATCCCAAGATAGAGAGCAGAAGAAAACATGACAAGTAAAAAGACTGTTCAGAAACTGCTCATGTTTGCGGAATCGAGATGTCAGTACCAATGAAACTAATTGCGGCAAAGGAATAATTGACAGATCGGCAGATGCAAAACAACAAGTCTTAATTGGAAATGTTGCTGAGATGACATTTTGGAGATAATATTATCTTGTAATCATAAATGACAATTTAGGGTTTTGCTAGCTCGAATGCTGCTGAAATATTCATAGCAGGGCGCTGTCAGCTAATGCCTGATATCCCAACTTTGGAGCTAGCCAATTTCGTTAAATTTCGTTTAAAGACTAAATTCTAGTTAAGCACCTGTTAGATCGCTTAATGATCTAGCGATGGTATAACTTTGGTTTAACCCCAAGTACGATGAATAATAGAATTTTAACATAGTTCAAATTCCTCCTCGAGAATTGGGAACTAGTCGATTATTATTCACCGTTCTTAGCAACCAATCACAACGCTTGTAAATGACGTCAACTGATATTAGGCTTGACGTCACCTTGTCAACCTCGCAACCATTATTTAAGGGATTGTAGCACGTAGTTTAGATACAGAAGAGAAAGTTACAGAGTTGGATACAGAGTCAGAGAAAGACCCAGAGTCTACAATAAAGGCATCAAGTACAACCAAGAAAGTATCCATATTTTGTGCCACGAAGGGACGAGCTAGTTCCCCGCCGCAAAGGCAAAAACCCTCGTGACGGTAGTATGGAAAATAATTCAGTCTTGTACTATATCAATTCCATGTATAAAGAGTATGAAGAAAATGAACAAATTGCATGCTAAAAAATTGTAGTATGGAAAATAATTCTTGTACTATATCAATTCCATATATAAAGCGGAGTATAAAGAAAATGAACAAATTGCATGCTAAAAAATTATTTCTTCTTTACATACACGAACAAAAGTAAACATGAACAATGATCAACTAGAGAAAATATAATTTCACGAAGCAAGTATATAGTCAAAATCACTGGAATCTTTGATTTGGGATAATTAATTTTTTAGTACTTTCCGCATCATACCGTATACTTAGCAAAAATAATAAAAAGCTCATCTATTTTCACTTAATGTTGACGGTAACTGCGTCGCACGTCAAGCATTATACATATAGAAATATAGTTCAGTTCGAATGTAATTTTTGTAAATTATGCACTAAGTTGTTTGCAAATTCGAGGTAATTATGAAATGTAATATACATGACATCATAATTTACTGGCGGGAAAATAAGTTATTAATAGTTTAATTAAAAATATAGCAATTTAAAAAAAAAAGTTTGGCGAATTTTTTTTTTGCATATTACATACCAAGCTCGAAATGCACTGTTGGCGAATGGGCGTTAATCCAATAAGCCTTTTCACACTTTAGGGGGGGCGCGGGGCCTGGTATCGATTCGGGATAAAATCCCAGCGGAAGTGTGTTTTTCCCCCTATGTTTCTTGTTGTTTGAAGCGATTTTTCTTTTCAGTTTTTGCTGCTTTGCCAATAAATTTTTCATATTTGCCGATCGAAAACAACTCTGAGGTAAGTATTCCTTCATTTTTCATTGAAAAAACGAGTAACCACTGTAAAAAACCTTTCTTAATTTATGAATTATGGTCGGCCTTTTAATCGAGCTGTCAAGTAGGCCTAGATGTAAACAAACTGAACTTTCTACACGTGGCAGAAGTTTTCCCGCTAATTAGGAAACAAAATAGAAATGGAAGAGAAGGAAAATCGTGAAAGTAAAAACGTAAGCGACTTTTGACGCTTTAAAGTCCCAGAATTAAAGTCATTTTTACGCGATCGCGGTCTTAAAGTAACAGGAACGAAGGAGGTGCTCACGAACTGGGAATTTCAGTAAAACCCAGCGCGGCAGAAGAAAACAAGCATAATAAACACGTTCTATCAATGCTCGGAGCTCTAAATCCCATAAAGCACTCGCGTTTATTCTCTAGCCCTCACTTATACATCATAAGTTTGGTAAGTAACATGCAGCATGCAAGATGTAAAAAGCAACATGCAACAAAACCTTCACCAAGCGTTTTTCTTAAAAAGCTGTATTTAACTTCTAGGTATACATATCTGTTCGTAGTTAGAAGAACGTAAAACAGATTTCCAGTATTTTAAAATGTATTTTATTCATAAGCGATATATGTTAGTGTAATAAAAAGATTGCAGATTTTATATGACTTTGAAAAGACACGCTACACTGGATGTACCCAAGGATGTACTCTTTCAAAATCAGTCAAAATCATCGTCAGTTTTACTTGGTCCGTCCACAGGAATCCCAAAAAGTGAAAGTAAAAGTGAAAAATGAATATAATAACAGAAAAAAAGCGTTTGGTTATATATAGTGGGCGAGAAAAAAGACCATAGGAAGGTTATATTTCAAAACAAAGGCGCACTATTATTACTTTAAAAAAGTGAACAGTACATACACTCCTTTGCAGCACTTCGGAATATAAATTATTTTCACCTTGAACAATGTAGAATTAAGGATACTCAATAGCCCACTTTCGATATTCTGGTTGAGTGATCATAAAGTAATTGAAGACGAGGCTCCTGGGAAACAAAGGAATATATTAGGGTTACTCCATTGTTTCCCCGGAGCCTCGTCTTGAATTGCTTTGTGCGTGATCACTCAACCAGAATATCGAAAATGGGCTATTAAGAAGACAACCTAGGTAACTGTTGGAGGACAAAACAATAGGTTCCAATACTATAAGATTGAAATTATTTTGTTTTGTCCTCCAAATTGAGCTGCTATAAAGTCACTTGCAAGGAGTCTATCTATATACTGCACATTATCTGCTTTCTGGATCACTATTTTTGTCCTAAATAGAAAAAGTATAAGAAATACATTTTTTCCCCTAATTTTATCAGTTCAGTTCTCTCTGTTTTCCTAAAATATACTCCCTGGGGCCAAACATTTACATACGACTATCTGAATATGTGTGTCAGTGTATAGGAGTGTAATAGCCAAGAAATAAATAAGTGGAATGTTCCTGCTTGACTCAGTTATCAAATGCTTTAAACAGACCTCTCTGTTGAGGTCAGTGGATTACGAATCATCTATTATAATGCATTATTCAGCTATTTCAAAAAGATGTGATAAAAAGATAAATTTTACACCGTAAAAAATAAGAAAGATCTCTATTTCAAAAAGAGATGATAACTAGCGGTAAGCTAGTGTGGGCTGCGTCGGTGTTTCTAATGAAACAGTTGTGATAAGAAGATAAATTTTACACCGTAAAAGAGAAGAAAGATAACTTACTGACATTTCGGACGCTAGTCCTCCGACGAAGGACTAGCGTCCGAAACGTCAGTAGGTGATCTTTCTTCTTTTTTACGGTGTAAAATTTATCTTTTTATCACAACTATTTCAAAAAGGTTGAGGGGCGAACGGCTAATGGCAATCGGCGCGGTGATTGACGATTGCACGACCGATAGGAACTGTAGGGTCAGGTAATAAGAATTATTTACTATTGACATTCATTTCTTAGATACCTTAACAATCAGTGGCGTAGCGGGGGGCAGTGACAAGGGAGGGGATCGAGCCTTTTTTTGTTTGATATGATACGTTTTTATTCTAGATCCTCCTAGATTCTGAGTCCTTGCTTCGCCTCTGTAAACAATGCTACTAAGGTCTTCGCTGAATTATGCAGATATTGTTAAGGTATGTATTTAAGAAATGAATGTCACGGTACTTAGTGAAGAAGTTTTTAGTACCCTTCTCAAAATTATCTTGAATGCAAGGCTAACATGGAAACACAAAAGAAATGCCACAAATTCCATCGAGAACAAATGTGATTTCTTTTGTTTTTCATGTTAGCCTTGCCTCCATGATAATTTTGAGAAGGTATCATTCCTTCCAGACGTGCAATCGCCAATCACCGATCGCCGTTCGCCCCTTAATAAGCCTTTTTGAAATATCTGTGTGATCACGTCACAGGAACTTGTCAAGTAATATGCTTTTTGAGAGTATCTCAGAACCACTTAAGGATGACACTAGAGAAAAACGTTTCCGCATGCGTGCATTTCAGCACGCTTTCCAAGAATTTACAAGAGTTTTAGGGAGAAAATAAATGCTTGTTTTCTCCGAGTATACAAAACATTTCGCGGGTATGCTTTTGTGAGACCAAGATACTGCATTAATAAAGGCAATATGAAAGAATTAGCCTTAAGTTTCAAGAACTGACTTTAAGTTTTTGCATTTTGTAAAGACTATTTTTCAGGTAAGTGTGAAAGTCAAATTTGCATATTTTTACAACAGCACGAAGACGCTTTTGGCTAAGTTGCATGCAGACTTAGAGCATGCGCAGACGTTTTTCACGCGTGTCCTTAAGGATGCCTCAGCTTCCTTAAAAGCTAGTGTTGAGCCCCCCATCACTGGAGATCTCTTGGTGAGCTACTGTGACGTATTTCGTCTGCTTTTCACGATTGCAATTTACTTGCCGCATTTCTTGTCTGTGTTTTTCTTGAAGATGTTTCACGACAACAGAAACGCGACAAAGAAACTTTTCAGTTGTTTTCGATAGTTCTTTCCTAGTAGCTTTCAAAAACTGCCTTCGTAAACCATCTGATGGAAAAATGTAAATAAAAAAATTAAAATATTTCATGCATTCCTCCGTCAGAACTTCCGCAAATTATCGCTGTTTTATCTGCCCATTTGTTATCCGAGCTGAGATTGAGGTAAAAACTGCCACTTGGCATTGCATTGAATTGTGGGACTGTTTTAGGGGCCATATATCCAAAATTGCGTCTATTTCGTCCCCTAAATATAAAAGAGTCCCACAATGCACGCGATGCACTGTAATTCAACTCGTCACAGTTTTTCCATCAACCTCAGAATGGTTAATGGACCAAAGCCTTATATAGACCCCTTGCGTGTTACGTCAGAGCAGCTCAATTTGAAGGGCAAAACAAAGGAATTTTAATCTCCTGAGAATTGGAACCTATTGTTTTGCTCTCCAAATTGAGCTAGTTTCCGAGGTGCTGCAAGGGGTCTATTAATACAAGACATGTTACACGATGACAATAACATGAAAAAACGATAGAAATCAAAGTCCTTACCTGGATTGGCACTGGAAAATGCAGAACGCTTAACATAAAATATTTCCCAAATAATTCCAATCAAACCAAAAAGACCCAGGAAAACACAAAGAGCCGTTAGTACTTTGATAAAGAGATTGGTGTTAGCATCAAAAATACCAGAAGATAACTCAGATGCCAAGGGCTCATTTTTGACCTGAAAAAGAAATAAGGAAAAAAAGACAAATAAAATCACAATGGTGCATTGTTCTCTTTAACGCGCCATATTTTAAGCTTTAAAGCTATTTTTTGTAGTTTTGATCTTTCGGTTTTCCTTCCTCCGTAAAAATAGATGTGCGAGTTCAGTGCTGTTATTTCAGAATTATTACTGATGTAGAAAACAACGAGAATGTGGATTAAAGCCGCATGTACGCTGGTTTATAACGACCCATAAAGCATTTCGGTTTGACATCAAATTTGAGCGGTTACTTAAAAACAACACTTTTCATGTACAGTGAAAGATAACAAGCTATTGTAGATGCAAAGCGCCCCTCAAAGTCGAGAATAACAAACCACTGACTATAAAATAAAGGGTTAATAATAAAGGATTTAAGCGTAGGAATGTTTATCATCACGGTACCGTGACTTTGAAGTCAACACCAAACTTTAAGGCTAATGGGCTTTTGTCACACAGCGGCCATATTGGTTGAAACAATGGGTTTCGATTCCCTTGGGTCCCCTTGCCCTCGCTTTGAGGCGCTTCATAACGTTCCAAACAAATTGTTTTTCCCTCTCAAGGGAATAAACATGGCCGCCTTGTGATAAAGGTCCATGGAATGTCATGGAAACACCTTGATTGACATCCACCAAAACCTGCTTCGTCGCAACGACGATTTCGCACGTTCTATTGAGAACAGCTTATTTAGTTTAATCAGTTCTTTTTGAACAACCGTCTGAGTTGAAGTTCCTGAAGCGTTTTAAAAGCTGCGCGCATGGATGTCTTATTCATTCTTTCATTCAGTCATTCTTTTACCCTTTATGCAAAATTCCTTGGCCACATTTTTTTTCTTACTTGATTTTTCCTAGAAGCTTCATACTCATTTTCATACATAAATAAATTATAACTTTTCCGTTTATACAAGTCTATGAGTGCTCAATACTTTGGGTAGGGCGAAATACATAAAGTGCAGGCTGGAAGTAGTTAACTACTTTTAACCTGTGCTTTATGTACTCATTTTCATAACAACGCGACCCGGCCAGACAACTAGCTAACTAACTCGTCTGGGTTAACGTTTTTGGCTTCCATCAATCAAATTTTCAACGGTCTAAGCTAGTGAACTTTTGATCAACGGCAGCCAAAAACAGACGTCTTGGGTTGTGCTGGTTGTGTATTACGAAACTGGGTGTAAATTGCATTACAGCATTAGAAACTTAAATATTTTCGACGTACTTACCTTCACCGCCCGTGCATTATCTTTGATTGCATCAGATATCTCCTTGGCATTGCTTCTTGTAAACATTCGCAAGCACCTGTTTAGTTTGGTCGAATTGCCAGCCGTGACGATCCCATTAGCGAGGTTTATGTCGTAAATTGTTTTGATTCTAATAAATGGTTTCTGAAACAAGTCACTCCTGCTTCCTACAGCAAACGAGTCGAGCAGAGCTCCTTTGATGCGGTGGTTTACAAGGTCTTCGTATATTTCATCAAAGGAGTCGTATTCTCGCTCTGAATAATAACAACAATAAGAAAAAACGAATTCAGTTTCTTTTAATTAGTGTCAAAATCATTTTTTTATTTCAGTTTGCTTGCTTGATTAATAAGCCTCAAGCAAGATGACGTTTTATACCTACACTTCCAGAATCCCTTTCGGTAGCATTGTTTGTTTTGCTAATTTTCACTATTGGTTTGGAATTCTCAAATGAGTTTCAATATTTGAATATGTAAAAAGATTTTGAAAAGGATTGTGAGAGTTTTGGTGTGAAACGTCATGAGGTTAGGGGTCTATTGAGACTGCTCTTGCTGTTCGCCTCTAGCGAGAATTCAATGATATACTATCAAAATCGCAGATAGATTTTGAAAGGTAAAATGTAAAGTATTTCTTTCAGTTGAAATTTAACTGATAGCAATAAAAGTCGACGGTGCGCACGTACTTTCCTAGTACCTTTTAGAAGTCGAAACAGACATGTGGATTCTGAGAATCGAACCGTGGACTTCCAACTCCGAAGGCCGCGTAGTAACCAAAAAATATTTGCCAGGACAGTCAATTGGTCCATTTTCCATCGAAAAACTTTACGGAGCACAATTTTCAGTTTATATTAATAGACCGATTTAGCCTGGGCGTAATGTTTTCCCAATTCAAATCCCTAGGGGATCATTTCTTTGTTTAATGGTTGCACATGAGAAGACACATGAATATGGATGCAACTCAAATGAAGAATCTTATTCTCAAGACCATGTGTAATTCCCTGGAGTATCATTTCTTTGTTTAATGGTTGCACATGAGAAGACACATGTATATGGATACAACTCAAAGAAATAATCTTATTTCATCAGTAACCGCTGACACATGGGACTGCTTTCGCGACCCAAGAGCGTCTCAAGTTTGGTGACCTTTTACAAGAGGCCTGAACATACCCCACGATCTTTGGGTTCATTTCCCAGTTTCTTTTCAACTGGGCCGCGAGGGGATAGGAAATCTGTTCTCGGAGGGTAATCGATGATATCCGAGATCTAGAAATATATTGAACTTTGCCACGGAGCATCACTGATGCATCAACATCTGCTTCCAAATGGCGTTGAGTAGTCTCCCCTTACCTTTATTCATTTTAGCATTCCTTCGAATCCCAAAGCGGTACTCAAAAGAGTTTTTCAAAGCTCCGGCCTGGAAACACCAAAAAGTATTCAGAAAAGAAAAGAATAATGCTAATATAATGATGCTATCTATCTATTCTAAAAACCATTATCTTGGAACCAAAGGAGCATGGTTTTTCCCTGCTGACAGAGTCTAGGAACCTCTGCGCAAGGCAACAGGGAATGTGCATGGTTTTACGACGTCATAAGGTTTTTAAAAAAGGCAATAATTTATTGTATAGGAAACGCTTGTTTTCTAGATAAGACAAGAGTTCTGTTTCACACCTTCATTCCGTAAAGACTTCCGCCTTCGTTTACAGCAACAGTGGTTAAAGAAGCCGCGATATTCCCAACAATCATGCCAATAAGAACAACACCAAACAATGTCCATGCCATGGTTACCATGCGACCAGCAACAGACAAAGGACAACGATCGCCATATCTAAAAACAAGCCGAAAAATTGGGTTACTATTGATTTCTTTCAGTGCTACGCCGGTGATTGAGACCAAAGTCATGACAGATAAAACGGGCAGGCCGTAGCAAGGGGAGGGGTTTTCTAGTTTTCTCCAAAAAAGTAAAGTAAGTACTGATGGAATTGAATTTTCATTTGTCGAAATCACGTTTCGCTTTGTGCCCCCCTCCCGTTTTTCAAGGCTTGCTACGGCCCTTAACGGGCAATAAACTACCGTCAGTCAAATAAATCGGTAGAGCATGTAAAGGTACATGAAAACCTACTCTAACAGTATATTTGAGTGATGGTAGTCTATTGCCCCATTTCCCTGCCACAACTTTTGTCTCCATGACTAGTACTATGGCTATATGGCTATGACTTAGATCTCAATACTGATATTATGAATCTGTAACATTGCAGAGTTCATTTTAGTCTCAGATTGGTACTAATAATGAATGATCTGATGAAGAAGAAGAAGAAGAAGAAGCTGAAGTAAAACAAAAAGAATTAATACTGATATCTTACCCAACTGTTGTCATAGAAACAAAAGTGAACCAGAACCCTTCCATTGAACCTTTGGAGAATGACTTTGGAAACTGTTCTTCGTTCTTTCTGCACTCCTGTTAAAATAAAAGGGAAGTTGTATTAGAGAAAATTTGCTTTTTATTTTGTCTCAGTCCGCGCAATCACATTTGAGTAAATTTTCTTGTTTGTGCTTCTAGAGTTTTCTCTGATCTCTCCTTTTCCTTATTCTTAGTCGATGTCTGGGGGAACTCATTGGAAAGATTGCCAATCCAATGCGTTTAGGTAGAATAGAGGCCATGGAGAAACAAAAGAATGATTACGATTTCTTTATTGTTTCCCCCAGAGCCTCGATTTTGATCTTTTTTGTTTGTGTTTGTAATTTAATCACTCAATCAGAATTTAGAGAGCGGTCTATTTGGCTGTTAAGATCTTGGTTCCGGCCTTAGAGTTGTAATTTAATGGTGAAGAACGTTCTTCTATTCTCATTACCCATCCTTCAACTTTGCATCCATATTTAAAATGCTTAAAACCAATAACTTACCAAGAACCATATCAGACATCCTGTTATAAAGGCAAACAACAGCGAGAAAAGAACCAAAGACCAGTTCTCCCAAATAGAAGCTGCCATCTCACGGGCCATCAGCCCCTCGGTTGACGTGGCGGTGAGAACAAAAGCTACACCAGGCGTTCCAACCAAACCTAAGAATCCGTATGGGACCTTGTAAACTTCCTGCGTCCTGTAGCTGGCAATAGGAAAGACTATGTCGGTCATTCCATCAATTTGTATCTTCAGAGTTTCCAGATGTTTTTCTTGGGCTGGCATGTTGTATCCGTTCCGTTTCAGGTCAAGGTAGGACTTTCCATGTTCCTTACAATATTGACAACAATGAAGCACCATTTGTTGAGCGATCGATGGAATGATGCCTGATGGGATTGAGTCGTTACCCGAGGCGTTCACGTAGGGAGGGAAATGCAACCAACTAGAGGACAACCGCTTTTGACATCGACATGTTTCTGGAATAAACGTGCGTTGCAAGAAAGCATTCTATTAACTTTTAAAAATGACCATACACATACACTTATCTTTAAAGGTGATAGATTAGTGGCTGTTTAGTTTTGCCGTATACCCCAGGGTATTTAAAGATATCTTATATAGCCAAGATAGATGTGCGATAAGAACTGAATGCAACTCCACTCCAAAGGTGGTGGATTAAGGCCCGTCTTCTATTACCTTATACCCCAGGGCATTTTAACATATAGCGTATAGCTAACGAGATCAACCGCCAACCGGTTGGCTCAGTTGGTTGAGCATCGGACTATCGTGTGGGAGGTCGTGGGTTCAAGCCCCGGCGGCCGGATCAACACTCAGGGTCTTGAAAAAACTGAGGAGAAGGTGCTGCCTTTGTAATAACATCTACAAATGGTCAGACCTTCAGGTGGCTCGGATGATCCCGTTCATGGCGTTCCCGTCCCTTCCAACTTGAGAGACGTTCAAAGAGGGCCACAGGTTTGTCAGTTGAATTACTGTTACGTGCTACCCTCAATAATTTTTTTAACGACACACTCACCTCCAAAGGTGATAGATAAAGGACCGTCTCCTTTTACCGTATAACCGGATATTTCTACCCGATATCGTGTAAAGATATCAAGACCGGTCAACACAAATCGCGTGTTATCTGCAGGTATTCTGATCTCCTTAGTTTCACCCTCTTCGATGTCATAGTCGCCCGTAGACACCGGGGTGTAGTATAGACGATATCCTAGTAAGATCCCCGGAAGACCATGTGGTGGTATTGGCTTCCAACGCACTGGAAGGGAGCTTGTCGTCGTGTAATTCTCGGCAGTAAAATTTCCAGGGCTCATATATGGTCCTAGAAATAGACGTACATTGAAATATAAAGATTCCTTGAGAAATAAATAAAAAATAAATGAATGAGAATTAACATTGGATTCCACAGATAAAGTAGCTCGTCTTCCACTGCATTCCATGGAGGGAGAAAAACCGGAGAACCGCGAAAACCTCTCAAAGCATAGGGAGAAGCAACGAAAAAAAAAAAAAAAACACTATTAACATGCAACACCAAGTCGGGGAATGGAACAAGGGTCGCATTGGTGAGACACGCAAATGCAAGAAAAAAATGTTTTTTATGCAAACGTCAAGCACTACTGCGGTCGGGTATTTTAATTTGCGTTGCTCGTGTGAACCAGGCTTTAGTCTGTGTATGCTGTTTGTGCTCATGATTCTGTTTGGCTGAGTGCAGCTCTTCCCTAACATGTGAGAGGAAAGACAATGTATGATAATGATCGACACACAGTTGAGTCTGTGTATGCTGCTGTGCTCTTGTGATTGTGTTGGAGGGAAAACATGCCTACACAAAGCGTCTTATACTAACTAT
This sequence comes from Anthopleura xanthogrammica, assembly GCA_964019055.1. NCBI lineage: Eukaryota > Metazoa > Cnidaria > Anthozoa > Actiniaria > Actiniidae > Anthopleura > Anthopleura xanthogrammica. Next base: position 26,754,061 of record OZ025206.1, on the reverse strand, counting down.
TTTCATCAGTTCTGATAATCCGTGTAAAAACTGATCCATCTCCTTTTACTGTAAATGCCACCAAAGTGATCTCATGCTCAATATAGCTATCAAGATCACGCAGTGTGGTCGAGAACTGGTCTGGTAGGAAGGATAGTAAAGTAGGTGGGTCTGATTTTGTTGTATCTCTGATAGTTATTTTATAGCCGCGAATGATGCCATTCTTGTATCCATCGCGCACTTCATCCCATCCTAACCAGATACTTGTTGGGTCTGGGAGGGTGTATATCAGTGTCATTGGAGGACGGTCTGGTTCTGGAAAAGGCAAATTGTATTATATTAGTGGTCCTTACCATATTACCCCCACTTTAAAAAAATAGGTTATAATTGATTGATTGACTGATAAAATTCTGATATTATTAGCCGTTCCGTGTCTGAAGAAAAAACTGGGTCGAGTTGGCATTGCAGTGCATTGTGGGAGTATTTCGTCCCTAAACAATCTCACAATACACTGCAATGCCAACTCGACCCAGTTTCTTCCTCAACCTCGGAATCCTTAATACTTACTGTCTTCGTCAGTGCGGGTTACCACGACAACACTCGCGTTACCATCCTTGTTAGTTACTGCAACAACATAAATAGAATATTCCACGTACTTGTACAGGTTCGTCAGGTTAGCGGTTGTCTCCATTATTCCTACAGTATGGTTCAAAAGTGGCTTGGAGAAAGGAGTGTTAAGAGCGCGATAATATACCCGATAGCCTCGAGACACGCCCTTTGTCAGCCTCGGGTCTATTGGTTGCCAGGAGACACGAATAGACGTGGAATTCAAAAAATGCGCTGTCACGTTGGAAGGAATATCTTGAGGAGCTAAAAGCAAAAAAAAAAAAGGTAATAGTCAAATAGACACAAAAGAAAACAATGGAATTTGGGTCTACTAAAGTGTATTAGTCTAATATCTATTTCACGGGTTTAGTGACTTCACTCTGTGTCCAGAGAGCCTTTTCTCAGGCTAAGTGTCGGATAGTTCAGTATTAGTAAGCATATCTCGGCAACGAAAAGAGATATCAAAGAATAGCAAAAGCCATTCTTATTTATTTTATAAGGGCTTTCAAATCATGAAGCCATCCTTTAAGGCTTATATGCACTTTAAACAAACCTTGCTCGTCTGTTGTTACTCTGATTCTAGGAGACCACGGGCCATGACCAACACTTGTAAAAGCGCGAACCTGTACCGTGTAATTAGTCCAAATATCCAGCCCCGAGATAACAGTACCCAGTTTACTGTTGATGTAATTGCCTTTGGATGCCCCGTTCATTTCAAAGAGAGCCACTTGATAATATCTTATTATACCATTTTCTAGACGTCCTGGCATCGTTTCCCATTGGATAGTTAAGGTGGTTAGGGTTGGATTAACGGAAAATACGTTGACTGGTATGCCGTCTGGAACTGAATGGACAAGATAAAATGAATGAAAAAGAATGAAAGGAAGAAAATGGGAAGGAAGGAAGGAAGGAATAAAGGAAGAAAGAAAGATGAGACTTTAACTTATGCACGTGCATTACCAACATTTCAGAATAAAAAATAAAAAAAATGCGTTCTCTGATACCCAAAGCTTATACTGCGCGATATTAATAAAAATGATCAATCGCGCATAACATATGCTTAATGTAATATCGACTTATATGAATATTATATAGTTTGGAATGCAAAAAAGTAAAAAAATCTAATGATAGAAAAAAATTCTAGAATAATGATAATAATATCAACGATGATAATAACTAATAATTAATCAGAAAGTGACTAACAATAAGCCAACCTAAAAAAGATATGTCTTTAATTTTATTTATTATGATTACTCACCATCCTCTGCTGTCCTTAAAATCACAGGTTCAGAGATATTACCATCACCCTTTACAGTAAAGCCAAGTATTTGAATCGAATAAAGTCCATATTTTTCAAGTCCAGTAAGGTCCGTGTGTCGTTCAGAATCATTCATTACAGTCTTGATGGAGACTCCTGTATGGCTGGTTTCATAGCGTATTTTGTAACCTAAGATAATGCCATTCTTGTGTTTTTGAGGTATTTCATTCCATTGTACTTTTATAGATGTGGAACTCGTATTATGTGCGGTAAAGTTCAAGGGTGGATGGCTGGGAACTGAAAGAAATTCGATACCAAGTAAAAACGTGGGAATACGAGCATTAAAATCGTGCAACTTGTCGCGCAACATTGTTCAGTTGCAACAACAACATTTTGTTGCGTGACTTTGTTGCAGAAGTAGAAGCTCTTTCTATTCTCTGCTAATACCCTACTATCTTTGTAATACTCTAGCATGAAATATTTGTAAGAAAAAAATCTTACGGGGTACAATAAATTGTTGTTGTTGTTGTCTGCTCGTAGTACCACGCGGGGTGGCAATACGAGCAACATTCGCTCTGCAACTTTATTTCTTTTAGCTTTTCTTTTTTCTTTTCTTTCTCTCTTTTTCATATCTTCTATCTGGTCGATTATTATGTAACGTTGGCCCAGATAGGCTGGTCTTAATATTTTGATGGATTGAAATAATCCGACTACTCCTAAACCAAGAAAACTATTATAGGCGAGCTTGGCACACCTGTCCATTAATTATACGGACACTCATCTATTGCGGACACTTGTTTTTGTCCCAGTGACGCGAATTTACTACTAACTAAACCGGCTCAATACATAAAGTTTTGCTGTTCGCCTTCTCTCGGTATCCGTATATTAACGTGGTTTGAATTTATTTACAAATATCGATTAAGAAAAGGCGATTGTCAACTGCACTTACCATCTTCGGCAGTCGTTACATTGTAGATGGGACTTGGAACTCCATTTACGGTAGTTACTGCCAAAATCTGTATGCCATACTGAGTGAAGGGTTGGAAGCCTGTCAGTTGGGTGGATATTGTCCCACTAGATACCGCTCGCTTCTTTCGATTGGAATCACTGGGTAAACTACCAGAGAATAACATAACAAATATATATGTAGTATATAAATATCTGGCTGTATTGGAGACAGGCGGCAAGCAACATGCAGCATACAAAACCTTCACCAACGTTTTTTGAAATAGGTATATGCTTCCCATATGTTAATGATGGAGTCACATAAGGCCGAGTCATTAAATAAACAAACGTTAATTGGTTTACACGAACGAAATGAAAACGAACGAATGAAAAATAGTTCAGTCCTTTAACATAAATAAGAATTTTCTATTTAAAAATGTGTACATTTAAAAATAAAATAAAAAAATGCGGAAAGATTCCGACCTATAATTATTTTTTTAGGATTTCGATGCAAATTTTCAAGGGAAGTGGGACGAGATAAAGGTGCCTTGATGAAACCTCCTGAAACTTAGCTCTCTTAATCCACTATGGTACCAAGTCACTCACCTTATGGTAACATTGCGTCTGGTGCTCTCAGGGTTTGATAATTCGAAGGTTATCAAGACATAGCTAGTTACTTCCCCATTGATTTTAAACCTATCTACAGGTCCCCAAGAAACGCTTATTGAAGATGAAGATGATAAGGTTGGTTGAACTATCACGTTAGTCGGGGATCCACTTGGAGCTGAAAATCAAGTTAAAAAAAACACTTTGAAAATTGCGCTTTTGAATTCAGTGCAACACATGAAAATTCTACACAAATAGACCTCTTTACCTTCGTATGCAAATTGCCCATTTCAGACCACATGACATTCCCTCGAGAAATCTTCTCTTAATAAAATATTTACAAATGGAAAAATCAACTCCCAAGAGTGGTCTATTGCGAGTTTAGTGCTAAGCAATTTCTGCAACATGCATGGGGTGTTGCTTTAAACTATCATTCGACGGATACGTAATTGATTTTTATGTATTTTTGCTACTTCAATTTTTCTTTAAGACGTCCTTAATTTTTTCCTTTAAGAAAATGTGGAGATATGATGTTCACATTAATCATTGGTATCTAATGCGCATGCTCAATTATTTACAATCAAACAAGTTCCCTGCTCTGCGCATGCCCAGACGATTATTTGCAGTTCGGTCAAACACTCACAAAAATTTGGAATAGATTATTATTATTATTTTAATTTTTTAATTTTATTAGCTTCGCCAAATAACTAATTATGTATAACAACAAATCACAACAAGAACAATGTAAGGCAGGGTAACCGCAACAGCCGTGGTAGGCCAATTACTGCGGGCCCGTACTATCACTAATAAAACATATACCGAAACTATAAAATCAGTAGCAGCAGGTTAAGGGTAGTGTAAGGCTACGCGAGGTTTGATAGTGAAATGATAACGCGAGCTACCGAGACCATAAAAGACCTTTTAAAATATTTTATAGTAAATTTCTCTCGATGGTATGATGCTTTGTCCGAGCATCTTTTAAGATTCAAATTGTATTAGCAGTGATTTCGCGTTGTCATTGGTTCAAAGGATGCCACTAATGCGATACTGTGACTTATATAATGACTACAGCCATATGAAAACTAATGTATTGGCTTACAGCTACTTACCACCTTGTTTAGTTTTGATGGCTATTTTACTAGCGTTTCCATGTCCTTTTCTCGTGAATGCCCTGATGGCGATTACATAATCAGTGTAAGGGTGTAATCCATCGATGCGTAATCGAGTAGACGTGTTAATCTTCTTATCATAAGAAATCTCGTCCCTCAATTTGTCTTTCAGTATTATTCTGTAACCAAGTATTATACCGTTGGCCTCTTCTCTTGATGGTGGTTGCCACACAAGAGTGACTGCGTTTGACTCTTCCTTTTGTTTAGCGATATTTTGAGGTGGACCATCTGGTACTATTAAACAGAATAAGAAGGATTTTCAATATACCCTTTTCACCTGACGTCAAAGCATCTCAATTTGGAGGACAAAACAAAAGAATTTCAATCTCCTGAGAATTGGAACCTATTGTTTTGTCCTCCAAATTGAGCTGCATTCCGACGTGCTGCAAGGGGTCTATACATTGCTTTATTACGACCCATAAAGCATTTCGGTTTGGCTCATTTGCATCAAATTTGAGGGGCACTTTGCATGAACACAATACTTTTCATGTGCAGTGAAGGATAACAAGCTGTCGTATTTATGCAAAGTACTCCTCAAAGTCGAGACTAAGAAACCAGTGAATAGGACATTTTAGAGAATGAAAGAAATTTCGACTTGCTAGTATCAAACTACTTTATCTTTCATCCCATAAGCCTTTAATCTGTTTTTGATTACTTACCATCTTCGTCAGTGGTGGCGAAAACAGGCAAGCTGAAGTTTCCTCTGCCTTTGGAGGTAAAACCAGCAATTTTTATCTGGAAGGTTTGGTACTTTGACAAACCGGTGATATTTGCTTCAAGGGACGAGCTGTTGTGGTAAACCAGTTTTACAAACGTTCCGTCTTCTTTGCTAACTTCAAAAACATAACCTCGTAATATCCCATTTGTGTTCTCCACAGGAATTGGTTGCCACATTACGAACAGGCTGGTAGAGCTTACATTGTACGCTTTAGTTATGTTGGGAGATGCATCTGGAACTGAAGAGCAAAGTCCGTTATGCATCGATTAGTGCCAGTTTTTTTTATGAATATATATTTACCTGTTTAGCTAGAGCCCATAGACCCCTTGCAGCACGTCGGAATGCAGCTCAATTTGGAGGACAAAATAATAGGTTCTAATTGTCAGGAGATTGAAATTCTTTTGTTTTGTCCACAAAATAGAACTACTTTGACGTCACGTGAAAGTCTATCGAGTCTATTCAGTAATCGATTTTGCGAAATTAATTTATTATTGAGAAAAAGATTTAATTCATAGAAAGATTCTTGGAAGTTGTATATCAGGAAGGGTTCAGTTAATATGTGGAGTTGGTTGTGCGTATAGAGACCAATAGCAAGGATAAAGAACTTAGGAAATTTACTACGCTTATCACTTGAGTGAGAAACAGGAAGGTTTAGAGACATCAGTTTTGTCGTGACAACTACAATGTTGTTAGGGGCAACGGCATAAGGTAACAATAAAAGGGCGACAGATGAAACATGGCTCCACCAATCAGAATCTTCTGTTCCCACACTCATAAAGGAAATGCCCACGTGCCTTTCCGATCACCTTGTGCCGTTGCACCTAACAACATTGTACTCTTGATGGTAAAACTTGTCTCTAAATTCTCTCCTTTATCACTCAAGTGATAAGCGTAGTATCGAACCCTAAAACAACAAATGATTTCGATAACATTTAGACCTTTATTTTCAGCTTGGGCGTATTCATAGTTTCCCATTTAAGACCACGTGTTATTCTCTTGAGAATAAGATTCTTTGTTTGACTTGTATCCACATTCATGTGTCTTCTTATACGCAACTATTAAATAAGGAAACAATACTCTAGAGAATGACACGTGGTCTGAAATGGGGAAAAATTACGCCCAAGCTAAAAAGATTTATATTAGTAGAAGCATGAACATGTTAAATAGTGTTTCCAATAAATAACAAAATAAAGTTTTTTTAATTATAGTTTCGAAATAATAACAGTCTGTATAAAATGTGCCCGTAGCCAAGTGGTTTGATCAGTTACTATTGGGGTACATGTTACGTCATAGCTACCATGTTGGTTGACGATAACAAAGCATTCCTCATTAGCTTCTCTTGTTATATCAACCAACATGGCGGCTGTTTCAATGTTATTTATATCTGAAGGGATTTTTGGTCCTGTGGTAAACGTACCTTCTTCTCCTGTTCTGACGTTAGCTATATGACTGTAGGGTCCAATACCGATGACAGTAAATCCCGCTACCATGACCCTGTAGAGTGTAAATATCTTCAGTCCTGTCACGGTGTAGGATAATGGCGTCGCTGGTACAGAGACATTCCTGACATTCCCAGGTTCAGTGTCAACGCTGTAGCACACGCTGTAGCCCATAATAATCCCATTGCGCTTGTCTGCTTGAATTTCTGTCCAGTTAACGAAGAAACTCGTAGAGTCGATTGCTTGCGCAAAAACTTTGGATGGAGCCATTTCTGGGACTGCAAAGTACATTGAAAAAATAATAATAATAAAGGTTAGAGAGTTTTTGGGCAGATGAGATCGCGCGTGTCGAGGATAATTCAATACATCAACCGGCTTTATTTAGACACGATAAAAAAAGCTTGTGACGTCATCGCCGTCATTTATTTAATAAAAGGTATTATCATTCAAATTATTTTCTCCGTCATTTTGATTGGCCGAGAGAACTGCAAATAACTGCCTACAAATAACGGTCTGCTCATGCGCATTACGATGCAAAGCCATTTTGCTGCAAATAACGGTCTGGTCGTGCGCAGTAACGTTGCATTTGACAATGGCTCACTTCCCTGAACTGATAAAACAATGAACTGACTTCTTTGTTATTGTTTGACTTGTGCGCACTGCCCCTCAAATATTAAAAAAAATAATTTGAATGATAAAACAATTATTGAACTCGGTTATCATGAAATATCGAGATTTGTTAGTGTCTTGCAAACTAACAAATCACGATATTTTGCTCAACCTCGTCCAATAATTGCTTATCATTAGCATCCCTTTTTAATACCACCAACATGGCCAAAACTTTCTTGACATTTGGGAATGATTTCAAGCCATCACACGATTTCTGAAAAACTTATTTGATAATTGAAATAAGGTTTTTTACACATTTACTGTCTTAGTTTATCAAATCAACCTCGATCTGGAACAATTGTTTGACGCTCACTCTGCACTCAAGGAAAATAGGGAAAGGTCTATAAACACCAAGTAGTCTAACAAAACTTACCGTCCTCTCCAGTCCAAACAAAAACATCCTGACTATATGGACCAACTTGATTTTCCATTGCTACCCCTGCTACCTGTACTCTGTGCTTGCTATATTTATAAAGGCCTTCAAATACAACAGACTTGTTTTGCGATATTGACAGATCATGATATTTAACAGACTGCCATGCCGTTTCTGGTCGATCAACTAAATGAACATGGATGTTGTATCCAACGACAGGTCCCCGTAGGTGGGTCTCATTTATGTCGGTCCAGCTGACTGCGATAGACACTGATGAGAGATTCCAGCTTTGTACAGTTTGAGGAGGACCAATAGGAGCTAAAAATAGAATAGAATGACTGAAAATCCAAACGCTAATGGAAAAGCAATCATTCATTTACCTATTTTATCTCTTACTTATTGATCAGTTTTAAATATTGATAATGCCAAAAGTTGGTTTCCATGCAATTAATAATAATAATAATAATTTTATTTCGAAGCATCTAAACAAGGTCTCGATGCTTTAACAATATGACAATAAAATAATATTCAAAAACTCATTAATAATTCACAAACCTTTGGTCGAATTAGAGCGACCATACACGTCACGTACATGGACCTTTATACCCGATAAAGCCATCTTCATTATTATTCAAGTGGTCTTTATATAAAGACACACGTGTGTCTTTATATAAAGAATACTAATGAGGACGACTTTATCAGAGATAAAGGTTACCTCCGAGTTTAGATGAAGACTTAGAGCCTCATCAAGGTCAGTCTCACATACGATCACCGACGACCCACGAAAGTTAGTCGACTAGCAATCCTGTCTTCAGACTGGCATGCTCTCTTCAAAATGTGGGAGCCTTTTTGGGACTGACTGAGTGCACGTGACAGTGACGTATAAACCTCGACTGCGTATGACAGTTACGTACAAAGTTCTATCGATGTATAAAAGTCCATGTTCGTGACGTGTATGGTCGCTCTAATTCGACCAAAGGTTTGTGAATTATTAATGAGTTTTTGAAGTAGTTCAATAAACTCGTAGATCGTGTTTTATCAGGTCTAAAACCACTCGGCTACGCCTCGTGGTTTTAAACCTGATAAAACACTCCTACTCGTTTATTAAACAGTACATATAGACAAATAATAAAATATAAAATGATAAAAGCATAACGATAAAAGCATATATATATATATATATAAATAAATATTTATGTGTATATACCGAATCGAAATACAATGTGAATTACAATGTGTCTTAAAACACGGGTCACTTTGCAGGAGGAGGTTTAATTAAAGAAATTTAAAGGAGCCGGAATAGTCCCTTTCACAGTTCAAGGCTCCATCTTGAAAGGTAGCTGTGCCTTTGCATCGAAGCGAGACGAACGGTAAATATGCAAAGATAAAAACTCAGTAAAAAAATACGAAGATAATAAGTCTTTACCATATCATTTTACTCACCGAGAATTCCAGTGGTGATGTTGACCCCTTTGGACACTCTTCCTTCTCCTTCCAGTGTATCAGCCCTCACAGACACCACATAACGAGAGGAGTATTTATTTACTGTCAGATTATATGTGGTGGAGTCACCTGGATCGTCCTGCACCACGTCAACTTGACCATTGTCTGAAGGATCCTCACCGTTGACGTAAAATAATACGTATTTTTGTAGAATCCCGTGAGTAAGGTTTTTGTCTCCCGGATTCCACTGGATTTTTATCTTCATGGTATTGCCGTAGATGCTTTCTTCTGCTGGCTGTGGCCCTTTTAAGTAAACTGTTGATAAAATTATACTAGTTGTGTTACAGATTGAACTGAATAGCATTCTTTTAAAGCTAACTGAGCAAAGACAAATACTGCTCGTATTCTTAGTCATTATCGGAGGATCTCTGAAGTTTACGCACATTTAGAGCATTGGAAGCATGGGTTCGTACCAATGGGACTACTTGCATCTCACCCGACCGACCATCATGTGGTGATCAGATATGCTTGTTTACTGCCCCCCTTTCAAAACGTTTTAACGAATCCTGAAGTACCCTCTGGGCTGATCAAAGTCAGGGCACGGCTAACTCCCAGATCGAATTGGAATTGAATGTGTTAGGTTTTAGAAGGAACGAATCCGGAGAACCCGGAGAACCTGTAAAAAAAAACCCTAGAATGGGAGGCCCAAGAAACTACCTTACAAGAAAATATTTCATAATGATACTTTACCATCGTTTGAAGAAAAATTAAGATCTGAAATGATATCTGTGGTCTGTTCTAAGTATGATAGAACATCATCCATCTGAGAATATCCTCGACCATAGAACCAAATGAGAAGGTTACAGCCGGTAAAACCCTCGACTGAGGCGCCTTCTTTTTTCCTGCACAACGCAAAAAAAAACTTGATTATGTTTCCGAAATTCTAGCTGCACTTTAGATTAATCAACTATGAATCAAGTATGTTTCAGGGGAGGTGTTGGTGTTGGTGTTGGTGTTGGTGTTGGTGTTGGTGTTGGTGTTGGTGTTGGTGTTGGTGTTGGTGTTGGTGTTGGTGTTGGTGTTGGTGTTGGTGTTGGTGTTGGTGTTGGTGTTGGTGTTGGTGTTGGTGTTGGTGTTGGTGTTGGTGTTGGTGTTGGTGTTGGTGTTGGTGTTGGTGTTGGTGTTGGTGTTGGTGTTGGTGTTGGTGTTGGTGTTGGTGTTGGTGTTGGTGTTGGTGTTGGTGTTGGTGTTGGTGTTGGTGTTGGTGTTGGTGTTGGTGTTGGTGTTGGTGTTGGTGATGATGGTGGTGGTGTGGTGGTGGTGGTGTGGTGGTAGTGGTTGTGGTTGTCCTCAATAGAGGGTTCGATTGTGGTTTATGGGGGTTCTGACGATCTATATCAGAGATGGACAAGCTTGAGCTTTAATGCTGAATATTTTTTCGATCCGTTTAATGTTGTAATTTTTTTAGCTCTCATGAGCTTCCATTGTTGATACCACAAACATGTTCGCCATGGCTTTGTCATTTGACTCTCGTGGGAATGCTTGTAGCCCAACAATACAACGAGGTGGTTGTCATACAACCCAAGGTCATAGTTCTTGTGATAGTGGATACTGTCATTGAAAAGATTTGTTTGGACTTACCAAAATTTTATTTCCTGACTCTTTATTATTCCTTTCATGTTAGCATCTGAGATCTGCAACAACAAAAACAATCGTGCGAACTTCCACTTAGCACGTGTTTATAGCAGTTTCCAGTATCATGCTATGCAACTCGTAGCCCTGCGAGCTGCACCCTAAAGTTTGGTTTTTACTCCCGCCCATCCTGATCCAAAATAAATTAGTCGTTACCTTTTACACTTTTTACTGGCAGCAGTGAAAAACCAAGTTGTACTTAAAAATTGCAATAATTGCTAACTTGTTACTTCTGCTGACCACTTATGAATGAGGTAGCGTGTTTAAAGGGCCTGGGTTCGAATCCCACCGCTGCCATTCTTTTTATCTTCAAGTGTTGTTTCTGCTCATCTAAACTACTGTCTGTAATAGTTCAGTAACATCCATCTGGTAGCGTGGCCGAGCGGTCTAAGGCGCTGGTTTAAGGCACCAGTCTCGTAAGAGGCGTGGGTTCGAATCCCACCGCTGCCATTCTTTTTTATCTTCAAGTGTTGTTTCTGGTCATCTAAACTACTGTCTGTAATAGTTAACATCCATCTGGTAGCGTGGCCGAGCGGTCTAAGGCGCTGGTTTGATGAAAATTGGAAATGACTTGAAATTTGGCTAAAATTATCTATATGGCCCCAATAGTAGCTAGGCAAAATAATTTCTTAACAGTCAAAAGTGGCGGATAAAAGTTGTCAGTTATTTGTAGCATCTTCATTGTTACTAAATGACGTCATACATTCAACCCTATTGTTCTTTTAGCTTTTAAACCAAAATTCCTCAACAACAAGTGGCTTCCAAGCTAAAATGTTTGCCAATCCGGTTTTCATAATCATAATTGCAGCGGCGGCGGAAGCTGAAAATCATTGGGTGGCACTACAATTACAACTACGAAATACAAATGCCTTTAAAAATATTTATGATTGATAGTTAATGATCTATCCAAACCACAAAAAAATAAGTGGGGGGCCAGTGCCCCCCCCCACCCCCCCCCCCCGGGCCCCCGCTTCCGCCGCCCCTGAATTGAGTCATATTATCCTCAAATATTTGAATTATTCGGACTTTAAGTTCCCCTTTAAGTGCCCCTTTAAGGCACCGTTGTCATTATTAATGTTGCGGTTTCTTTAAGTGAATTTGCTTATACCATAATAAAGCATGCTTCAAACATGTAAGCCAACGTTTGTTGTCCGAATGCTGCGGGGCACCAATTTTGAAAACCATAACACCACAAATTAATGTGATCCGTTTACTTACGTTTTTTGACATGCTTGTCGTTATGTTTAAGTAAATATCGCTTTCCCTATTCAGTAGGTCGTCATTCCATTTTTCCTTCGTCAGGACGAAACTTACATTCAGAAAAAGATTCTCTCCTCCTGGAAAGACAAAACGAAATTCAATTGGATGTGTTCAATTCATAATTTCCTGCGTTCGTTTCCTTCAATACGTCTTGATACCACAACTATATATAAAAGCGGCTATCCTCTTTGAATCCTTTTCTTTCCTTATTGATCATATGCTTTAACTCCTTTACGATGGGAGTAGCAAGATAATGGTGTTAATTAGGCTAGTTAAAGAACTACGAAAAGGGTTCTGGTAGTAGTGGTATAAAGCAGACTGCACAAAGTTTTTCGCCGTCTCGTTATAGGTAAAATATGTTATCTTAGGCCCGGTTTAGACATCGAATTTCAGATGTGCCGAATCTAATGCAAATGAAGTCAAACAATAGGTTTTGCTCATTTGCATTAGATTCGGCACTGGCATGTAAACTTCGATGTCTAAACCGGGCCTTACAGTTGATTAAATAAAGATTCCTTGCATTACTGTCCTGTTTTTGTGTGGGACAAAAGGAAAGAATTTCCTTCTAACTTTTGAGGATTGTAATCTTTTTCATGTTTAAAAAGCTTTTTATTGTTTTGACCCCCAGGCAGGGATTTAGTGTAAGAGGTTGACTCTATAAGCTATTCTGAAGTTGAGGGGGAAAACTTGGTCGAGTTGGCATTGCAATGTATTGTAGTACTGTTTTATGGTACAAAATAGACGCCATCTTTGAAACATGCCCCCTCCCCAAAAACAGTTCCACGATGCACTGGGATGCCACCTTTTCTCCTTAACCTCAGAATGGCTAATTTTAAGGGGGATCAAGAAAATACTGCGAAAGTGATAATATTTGTTGTTATTAAATAAAGTAATAAAACTCCATATTACCTTTATAGTAGTTGTACACATTAGACAAGCTGTCCAAGTACGTTTTTGAATTCAGCACAATAAAGATGTCATCTATAGAGGCGTTAGGTGCACCAACATCACTCTGACCAATAGTGAAGTAATCATTCGTAGTGCTATAGTAGTATCCTTCCTTACACCCTTCCCAGATCGTGACAGTCGCATTCGTCGTGCCATTCACGTAAACATCGAGTATGTCATTATCGTTTCTGTAATGGTATACAACGGCTAAGTGTATCCATATGCCTCTAGGAGCCTCTACCACTCTTGTACATCGAGCTTTTTCATGGATGACACTAACAGCAACATGAGGAAATGACGAATTGATCTGGTGAATCACAAAACCTCTGTCTTGCCAGTTGACTAATGTCGAGAAAAAGGCTTGTTTCCCACCGTTTCGATTGGTAAAATGGTATTTGATCCATAACGAAATGGCAATGCCCTTATGACAGGATCTGGGATGGAAAAGACAGTTCCTTATAGTTGAACCGAAATGAAACTTTATGGCGTCTCCTGTCGCGTTCAGCATTAATGCACCATCAATGACTCCTCTTACAGTTTGTCCTCCGTATATTTTTGAACTCCACTGGTCATTATTAAAGTCTTTCAAGTCGTTCGGATGGTCCAATGGCCAGTAGAAGACTGATGAATAATCCACCACTCTATCGTAAGCCAGTTTTGGATATTCTGTATTTTTTAAATTAAAAAATGTTAACATTTAAAATTTGATTATCTCAATAACTTTTATCGTTTTGTGGGTGGCGTTCTTTCCTAGCATTGAATTCTTCCATTAAGATACATACTTATTATTTGAGAGCCACAAGTTTATTAGTGTTTCTACACTATTTCGTGTAATACCCTCGTTAAATAAAGACGTTATTATTATTATTATTATTATTATTATTATTATTATTATTATTATTATTATTATAAGACCAAACGTACCAGATTCAATCGCCATGAGAAGAGAGTGTTTAGTTGAGTATTTCGTGGAAAGTTTAGTGGTATTGTATCGTAGTCTATCGTCTGTCAAAGCATCTTTTCTGTAACATCTCCAGAGTTTGACCTCAGTTATATCCTTTCTTCGATCATAGCGCGCGTAGACTTCGGCCAAGCCCATCAGATCCCTGCAGAATTTGTCTCGTTGGTCTTGGAGGTCTGAAAGTACAAAATCATTTCATAGCAATGAAATTAACACGCATTTCTTCTCATGGTCATTCAGTTTCTATTACATTTTATCCCACACCATAGAAAATACAGCCAATCAGAAAGCAGGAAAGCCGTTGTATACTCGTCGGTATTTCACTCTTCCTTCCCATCATGCACTGCGCGTTGAATCTACGCATTGGTATTTTCTATGGTGTGGGATAAAATGGTTATACAATGGTTTCTCGTGGCATACTGTGGATATCCCACTCGTCACTTGTATTTTCTTTGTATACAAACTCGCCTAAAGGCTCGTGTGTATACTAGAAACTACAAGTGACTCGTGTGATATTCCACGGTATGCCACTCGAAACCATTGTATAACTAGTATATATTTTATTATTACCAACCACCCAACCAACCAACCAACCGACCAACCAACCAACCAACCAACCAACCAACCAACCAACCAACCAACCAACCAACCAACCAACCAACCAACCAAACAACCAACCAACCAACCAACCAATAAACAAACCAACCACCCAACCAACCAACCAACCGACCAACCAACCAACCAACCAACCAACCAACCAACCAACCAACCAACCAACCAACCAACCAACCAACCAACCAACCAAACAACCGACCAACCAACCAACCAATAAACAAACCAACCAACCAATAAACCAACCAACCAACCAACAACCAACCAACCAACCAACCAACCAACCAACCAACCAACCAACCAACCAATAAACAAACAAACAAACAAACAAACAAACAAACAAATGGAAAATCTAATGACTGATCGTACGGAAGCGATTAGAGAGTTTAGCTTGAACCTCGGTCAGATGGTTAGTTGGAGGTTGAATGATTAAAATGGGATCCCCCTCGGAATTTGTATTTCTTATTTCTTCGTTTCCCATCTTGCTTGCATTTTAGTCTAGAACTGCCCTAAAGACTCACCTCTTCTTTCCAGACACAATTCATAGTCCCTGCGTCCAAAGTCACAGACACATTTGTTCAGAACCTCATCACATCGCTCGCCTTTCAGACATGGAGGGTCACACAAAGAGTCTGGAATGATAGAAGATATATTAACTTATTGAATAATTATCATTTACTTCAAAATATATGTTTTCGATTAGACAATCCCCCAAACATCATCAACAACAACAACAACAACAACAACAACAACAACAACAACAACAACAACAACAACAACAACAACAACTGAAAGGAAAAATAACGTCAAACTTATGAAAAAATAAAGTACTAAGCTTTTTTATATTTCCGTAGCCTCGAAAACTTTGATAGGTCTGGTCCCATTAGGTTCCAGTGGAAGGTAGCCAAAATCTGATGTCTGGCATTATGAGTCCCGAAAATATGAAAACGATCTTATATTCTTATATCATTCATTCAACTAATTGTTTGCTATTTAATATACTATAAATATTTCCCCTTTTCCTTCTATACTTTTTTTCTGCCTTTTTGAACTGATGTGTGTAACTATTCTCAAAGTTATTTTTCAAAGTCAGTCCCTTCAATATGTAACATGGAATTTCTATCATCTTTATAAGGTCAATATGCAGCGCACAACTACCAGTGGGAAACATGGGTTGTGTTGGGCTGCTATATGGGTCGCCCTCACCAATGCGACCAGGGTTCGAGTCCCGTCGGGCTTGGTGTCGTATGTGAGTAGATTTGCTCCGGTTTTTCTCCTTCCTTAAAAATCCACATTCAAATTCCAATTCTATCTTGGGCTTTCGCTATGTCACCAGCTAGTCGGAGCCTAGCTATGCATGTTGTTATTTGTCAGTCTGTGATTGTATAGCAAAGCGTAAAAGAAAAGAAAATTATGTCCAGTCTTTGTCTTTTGTCTTGTCTTACCTCCGCCTACCAATACTTCGATGTCATCTGGCTGGAACTCATTACTTCCCGTGAGCGCTTGATTAGCAGGCAAAGCTTCATACAAATCACCCGGATGATTCAAAACTTTCTTCTCCGTTATTTTGATGACCAGATCATTGACACCGAACCTCATTCCCTTTTCCGTGAAGATGATAGCAGTAGGATTTTTATCTGGTCGGACATTAAGCTTACTACTTGTTGCAGAAAGAGCGTATAAAAATGCTTTGGTTGATGGTATTGGACGGCGAAATCCTGGAAAAAATCAATACATGAGTGCATAAATCTTTTAGCAATATTCGACTTACGGTCACCGTGGGTGCCCTTGTTATCCTTGCTTATTCAATAAATGTTTATGGTTAAATTGTTTTTGTTTTGGTAATACAAGCAAAATATATATATATTCAAATGCCAACGGTTTTTTTGATTATATTAGCACAGTAGAGCTGCACAGTAGAGGGTATTTGCTTGAGAAGATATTCCTTAAAACAAGCTGTTGGTCACCAGCATGGTTGCGTGCATAGCTTAGCACATACGCTTACCAACAAACACGACGAAAAATAGCCAAATAATCTACTATCGCTGCGGATTATTACTTTTAAATAAATTTCAATTTGAATCCAATTTCATTTTCCAATTCTTCGATTGCACGTTACGCCATCGCGGCCTCTCGGGGGAGCGTTGGTGCCATTTAACAAAACATTTCTCATTAGCAACCATTGTTAACGGCACCAAAATGCCCGCCATGTTTTTGTCTTTTGACTTTCTTGGGAATGCTTCGAACCCAACAATCCGCAAATGGCTGATGATGGACCTAACAGGTTCAGTTTTACAACCAAACTGTCAGCGTCCACGAAAGATCATATTTTGGGGAGGGAGGAAAATCAAAGATACCGGAGGAAAACACTTCAAGCACAGGAGCTCGAAACAACAAGCAGCCCTGCTCACATGTGATTGCGTGTCCAAGATTTGAACCTACGCCAACAGCGATGAGGAGGCGGCTCACTAGCACACCACCTGTGCTTCCCACAATTAACCGCCACTTGGTTGTAAGTTTTCAAAGTGTTGTCATGCTGGTCAGGTTGAATTTAATTCGGGCATTTTGAGTACTTCTGCACCCTCGTCAACTCCTAAACGTCTCGGAATTTATGTTCGGTCAATCAAAAACACAGTTACTCAGACTATAGTATTTTTGATGGGTGGAAGCCAAAATCCCCAAAATGTATCGCAGCTCCTAAATTTGCCCGAGTCACAGAAGTCTGAAGAAACGTTTCGAAGAAGATGTGCGGGATATTGGTTATTGGTACATTATTTTGTTATATTAACAAAAATATTACTTCATGTCTTACCGTAGACTTTGACTTCCCCAATATTAAGAACGCCATGTCTGTACATTTGAACTGTGACGTATTTCCCGTAGATGGCCGGTTTACAATAAAATGATCCGCTGTCCTTATTTTTGAGCGAGTGTAAGCCACCACATTTAGAAGCGTTCTTGGTCACCCCTTCAAGCTGATTATTGATTATAATCTCAAAGTTATGGAGCCTGTCTTTGCAACATTCAGTATGGCGATTATAAATAACCACTTTGAAAATAAATATTGAATATTCCAGTTCGACCCTCCACCAGGGGTCCTGAGTATTTTTTGTTTTTGTGTAGGTCTTGGTATCTTCATCAACTGCAAACTTTGGTCCGTGTTTTTCGTCAATATTTATTTGTGCTGTTGGGCGTCGACTTGCGTAATTTTGTGATGATGATTCAAGTAAATCTAGGAAAGTTTTAAAAATGCTATAACTACGAAATACTAGCTGAGAACAAAAAAACACCATTGTCAAACCAAGTGAACACCAATGCACATGCAGTGTACACCTCACCTTTCGCTGAATCATGATTAATTGATGTGACAATTGCACTATTATTTAGGTATAGAATAGCCTCTATTATCATTTGGTAAATACTGCCCATGTGGTGCTCATGGACTACTGAAACTCTACGATCTTTCAAGTATAATTTGCCGCTGGCCAAAGTTTTTGAAATATAAGCCAAGGATGAAGGTATCCAAGAAACCTGTATATCATGAGTCTTCGGAAATCCAAAAATGCTTGTTATATACCAACTGTCAAAGTCCATTTTTCTCGTACTCTGATTGGGCGAGAGGGTATCACGTGAAGATGAACAAGTTTCGATGTTTCCCTGGCAACGGCTCTCAGCGGGCAACAATATGTTGTTGACCGATAATAACAAAACCGGAAGTGATTTCACCGGAAACATAAGTTTTTCTAAGTTTTTAAAGTCAAAAAATTAAAAAAAAATGAATATATATTTTGTGTTCTTTGACAGTTGGCATATAATAAAAACCTTATTGACTGGAACCGATCTAGGGAACCCTCATCGGCGAGGGACCACTGAAACACACTTTTTCCCTCGGTCGCAGTCAATAAGTGTTAAATATTGGATGAGAAAGAGGATTATTCCGTTATTGCATGGCTACCATGTTACATACCGGGAGGTGGGGGGAATTCCATAGAAATTAGACAACTAAAATATCGATATAGATTATTTTACTTACCATTATAAGTGCTAACATCAGAAAAACCTCCAAAGATTTGCGACCCACGCCTTAGTATGACAATAATTGGCCCTTTACCAAGACACTTATTATGGAAGGCACTGGTATTCCAGCCATCCTTTAATGCATGGTAGCATGGGATCCATAACTTATCTGAATATCCTGCTTGAGAAACAGCTGATAGAAGCCAGTCCTTATAACTGGGTATGTGATGAATTATATTGGACATTATGCCTATAGAAAAACGTTGAGATTTAACACAGCAAATACTGAACAATTTTACACCAGAGTGGTGCCTAGCAAAGACAAAAACACAGCAGCATGCACGGAGCAAAAAAAGCGACAGCAATAGCAGCAGTAGCAACAACAACACATAGCAACAGCTGCAGCAAAAGTAAAACCACTGCTATAGCAACAATTGCAAATAGCAATATTAGTAGCAGCAACGACAAAAACAGTATAAGCAACAAAAGTACATTGACAACGAGAGCAACAGCATCCGCAACAGCAATTTAACAACTACAGCAATTAAGCAATAGCAATAGCAATAGCAATAGCAATAGCAATAGCAATAGCAATAGCAATAGCAATAGCAATAGCAATAGCAATAGCAATAGCAATAGCAATAGCAATAGCAATAGCAATAGCAATAGCAATAGCAATAGCAATAGCAATAGCAATAGCAATAGCAATAGCAATAGCAATAGCAATAGCAATAGCAATAGCAATAGCAATAGCAATAGCAATAGCAATAGCAATAGCAATAGCAATAGCAATAGCAATAGCAATAGCAATAGCAATAGCAATAGCAATAGCAATAGCAATAGCAATAGCAATAGCAATAGCAATAGCAATAGCAATAGCAATAGCAATAGCAATAGCAATAGCAATAGCAATAGCAATAGCAATAGCAATAGCAATAGCAATAGCAATAGCAATAGCAATAGCAATAGCAATAGCAATAGCAATAGCAATAGCAATAGCAATAGCAATAGCAATAGCAATAGCAATAGCAATAGCAATAGCAATAGCAATAGCAATAGCAATAGCAATAGCAATAGCAATAGCAATAGCAATAGCAATAGCAATAGCAATAGCAATAGCAATAGCAATAGCAATAGCAATAGCAATAGCAATAGCAATAGCAATAGCAATAGCAATAGCAATAGCAATAGCAATAGCAATAGCAATAGCAATAGCAATAGCAATAGCAATAGCAATAGCAATAGCAATAGCAATAGCAATAGCAATAGCAATAGCAATAGCAATAGCAATAGCAATAGCAATAGCAATAGCAATAGCAATAGCAATAGCAATAGCAATAGCAATAGCAATAGCAATAGCAATAGCAATAGCAATAGCAATAGCAATAGCAATAGCAATAGCAATAGCAATAGCAATAGCAATAGCAATAGCAATAGCAATAGCAATAGCAATAGCAATAGCAATAGCAATAAGAAATAGCAATAGCAGCAAAAAGAACAGCAGGAGCAACAGCAGCCACAGCAGCAGCAAAAACAGCAACACTGAATGACAACAAAACAACAGCAACAGCTGCAATAACAAAAATAATGGGAACACCAGCAGCAACAGGGTTTTTCTATGGGTCATTTTTTTATAATTAGAAAGTGTTGAATATGTAATGTGCGAGAGGGGAGAGGACCTCTTCCGTCAATCCATCCGCAGCTCAGGAGAAAGGCGCCTGCGGAAGCCAAGAGTGTTGTATAGACCCTTTCTTTTTCTCAGCTGACCTACCTGACATTTCATTAGAAGCATGCAGTGGATAAAATGAGCAGGAGTTGTTGGTTGATAAAGTGACATTATCCACAGCCATATATCCTCCATATTCCTTCCCCACTATTGCTTCGAAAATAATCTACAGAATAAAAAAATAATACTCTGATTATAAAAGTTAAGAATTTCAGATAATGGGACAAGTCTAATATGAAGCTGTTATATGAAGAAATAGACCTTGAGAGATATACCACTCTTGGAAGTTGATTCTTTCATGTGTAAATATTCTAATAAAAGAATGTCACGTGGTCTGAACTGGGCAATTTGCAAACGAAGCTAAAGAGGTCTATTATATGATGTTCATTCCTAGAGATATTTAGGCATTTGGCCTTTGACGTCAGAGTATGTGATTGACATGTTCATTATCTTGACAATATATTTATATTACGGAAGACTTTGCTCGGTAGAGGAACAACCAAGAAGGAACAACTGACAGAGTTTTGGCTGGTAAATCTTTTATTCTTGCGTTCGCTCTGATTCCAACTCTCTTCTGCTCTAGTTCTTATCTATTCTCATCTCCTTGAATAATTTTCATGCATCCCTTTTTATAGGGATTTTACAAGGATCAAATTGAATGACAGGTTGTCAGAATTATCCGTTATTAACTAGGAAATTTCAGGAGGCGTTGCCTCTTAATCAAATTGGTAAAACTTAGAATATTTAGATGGAGAATGAATGATTCTAAAATCAGTTTGCATATGAATAGGCTACGACCTACAAGGAAGCGTTTGGTCATAGAAAGGTCAATTGTTACAACGGTTTAAACGGTATTAGGGCACGGATTAAGTACCCGATTTACTTAATAAACATCAGGGGGCAAGTAGCCATAAGTCGTAGGGCAAGTTCAGGCCAAACCAAGAAGGTTACATAAGACCAAGGTAGTTCAAGGTCAGGTCTAGGCCGTACGTGCCACTAATGAAAGGCACATGATTTACAGGTTACAACTTGCCTTTTTGACCAACGCGGACTTGTATATCGCATTTAAGACATGCGTAAACAATTGTTAATAATTATCTAATCGATAATAAACATATATTTGTAGTGAAAGGTCTTTGATTAATTCTTGTCCTGTAACATTTACACCAGCTGTTCATATATGTACAAGAGTTCTTTCACAGTGCGACAGCTTATTTTTACTTTTTCAAGGGCGACAAAGTTCGATTCCCGAACTCGATGTCGAATGTGAGTAAATATCCACATGTCTGTTGGTATTCTCTTGTGCTTCGAGAGTGTTTTTCCGGGTTTTTCAGGTTTTTCCTCCCTCCGCAAAAATCAACTTCTAAATTACAATTGGAATGCAGTGGAAGAAGAGCCACTGTTGATTCTATATCTTTTCAATGTGCGCCAGAACAAGGTCGTCTCAACTAGACCCATATAACATCAGGCGCAATCTTTCCCTTTTTCAAAAATCTTTGTTAAACAAAGGAATTATTCTCAAAACCAGACACTGGATACCGACCTGAAAAGCGGTTTCCTCCGAGATCGGTAGTTGAGCGTTTTTCCAAGTTTGATCGATGCTATCTTTAGAACTCTGATCGCCGCCTAGTCTCCATAGCAACGTCTTTTTTCCTAAGTAACCACCCGAGTAGACATTAAGACGCCCTGTACCATTTCCTTTCATAATGTAATGAAAAGTTAGACAGTTTCTCACGCTGAGGACGAAGTCAGTACGGTAATAGACCTTCTCTCCTTTGTATCTAGGATACGATGAATTGACCAGCCAGTACCCTGGAAATAGAAGTCCTGAAAAAAAGATGCATTCCCAATAAAGCTATGCTATGATGAAGATTATTTTTTATAATGCCTTATCACTCGCCCACTCATTACAGCGCGACGCGCAAAAGTAGAACCACATTTACTGTATTCGCATACTTCTGTGCACGGGATTTTTTACGTTAAACAGACACATTTGATGCTAAACTGTCTGGTTTTACCAAAAAAGCGTTTAAAAACTAGCTTCGCAGCAAAAAGCCTTTGCATAGAAATATGCGAATATATTAAAAGTGGTCATACTTTTGCGCGCTGTAACTCTTTTGTTCATTCGTTCATTCATTTATAATTCTATCATCCCTCGCCTTATCTCTCGCACTAGCTCCGTGTATTTTTGTGAATACTCTCAGCTTTTCTTCGCTAAATAATCGAATAGACCCTTACCGAATACGCGTGAATGACCACGAAACAATGACTTTAAGTTGAGGTTGGACTTGATAAAATACAGTAAATGTATGGACACATCAAGTTGGTCAAAAGTCGAGTTGGAGCCATTGTTTCGTATTCACTCAACCGATTTAGGGAAAGTTCTATAGCGATATATCGTGTGACGTAAGCCTTTGTTATTCATGTGCACAATGATTTTGTTAGTAAACATGACGTATGCTGCGCTATTCATTTGACTTACCACTGACTTCTATTTCACACAAACCAAGACTAACATCTAATGCAGTCGTCTTGACGGTAAATGAAACTCTTACTGCCTGGCCTACTGGACGATTATTACAATAAAACCGTCCACGTCTTCGCCAACCAATGTCATGAATGCCGCCGCAGTTACTTGTATTTTGTCCATCCGATACACTGATATTCAAATTATAGAATTCAAGAGATACTTGGTCTAGTCTCACGATAAAGATATCAGTGACTATATACTTATGCTCCAAGTTGATTTCCCACCATGGATCAGGGACTATTTTTGATTTAGCCCAGAAGCATGATGAGTGTTGACCTTGTCTGTGTCCTGAAAATATTTTATTATTTGCGCCTACATTGGTCGAGAACGACTTTAATCCCGTTGAACTCGCAGCATTGAAGGTTTCTCCAGGCTTGAAAAAATCTGTAAAAGACAAATGAATACTTATAGACCCTTTTAATAAATCCTACAATGCTTTGTTTTCTGCGTTTGAGGTCACATTTATTCTTTTGAAATTTGTTCTTTTGAATGAAATTGAAAAGAATAAATTTGGCGCCAAAAGCGGAAAATAAAGCATCGTAGGATTTATTAAAAGGGTCTATATCATAAAGATTCTAAGTATCTAAAAAATATTTAAAACAATGTATTGTAAAGAGTTCGAAGTACCTGTTACTTCGAGAGTGTATTTTTAGTATATTGGTCAAAATGAAAGTGTAGAAGTGTTGTTGATCCTTTCTATTGAAACATTGCTAGTTAGGTAGTAAAAATGCTATTGCGGAATTTGAAATGACGTCATTGATAGCAGCCAAAAGCCTGGTTTTCACTTGAAAGGTAGCCAGGCCTTTGCATCGAAGCGAGACGAACGGTGAGCTTGCATTAACACCTTGGACAATTATTCACATCTCTCTATCGATCATTGCAAGGTCACCGTTCGTCTCGCTTCGATGCAAAGGCCTGGCTACCTTTCAAGATGGCGCAGGGAACTGTGAAGAGGAATACTGGAAGGATCGAACCAAAGAAAGCGTGCGAGGGATTCTGATAGTTGTATAGTTAATGACGCCATAATACAATTGCCGTATTCTCAAGCTTTTTCTGGATCTACTCTTGACCCGAATTTCATATATTCCACTGCCTTTCTTTAAAATCTATCTTTTTCATTCATTTTTAAAAAAATTCGAATATATATATTTTTCCATTAATTTTTTCATTTCTTTTTGTTTATTTTGTTGGAAAGTAGCATCACTTCAGGTACATTCTTTTAACTTTCAGTATGTGCTTGACTTACTTGTTTCCCAATCAAAATGTTTTTCTATTTCTTTCTGAGTCAAATCTGTATCGTACAGCTGCAGATCTGTCAACTGGAAATTCACGGAATTTGCTACTTCCTGCTCCGTCGCCCAGGCCGCACACCCGATGGTAAAGGTGTAAGTATTTGGGCAGTTTACAGCTTGTTTATATGTCATAACATAATCGCTTATTGTGACGTTATCTTGTCTAAGACGCGAACCATTCACTTCGGACCAAGTAACGGTGATACGAGACCATTTGGATGTATTTAGAGCAGGCACAGTGAGATCATATACTCGGTGTTTAATCGAGACGGTGAATTGATGTTGTCTCTTCTCGTTGTATAGAAATGAAACACCACATTTCTGCCCTCCGGCTGATAAGATATATTTTGGAAACTTGGGAGCTGAAGAATAAATAGATTAAAGAAAAATATTTAAAAAGTGGGAGAAAGACAAACATAGAAGAAGGGAAAGTCAGAAGAGAACATGTACATGCAAGTTGCATGAAAATTTACTAGGTAATCAAGGTTAACAAAAGAAACTTAGACACATGCATCAAGATAGAGATACTTATAACTTATTGAGATTTTGACCCGCCAATACGGGTTTACATTGGCGGCTAGTTAGGATGAATTATATATCGTATTGGCCGTTGTCGCGAAGCGACGGAGGCCAATACGGAACATATTTTCTTCCGACACCGTCAATATAACCCGTATTGCTCAAAATCGCAAATAGGTTACGGGTACATATTGGCGGCCCCCTCCCGATCAAACTTATAGGAGAATCCATGCAATCTTATTCATTTTATGCATCATTCTATGCTTTTGCTGGTATTCACCGCCGCCTTCTCGGTTGAATTTTACAAAAGAGTTGACATTAGTCTTTTGTTATATCATCTATCATGGCCACCGTGTCTTTTGTTGTTTTAGTCTCTTGGGAATGATTGCAAACCAGCATGCGCAATGCACAGTTCCATAACATTCCATCCATCCATCCTTCAGTCAGCTCGTCCGTCCGTCTATGTATTTTTGCATCCGTCCGTCCGTCCGTCCCTACGTCCCTTCGTCCGTCCGTCCCTCCATCCCTCCTGCACTTACCTACATATTCAAATACCTCAATCTCATCAGGTACAAAATAATAACTTCCTGCAAGCAAGTGCCGAGCACGTTCTTGAGTGTTGGTGCCGTTAGACGATACAATACAGGATATATTTGACAAGTCATAAGCTTGACCCAGATCACTGAAAAAGACATCTCCAAGGTAAAGGTCGTTCAGTCCAAAAACTGGGCCAGAATGGCTATTGCTTTGAGCTGCTTTGGTTGTAAAGCCTGGTTTAATCTTGAGTTTAAATGCCGGACAGCCTTCCGGATTGATGAGGCTAAATAGAAAAGCAGAATCGCTGCTCATGGCTTGATTTTTACCTGGAATGAATTCGTTAAAAAATTGGTTCATTAATCATACCCATTTTGAAATCATTAGCAAATCCTGCAATCTGATTGGCTAAAAAGTGTGCGATTTAAGCATTAATTGCACTATTTTGGATCATTAATAGCATCATTTTGTCAACCAATCACTTTTGAAGATAAATAACTGTTGAGTATTTGAATATATTGAGATTTCAAAATGGAAATGATTAATAGGTAATAGAACTTCGTGTCGTGCAATTTTGGGCTGAAATCACACTAATGTTAGATTGAAAATAAAAATACGTTTTCATTTGCCAGTGGGGGTGCACGATGGAATGCCAAATAATGAAATTAATGTTTGAATGTGGACTGCCCAGGATGTTCAAACGGTATGGGCGGTAATGCACTCTCCTCTCACCTCTGTGGTTTTTGGTTTGATGACTAAACTTAATCGAGAGTTTCTCCCTTGATTCGAGGGTTTTTCTTCGGGTTCTCCGGTTTTCCTCCCTCCGCAAAACGTACCTAACAAACTAAATCCAATTCGATCTGACTTATAGATCAGCCCAGAGGTTGTTTCAGGGTTCAATCTGTAATCTGGGCAAACGTTTAATCTCGGCAACGAAATTTCAATAATAAGTAATAAATGCGGGATTCCTGTAGATATATGGAGATAAAAGGGTACATTTCCCCTCTTTTAATCAAGACCTCGCTAGGCCCCTGGCCATGCCCTGACTTTGATCAGCTCAAAGGTTGTTTCACGGTATCTATAAAATTTATTTTTCTTGATGATAAAGTCTGGTCGACACCGCTTATATTACACGCATCCAACAGCTGGACCGTGACGAGGATTTTATTGAAAATCAAGTCGACATAAAACAAATTCTTACTCACCTCCCCAACTGCTATCAATGAATCCTCCAAATACATAATCCTTAACTTTAACAATAGTCAAAGTCGAAGTTTTATTGTCACAGTTCGAGTGAAAAGTTTTAGGATCCCATCCATGTTTAGAAGCACGGTAACACAAAGACCATTTGGACCAATTTCCCACTACAGGTGACAACATCTCTTCTAGATGTTTTCTTTCTTCTGTCCTTTCCTCGAGGATACGAGAGATGAAGTTTTCTGAAAAAATATATAACACCAAAACAGTATAAAAAAGACTGTTTCTTATTTATAACACATGATGACAATAAGGATAATGATAATTTTATGATTAAAATGGTGAAGATGATAGTTATCATAAAATAGACCCTTTGCCAAAATGGCGACCTCAAATTCGAACGACTTAAAATTAAACGGAGTTAAAACCAATACCAGCACTAGAAAGAGCACCTTCACTTTAGTAACTCTACGAAGATTCATTATGTCAGGTGTTATATCGGCCGAGAAAACGGTTTTTGAAAATCGACAAATTTACAGACGTATGTGTAGCTGGGGGTGCACGCTATTCCTTTGAATTTTCGGCCGCCATTTTGGCAACTAGTCTATTTAACTTCATCACAACTGGTCTTACCTCCTTGTTTGAACCAAAAAGAAAGAGTAAATCCAGCCTGGCAGCTGGATGGGTTTGATAGACAGTTGAACTTGGTGCCTGTTAGGTCAACGCAGCTTTTCTCGTCACTGCTGAACACGTTGAGATCGATAGAGACATCGTGTGTATCTGTATGTTTCATCAAGGCATTCTTTGTCCCTCGAGATACGTCTTGGAACATCTTAGTCCCATCACGAGCTAGATTCCAAGTGCGATCAACTGAAATTAGATCATAAAATAATTCATTGAATTGCTCTACTATTTCGACATTTCGATTCCACTTTTCAGTTTACACGGCTGCCTCTACATAGACCCTTTTAGCTTGCGTGTAATTTTTATCCCATTTAATTCAGGCCTAAATTCAGCACGGTTAAAATGCACGGTTAAAAAGGCACGGTTAAAAAGGCACGGTTAAAAAGGCACGGTTAAAAAGGCACGGTTAAAAAGGCACGGTTAAAAAGGCACGGTTAAAAAATCACGGTTAAAAAGACCTGGTTAAAAAGGCACGGTTAAAAAGGCAAAGCACAGGGGATCCCCTTTAGAAAAAATTAAAACGTTATCTAAAAACATTATTAAAAGTAAAATTATGAAAAATGTAAAACTAGGCGATTCTGTTCGCTCGTATTATGAAGGACACTATCTTTGTCTTACAATATGTAGATTTAAAAAGGATGTTCCTCTATGTAATTTTCTTTTCTGTATGTGTAAACAAAGCCTTTTCGGCTGACCGAGCCAAATGCATACAACTTCGGTTGTTTATTTATTTTTTTACGATCACAGCTTGCTTTACCTTTAAACGACTTGCACAAGTAGACGTCATAGTTTTTGATGTCACCATGCATCCACAAGTGTGCCTCAGGCCAAGGTATTTCCCCATAATCTCTCATACATCCCCCAGCGTAGTGAGACATCTTTTTGTCCTCAAGAAATGTGGACCATATGGCAAAACCTGTCACTTCTCCAACAAAACTACTTCCTTCAATAATTCCACTGCTTTGGTTGTCCACCTTCTGACCTATGATCAAGGATCCATCTTCAGGGAACTTCGTATTGGTTTCAAAACCTGAGCTGGAATTTACCTCCTTGTCTTGAACACGGAATTTCCATTCGCCATTGGAAAATTGTCTTGCAAAGCAAAACGGAGTCCAGTGTGATCCACTGAAGGCAGCCTCGTCCAAGGCAATAACCCTGAAAACCAAATAAAACAATTTGAATCCAATTGAATTGAAAATTAGTCAGCAATAACGAAATGTGTGTCTCAACCATGCGAGTTGAGCAATAAAATCTGGTTTAAACTTAAAACACGAATTGCGTCGCGTAAATCAACCCTACAACTTGCAACAACTTTTTTCTTGTCGTACACAACAGTTGTGAGCAAGTCGTAGGTAGTTGATTTACACGACGCGATTGGTGTTGTAAGCGTGGCGCAAGCAGATTACATGCGACCGTTGTAAGCAAGAGTTGTACCGTGTAAATCGGCCTTAACAGGCACAACAAAAATTGGCAGAAAGAAAACTCGCGAACTACTGTTTCTGCTAGTGGTAGTACCTCCTCTACGATCCACTACCTCTCTCCCTCATTAAATTCTCAGATCCCTCTGTGAGGACTTTATCATTCACTTACAGTTTTGAGTTAACAAGATAGATTGTTATTTGTTTGGAGTTATTACTGAAACATATTTGGAATCGTTGATTTTCGTTGAACATGGAAAACAGGCAATGAGTTTTCTCTGTTGATGGTACTTTTAGCCAACCACATACTGTGACGTCTTTAAATCCTTTGACTTTGCTGTAAAGAACGTAGGAACTGCTTTGTTCGCCGTTAAAAGAAAGACCATAATTTGCATTGCGCTCTGAAATGAAACGTGACATACTTCAGTAAAAAAATTCCTCCAGGAGCGCCCGTCGTACAGGTTTGATCTAGCCTGTGGTCGAATTTTTCTTCCTTTTCGGAGTCTGTAAGCAAGAAGGTTCACATAGAAAACATAGGCACGCAAAGGAAAACAATGCCACTGTGACCAGAAATATCCGCTTATCAAGTTCTCTATCCGGGAGTCGATGACAGCAGGTGCCTTACAGTAGAATTCGTGAAACTGTAAAGCCGCATGGCACACAATACCATCACATTACCGCGGAATATTGGACGAGGGAGAAATTAGTCCGAAAGATGAGTTAAATGGCAAGCAAATGTTCGAGGCCTTTCCCTTATCCTTCGTGAGTCTCATTTGCAAGTTCCTGGAATAATATATTGTTATTATTGTTATTATTATTATTATTATTATTATTATTATTCAGGGACCGCGGAGCGTAATTTTGCTTGGGGGGGGGGGGGGGGCTAACGACCACCAAATACAGGAATACCTAGGGGGTTTGGGGGCATGCTCCCATTATTGGGGGGGGGGGGGCTATAGCCCCCCAGCCTCCCCCCCTGCTCCGAGGTCCCTGTTTTTATTATTATTATTACTATTATTATCATTATTATTATTATTATTATTATTATTATTATTATTATTACAATTAACGTCACTACGGCAAGAAAGTCCTTGCCTGCTGTAAACCTTAAATTACGAATTTAATTTACCTCTATTTGGCCTTAGTTTCATTTCAGTGTCCACGATGGTTGTCTGCGAATGTTTCCAATTATGCCACCTTATTATTTTCCAATGTGCGCTGACATACTGGGCATTGAGGTGAAAATAGTGATGGGTAATCCAAAACCCTCCTTGGAAACTCCCCGCTAAGTTTTCATTTCTGTTGTGGTCATGATCACGATCATAAGTAGAAAACCAAAGATGACTCCTAACGTTATGCAACATCTTCCCTGCAGTTCCTTCGCTATACCCATACACAACTAACTCATATCTCTTAGACTCATCTTCAATCATCACATCATAAAGATCAAATGCCTTATCCTTGGTTGAATCTCGCAGTTCGATCAAGAGTTGATGATAAATTGAAACGATTCGCTTTATTCGATTATTTCCGAGCCAGAACTCTCCATTTGGATTCCCAAAGCCAACCTTATACTCATTCCATTTGCGATGAAAGTTAACAGAGCCATCCATTCGCCTCTGAAAAACCACCCACCCTCCGCCATTTGTTCGTTGATCACACATAACACTGAAGAAACCGTTGTTATCGGGATTTATGAGATAGAAACCGTCGTTTTTGTAACCTTTGTACAGGAGATCCAAACAGTCGCGACCTGTAAAATAATCACGGATGTTGTTAAAGGGTAGCCTGCGTGCATCATGACAAATACCACGATAAAGTCCGTATGCGTAATAGCGCCCAAAAGCTTGTTCCCAGAGCCCGCAACGGACTAGTACGGTTATATGAAGCGATATCATCAACAGCTGACCTTACTAGTGAATAAAGCTCTGATTTCAATGTTGTTATGTAACTCGATTGTATATTATTTGTTATAAAATAGTTCAGATATAACGCGCGCTCTGATTGGCTGATAGCCGTGTTTACGTGAGGCTATGTAAACACGGCAATTCAATATTATATAAAACAAATAGAAAACGTTATGCCGTGTTTACATAGCCTGATATAAACACTCGGGAAGGTTTGGGAGAAGTCTTGAGCTCTGTGTAAACCTCGCCTGCGGCTCGGTTTTACACAACAGCTCTCGACTTCTCCCAAACTTCCCTCGTGTTTATATCAGGCTATGTAAACACGGTAAACGTTTTCTATTTGTTAAATAATAATCAGTATCGTACTTAACGGTTCCTTCTCTACTCCCGAGATGTGCTATTCATTTACAGTTTAATGGCTCCCAAAGGCCCTGGAATCGTTCATAAGTTTGTGTAAGTAATACGATAATTGTTTATGTTGCAAACTGATCGACATTAAATTTGGAGTTCTATACACTAGCAAAGGTCAGCCGTTGGTGATCAACGAGCTACTGTTGACCAATCATAGATCGTGTTAGAATCGAACAAGTCGAGAGCCAATCAGAAATCGCTTCATATAGCCCTGCTAGTTGGCTGGGGGTCGGAACAAAATTTTGGGCGCTATTACGCAGATCATCGAGGTGCGGAGACGGACTTTACCGTGGTATTTTTTTCAGATTTGACGCAGGCTATTGAGAAATAGAAAAAACCTACTAATGGTCTATCACCAATCGAGCCCTGTGATTGGCTGAGCTACTAGGGGTCTATTAGTGATAGACCTCTAGTAGCGAAAAGCGCCGGTTTTGAAAACCAAAAAATATATATTTAAAGCAAAATCCAAAACTTTTTGCATCCTTTTATTGGACCGATTAGTAGGTTTTTACTAAAACAATTAGACCTATCGCCCTCATGGCCTACGAGTCAATAGCCCATTCGGCCTTCGGCCTCAAGGGCTATTGACTCGTAGACCATTCGGACTCGAGGACTAATTGTTAAATAGATATTGCATATCTTCTTCCAATCCCTAGCTCATATAATGGGCGGATCCTAGAGGGAGGGGTAGGAAGTGAATAGGGGGATGACTAGGAATCATTCTTATAGAAAAAAGTTTTTTAAAAAAGTCGTGCCACAAAACCGTTTTGTAAGGATAAGTGGAAGGGGTAGAGGAGAGTTGTTTTTGCTCTCAGCTCTTTGAATAAAAAGTCCCTTTCATTGTGGGTTAAAACTCAGTTATAACACACTACCACTATATTATATATTCTATACATACAACTCTCAACTCACACGTTGACCTTTATCTAGTAGTTGTAATGTGAAAATGTTTGATGATTGATTAAAAAAAAAAATTTTAATCAATGTTCCAAAAATGTTGTCGAATTTGGTATTAATTGTTAACAATCACATTGGTCTACAGCTACATTCATTTAACCTGCAATGAATATATTGCGACATTAATGCAAATGATGTTATTTTGTTATTGTGATGATGATGGTGATAATTATTAATGATGACAATTTTAGCGTACAATACTGTTATTACTGCTAGCGCTGTTGATGATGATTGATATGAAATGATGTGGGTGCTGCTATGAATGCTAATATGGTATAAAGATGTTTATGGTGTCGTTGCCATTGCGTGATGACAGTGATGTTGTTGAATAAGTTTGTACATCTCGGAATCCGTATTACCACCCTTAATAGACCGACTTGGCTTGGGCGTAATGTTTTCGCAATTCATTTCCCATGAGAATGAGATTCTTTGTTTGAGTTGTATCCATATTCATGTGTCTTCCCATGCATAACCATTAGACAAAGAAATGATCCCCTAGGGATCTGAATTGGGAAAACATGACGCCCAAGCTAAATCGGTCTACTGACCAAAAAAATTGCAACATGTTCTACAACTGTCACAAGAAAATACAGCTTGATTTTTGCTAATCTTTCTCCTTTTGCCTCAATGTAAACTAACGCGTTGCCGTTAATTGAGTTTTACCAATAAAATCTATATCATATTATTCTCCTTACCCTTAGCAATGGGGCAGGTAGAGTTTCGAACCAATACCTCCGACAATGATGCGTCTTTTACAAGCCTTGGCCAGGGTATTTTAGTGCCCTGTTCGCCATCATGGCACGATGTAGACATTCTTTCGATAGCGCTTTTGCTCACAACGTTATTCCATAGATTAATACGAGTCATTTGGCCTGTGAAGCTTCGCGCTTTTCCAGAAAAACTTTCATTGGATAGCTCTCTGCCGATAACAAGATTCCCTTCTGAACGTAGTGTAGTCACGATTGGCGGGTATTTTTCAGAGCTGCTTTGGAGTTCTCCATCCAGATAAACATTCAGGTCACCCTTAACACCATCCCATGAAGTACAGACATGGTGCCATACTCCGTCGTGTAAAGGTTTTGATACAACGAATTTTCTGAGGTGAAACAACAAATTGAAACTATTAGAATATATAATTACGAATCGTTTTGGACCACGTGACATTCTCTAGAGTATCATTTCTTTGTTCAACAGTTACGCATGAGATGACGTACGAATATGGATACAACTCAACAAAGAATCTTATTCCTAAGAGAATGACACCTGGTCTGAAATTGGAAAACATTACGCCTAAAAAAAGGGGGCTTTCATTTATTAGTGTACGGGGGGGGGGGGGGGGGGGGGGGGGTCGGCAAGATCATCTGTTGTCTTTTCCAAATATTACCCAACCTCCCTTTCCTGGTTAGCAAAAATATCATAACCACCTATATTTCGCCCAGTTTATTACTAAACTCCTATAAAGCTGCATGCAATTAGTAACAACCCCCCTATATAGCTCCCGAAAATAATGTGCCCCCCCCCCCCCCCCCTCAGTATTGCCTAACTATTGGATTACTGGATCTGGTCTCAAATCTCTCAATCCCTCCCACACACACACACTCCACAACGGAAACATGAGAGACAATTGGTGATACATTGATATCTTTTGCCTTCGATTTACCTTTCCATCTCTGCAATGTGAATATGTAGCTCATTGGCAGCATTTACAGAAGAGGAAGCAACATGTAGATTCTTAAGAGCAATAGACCCCCAGTCTAAATGGACATGGTATTTATCGAGCCGTGTGGTATTGAACCAGAAACATGCGGTCAAGGCTTGTAAGGCTGACGAGTCCACCATGGAGATTGTAGCGTATGTTGGGATTCCATTATCATTAGGGAAAATCCAGTCGATGGCGTTATCAACAGCAGGCAGTGGCTTTGACAGGAGGGCTGAGATTGGATCTAAAATAAGTGATTACATGGAAACTTGTATTGTGTGTTTTGTCCTTGTTCATGAAGAGGAACTATGCAGTTGCATGAATAAAAAAGTTAAAAAATCTCCCGCATATAATTTTAGGGCGTGGTAAAGTGACTGTTTTCATGAACCATATTTCCTTCCCGTGGTCCATTAAGAGAAAGTGCATGTTGTGCTGCGAAAAATCGAACTTTTTTTAATTTCCCAAATAGAACTCTTTTGGTGAACGATTTCAAAAATAATATTAACAATTCAATGATATTTTTTTTCAAAATCGCAATAAGTCGATTTTCTGCCAATTAGGCCTTCGTTGAAGAAGCAAACGTCAGAGTTTTTAATCGCCTTGCATTAAACAACGAAGTATTGCCCGATGATTGGTATTTGGTCCGCCTAGTATATTGAATTATAATTTTTCATTTCAAAACCTTAGAGTTCTGTATAATGAGTAGCGAATAGTGCTCAAACCGACTGCACCCAGGGTATATGTGATGACTGTGTAAAAGTCCATTTTTTTAACCGTATAAAAACTCTCTCGGCGAAGCAAAAATGTGGACAATATTTTGCTATATTTAGTGGACACCTGCTCGGGTCCCAAAATATTTCTACCAATATTTATTGTAAAACGAACCTCTATTCAGCGGACGTGGGTCTGTGAATATCAGCTAGCCTATTTGGTAATTTCTGTTACTAAGAACCTTTAGTTAAGGGGGGACTTACCTATTTACCAGCCACAGTTGCTAAGGAAAGGATTTAAAAATGCCTAAGAGGTTTTTCTAATGTTTTAAGCTCATGATGAAACCAATTTGTGAAATGGACCATTTTTTTATATGTGTGATGACGTCATCACTCTTGCGTCATTAATGACGTCATATTTCATAAAAAGTTAAAAAACAAGCGTGCAATAGGTCCGTTTTACCCAAAAAAAAGCGAAATTATAGCTGACATGAATTGGAACAAAGTTAAGCATGGATTTTACTCTACGTTAAGAGAGTGAGAAAATATTTAGATTTAAAAAATTCAACATGGCTTGGTAGCCTGGCCTTTTCACCGTTTTCAAAAATAATGCTTAACTTTGTTTCAATTTATATCCGCTATGCTTTCGCTTATTTGTGAGTCAATCCGACTAAATGCACGCTTGTTTTTTAATTTTTAATAAATTATGACGTCATAAATTGCGTAAGAGAGATGACGTCATCGTACATATCAGAAAATTATCCATTTCACAAATTGATTTTATCTATGAAGTTATAATATAAGAAAAACCTTTGAGAGATTTAAATCCTTTCCATAGCAACCGTGGCTGGTAAATAGGTAAGTCCCCCCTTAAGGCCGGTGACTGACTACTTTTGAACCGTTCAATTTGAGCCCACGATGTGCGCGCGTACAAAAAACGCTTATAACTGCAAAACAACCTTCAAAGTTTTATTGAGGAACCATACACGTTTTGAACTTCAACAGGGCAAAAACCCCGAGTTTTGAAAGGGAATCTATATTTTTCTTTGAATTTTCTAAAACAACCGGTAAAAATCAATCTTTTGAGAAAGTTTTGATAAAACGTAATTATTAGGATTTTTTTTCGAAAACTTGTCAAGATGGTCATATTCAAAATTCATTATCTCGAAAACGAGCTCGGGACACCACATTTTTCTTTTCGTTTTTGGAATCAGCGTTAAATTCTGTGTAAAATATCTTTCTAAGAACATTTTGTAATTATTTCTTGCTAAAGTAGTCAGTCACCTTAAACGGACAACAATTATCGGAATTTACAATGATGACGGCTTAATATTCGCACTGTGTTTAGGATCAATAATATGATTTTTTGCCATTTTTTTCCAATTAAACAATTGGAGCGAGTTAACTATTAACCGATATTTCGTTAAGTAAACCTCTGTTAAGGGTCACTGTATAGACCGAATGCCAAATTCATATTTTAGTTGTCGACCGCTACATTAAAATTATAGATTAGAATGACATCAACAAAGTTAGAAAGTCTGAGGCAAAAATATTAAATTCTTGAAAAGTTATGAGAAGTTTAGCTAATTTTAAAAACGTGACAAAACACCACAACGAGGCTAGCAAGGAAACAGATCACTGAACGCATACAAATCTCTGTAATTTTGATTCGAAATAGCTTCACTTGAATTCAATTTATAGCAATGAAACTTTCCAAAAATACATATTTCTGCTTGCTCTTTCTGATGGTGGTGCTAATTTATTTTTTTAAGATTAGGTTTTTATTTAAGTCTAAAATGTCGGCCATATTGGCATTCGGTCTATAGAACAAAATATGTTAGCATTGAAGCTACGATTTTAAAGAAAATAGTTGAGAATTTTAGTCGAGTTCGAGTCGATATTGATGTAAAACACATATGAATCAGCTGCTTACAATGACTGACCTTCCTAAAACAATGCTGTTTCTAGCAAGAGAGAAACAAGCAGATACCCGCTGAGACCAACCCTACATGATTGTCCTTGGGGGACGGGGAGAAGGTAAATAAAAAAAAAAATTTTCAAGGAAAAATCTACTTTTCAAGGATATTGATATCACAACTGTTTTTGTCCAAGATTGTAGCACAGTGGATGCATCATGTTCGCTATCTTAGGAAGGGTGCAGTGTATTATCGATTATCTTTTTCTTATAATGTTAGCTGATTGTAGTATCTATTGTCCTGCTTTTTCGTGAATGCAAACTTCAAATTAACAATTCATATAAAATAATTCACGTTCGATATTCAAAAAAATCAGACTTTATTGCTATGCTTTAGTAGTATGGTACTTCATGTATGAAACAAACAAGTGGATCACTAAATACATTTGTTGGTAGGAATCAAATAATGTAACATAAACGACGTTCCTATCTTTCGGCAATAATGGGGAAATTTTGGTAGAAATGTTAGTCAGTTCGAGGTACTCAACAACATTATAATCGAATCTACAGCACTATTCTGGAGAGCCTCGGTATATCGTACTAGAATCTTAGTATCTCCAACGTGGGATATATTCTTACAGTAGTGGTGGTAAAAAAAAAATTAAAAAAAAAATTAAAACGACCAATGTTAGTAAATGTTTTGCTTACCCCAAACATTGCCGCCCAGGCCTTGCACAGCATGAAGCGCAGTAACCAATGATACCTGAGAAATACGTAAATGATAAAAGTTAGAAATAATTTACTTTGTTCATTCAAATTGCGACTGATCCTAAAAATACAAAGGAATTAATCATTATAGCTTAAGGTGACTGACTACTTTAGCAAGGAATAATTACAAAATGTTTTTAGAAATTTACTTTACACAGAATTTAACGCTGATTCCAAAAATGAAAAGAAAAATGGGGTGTCCCAAGCTCGTTTTCGAGATAATGAATTTTGAATATAACCATCTTGACAAGTTTTCGAAAAAAAATGGTGGGAATCAAGCTTTGCACTGAATTTTAGAAAATGACCATCTTGACAAGTTTTCGAAAGAAAAATGACAGAAATCAAGCTTTGCACACAAAAAAAATCATAACTCAAAAATTGCAAAAGCTCTGAAAGCAATTTTCTCAGGAAATCTCCTTTAAAATTATTTTCTAAGATTAACTCAAAATATTTGAAGAAAGTTCAGCATCTTGTTAACTTAATAAACCGAAAATCGTACTCAAAACGACAACAACAAAAACACATAAAACGCTTTTTTTATAGGTTCTAATGATTACGTTTTTTCAAACTTTCTCAAAAGGTTAATTTTTACCTGTTGTTTTAGGAAATTCAAAGAAAAATATAGAGTCCCTTTCAAAACTAGGGGTTTTTGCCCTGTTGAAGTTCAAAACGTGTATGGCTCCTCAATAAAACTTTGAAGGTTGTTGTGCGGTTT
This sequence comes from Anthopleura xanthogrammica, assembly GCA_964019055.1. Lineage (NCBI taxonomy): Eukaryota > Metazoa > Cnidaria > Anthozoa > Actiniaria > Actiniidae > Anthopleura > Anthopleura xanthogrammica. The sequence continues at coordinate 26,716,384 of OZ025206.1, read as the reverse complement.
TGAGCGGTTTTTGTGTGCGCGCACATCGTGGGCTCAAATTGAACGTTCAAAAGTAGTCAGTCACCTTAAATGACTTCAGAAAATCTTCATTTTTCAGACCTTACAGGAATTATTCCACAACTTTTCCTGTTTAGCAAAAGAAAAACATTGCTTTTTCTCTAGTTTAAATATCGCATCTTATTAAATGTTTGAAACTTTTTTTTTGTCAGTAACACCGAAAAGGCAGAAAAGGCTTATCTACACCAGTATTGCTAAATTTACAAAATAACAACAAAAACTACCCGAAACTGTATTTTCAATAAAAACCGGTACCCGAAGGATCTAGAAACTGGCCCAGAAAGCATTGTTAAGCGTTCAGATATTAGTTTTTGTTTTTTTGGTTTGTGCCGTTTTTTTGTTGTTGTTGTTTTGTTTTGTTGCTTTTCTTTCAGTTTTAATTTAGTTCAAGTACTTTTGAAAAATATTCTGTATCAGAACTTTTAGAATTTGCTGTGAACCCTACTTTTATCAAGGTATAAGTACAACTTAGTCAAAGATCAAAAATGGAAGAATTCATCTGAATTTTATTTAATTCCATACATTTTCACTACACAATACCAATAATAATAACCACTACTATTAGAATAAGAGAAAACACACAAGAAAAAAAAATCCTAAAAGTTAATTTAACACGATTACAGAAAATTCATTGCAGTGACTCAGTGAAGAAAAGAAAGAAACTTGGCTGAACGTACCGTTCAGGCTATTCCACCCGAAATGACTCCATTTTTGCGTTAAAACGATTTAATTAGTGCTAGTTGTTTTCCCTGTGGTGTTTTCTAACTTACTATCTTAGTTTTTTAATTGTAGCTTTTCAAATTCCATTATGGTCTGTTTTTTTTCCTTCTATACATAGTCATATCTATATTCGTTTTTGTCTTGCTTATGGCGCTGTAGTACATTTTTGTTGCATTTTTGTATTGTAATATTCTTTATTTTGTATGATTTGTATTATATCCTTTCGTAACGTTTTATCAGTAAATTAGTCACTAAATTTTTCTTAATTTTGGAAAATAGCAACGCTGTATTCCATTTCGACTGTGAGTTAGCTGCACCTGTTGTTGACCCCTTTGATCTGCATTGAAGAAGCTCAATTTAGAGGACAAAACAAAAGAATTTCAATCTCTTGAGAATTGGAACCTATTGTTTTTTCCTCCAAACTGCGCTGCTTTCCGACGTGCTGCAAGAGGTTTATAGCGAGGGTTTTTAGTCAGTTGTTTCGTAGAATTCAATCATTTGAGAATCTAGTGCTGGTGTTTACTGTATGGCGAAATTGCCTATCTAAATATGGACTAGGTATCACATATCACATGCAAAAGATATAGGAAAAAAAGAAAGACAAGAACATAAAAAATAGAAATGTTAAAAGAAAAACAAAATGGGTTCCCAGTCCGAAAACAAAACGAACTGGACAAGATATTTCAATAATGTTATTGTTAACAAAGTCAAAATATATGTATACATGAAAAGTGAAATAAAATCACTGATGAAGACCAAGACCGTTTTGCATGTTATCAATCTCAGTAAACTCGGTATGAAAAATATCATCATGAATCGGAAACGGAACTTCATTGATAAACTGGGTTGTTACAGGTGCCATTCAGGTGTACATTAAAAGATTTCGGGATCGCTGAGAAATACAGCTAGATGATTCTCAGTAAGCAATGAAAATTATATAAACATGCTTCAAAATACGTCCGTAATGTCCCTGCCTCTGGGGTTGCACAATCAAGGTTGAAATTGATGACGAGGCAGAAAAACAAGACATTGAAGAATTTCACTAGAAATGTTAACATTGTACAACAAGTTTGAATGCAAAAGATTACACTTTTTTGTTAAGGATTGTACTAGGAGTCTTTGTATTGATGTAAAAACAAATTTTCCTTTGAATTTTCTGCACAAGCTTTATATATATCAAGCAGAGTTTTTTTGTCGAACAATTTCCTTTGGGTCCATATGCCAATTTTAATTTAGGGGTAAAAAGCCTAGGTTGAATCCGATTTTGAATGTTTTCCAAGCACTTAGCGATAGTTTGGTGTAAAATAGACTGGCAATGATGTCAGGAACGGAGAAAATTGTGATATGCTGTTATTATATAATTCAAAATTCTAAAATATTGCTGTGCTGGCTAGAAATGAAATATCTTTTGGAAAGTTAACAATGATCGATGATATGTGATATAGATTACCTTAATAAATATTGAAGAAAGAATTCCACATATCATAACTGGCTCACGCAAAAAAGCTATAATTTCGATCACATTAAAATAAATTATGATTTGCCTTCTAATCCTAGTAAAAAAAATAAATAACCGATAGAAAATTTTAACTTACCGTGAAAAGTATTACTGCTTTTCCCATTACCAAAGCTTTTCTGCTGGCATTAATACGATTTTCACTTTTAAAATCTCATATCTGACTCTGAGGTGATTCTCGTGTTGTTTCACCTTTAAACTCTTTGGCGAAGTAACAAACTTGACAAGAGCAAGCCAAAATAAAGCAGATGTTTTTTCGTTTTTCTATTTTTTGCCATTTGTGAGTTCAGTTCTGCACACCTGCGTAGAATGAAACAATACTAAATTAGTACGATTACTTGACGACAATAGTTTTCAAAACTTTATTATTTTATGGTAGGGTTTCTTTCTACATCTCTTGATTAGCGATGGGACAAGCTCTGGAGCAATTTCTGTGAAAAATTGTAGTTCTGTATGGTCTGATTAAAACTGAGACCTTATGAAAATACAAAATGTTTTCGAACTTGTACAGTACTTCCTAAAATGAAAGAATGATTAATATTTCATGAATGCAATCTAGTTTTTGAAACTTTGTTTTGTAGCTTCACTTGTCAATAATTCTATTTCTCCGTTAGTAATAATATTTTAAACTCCTTCTAGCCAAGTAAAACTTACATCGACAAAAATAGCATTAAGTAGTTGTCCTTGCTTTACCATCTATTCAACGACGTTTTCCGTTTGAAGGAAAATTTCTTTATACGATTAATTTTACAATGTAGTTGATTAGCTTACTTAAAAGGGACTAATAATAGAAAAATTATATTAGGGAATTATAAAACCGGTTTGAGAATTAATTCAGTTTTAAATCTACTTCCTTTATGCTATATAGCTGTTTTAAACTCTCCCTCAATCGTATAAACTAGTTTATTATCAGCAGTCCTTATTCAAAACGTCAAAACAGCTAAGTAGTATCATTCTTCAAAAAAAAAATAATTCAATAGCAAAAAGAATAATACTAGTTTGCCTGATAAAGAAAACTGTTTTCCATTCCCTCGCTTTTTCATAGAAAGAAACCGAATAAACCGTGCAAAAGCTACTCATTGTAGCAAAAAGATGTTACTTTGATTTGTGAGGGCGAGCTCGTTTAGTTTTGGCGCGAAAATTCCCGCCAAATCCACAGGAACTTACTTAGGCCCGGTTTATATTAAAGACAGACAGACAGACAGACAGACAGACCTATAGTTAAGAAAGATAAATAGTAATGAGGATCCAGACAGACACTAAAATACAGCTACTTAGTAAGACCAAAGAGACAGAACGACAGACAGTCACTTATATGCACCTTTCCATAGTCTTCCCACAATCCCTTATGATCCGAGCATGAGGTTGAGGTCAGGGTAAAATTTGCATAAGAATGTATAAAAAATATGCAAATTTTACCCTGACCTCGAGCTCGCGCTGGGATCATAAGGGATTGTGGGAAGACTACGGAAAGGAGCATAGTTCATCAGAAAGAAAGAGAGACAGTCAGTCACTTCGTCACACAGCTCGTCGTCTACACACATATATAAATACATACATATGGTGACGTAGTGGTTTACCGCTCGCCTCTCACCTGTGGTCCTAGGGTTCGCCGGATTCCCGTATGCAGTATGCAGAAGAATAGTAAGATCTAGGAGGACACTGAGACATGTACTAAGAAAGGCCAAAAAGATCAAAAACAAGCAACACTGAAACAAACAGATCAAGTCAGAATTTTAAGATATCGATTCAAACCCGGATGTCAGGAACAGGGGTTTAAATACAGGACACACAGGGGAGCAGAGTCGTATTTAGGATTTTCAAAGGGGGATGCACAAATCTGAAAAGCGGCTCTGAAACGAAAAATGAAGAAATGAAACGAAAATATTCAGTAGATTCTTCTGGACATCATAATTATCAAATCCCATGTTCTTTAAGGGGCATGGATGGCACACTTCGTTAGTGCGCGGCCTTCGATGACTTCGCATCCTGGTTTCGACTTCTTTCCTTTCTGTGAAGCTTTAATTAGTTTTAAATACCCGTAAAACGGAGCACTGATGGAGAGAGGGGAGTAAACTGCGCCGTCGACTTCAAGTATATATTAGTCACGTGACTATTACGAGCTACCGACGTAAAATATTGATTTTACCTACATTACACAATAGGACTCAACAACATCGATACTTGGGCATGTTGGCCAGTCAGACGCAACATACAGTTTATTAATGATATCCTAATACACAGAAAAAGTATTATTCAACGAGAGGATATAGAATAAAACCTTCAGACCTCACATACTTATTAATAGTATAGTTATAGTACATGTAAATTTATCATACTCAGTAGATATATCTTGCAGCATGCCGGACACGCAAAACCCAAAAAACCACATTGTGGAAAAAATGGGAAACGTGTACCCCCACCATGCATTACTGCCACCTTCGGGGTACAAAGGTTCCTATGAACAAGTCATAATCAAAGAGAAAATTATGGAAATGGACTCATTACAATATTTCCGATACAAAAATGTAACCATACGACGGCGGTGACTGACCATAGACTGATTCAATTCCTAACGTACTCCTACTTATATACAAACCCATAATGCACCGCGACTATCCCTAGCGTATTCTTCCTTGCCGGCAAAATATCAATTTATGGCAATCTCGTGCCTTAATTTACATAAATTATATAAACTGAGTTCGTGCTCATCGCATCAGACTATAAGCTATCCAATCTACCTAGTCTATCACCAAGAAATGAAACGGATATCAGTAACTATTCGCACCAGTCCCTTTCTGAGCGAGTATAAATAAGAAGACCCACGAGGTGAACCTCGCACTTCACACCAGAAGCCGCTCTTACTAGCTGGTCGTTAAAACCGCTCTCCACAATTTGAACAGGCCATCCTCATATTTTTCTTGATTTCCCGTTTCGAGTTTTATTTCTTTGCATTGTGTACTGATTTTGGTGATGATACCACTGGCTTTCTGCTTTTCGTATTTTGGAATCTGAGTCTACGAATTTATCGAGGTAAAACCTTTCCAAGACACTATAGAGACTAGCATTTTCTTCCAAAACTTTAAACTGTGGTGAAACAAGGAAGTTTTTGTTCTTACAAAGGCATAAAATGACGCTGTCTTTGGGCAGACTTCCCTGATTTGGGCGAAGACATTTCTGCAACCAGGCACAGCAACCCAGCCTTCATAGGTATCCACTCCTCACCCAATTTTATTATTATTTATATATATATTATACACAGCCATTTTCATTAATGTTGTCCAGATAGATAGACATTTTGACTATTCCTAATGTCACGTGTCATATGAAGTATTCATCATTCCTTTAACTTAATTGGCTCAGAAGCTGTGAATTCCACGTGCACAAACCATATTTAGTGCGAGAAACGAATATTTAATGCTGATGTGAATGGCTGTGTATTTTTTCCGACCGACCCACCTGTGCAAGACCAATTCATTCATTTGTCTGTCTGTCTGTTTATTCATTCCTTTATTTGTCTGTCTGTCTGTCTGTTCATTCCTTTATTTGTCTGTCTGTCTGTCTGTCTGTCCATTTATTTATTCATTTGTTTGTTTGTCTGTCGTTCAATCATTCATTTATCTGTCTGTCTATCTGTCTGTCGATCTTTCTGTCTGTCTGTCTGTCTGTCTGTCGGTGAATTATGGTTATAGTTACACCACAGTAACTCTATCTTCTACTACACAATCTTCTAACAAAACCTTGACTTCAGTTCTCGGTGTTTCTTCGTGTTTATGTCTGAAACATCTGACTGTTAGAATCAGAATTCCACTGACAAGAACAATAGAACCAGATGCATAGAAAACAGGGATGTAAGAACCAACTTGATCTGCTATCAACCCTGCATGAAAATGTAACAGTATGTACTAAGATATCACGTGACCAAACGCCGCTAGGTTGGAAGGTTGGGTAGTAATAGACAAGAGATCACATGATCACAAGAGGTCACATGATCACAAGAGGTCACATGATCACAAGATGCGACATGATACTGATGTCCAAGATGACGATGACAGAGGTGGTGATGTGAATGATTATGATGACACTGTTGTCTAACACAAGTGAACGGAGTCCTTCTTTATTCAAGCGTTTTTCTCCGTGTCAGTCTCTGGTTTCCCTCCCTCCACAAAACTGCCCATCACGCAGAGGTTGTTTCAGGGTTCGGTCTGTGAGTTAGCCGTGCCCTGACTTAGATCAGCCCAGAGGTTGTTTCAGGGTTTGGTAAAATTGATGGTTCATTGATAATTGATGTCATATAACCGCAGTCAACTCACCTCCTATCGGTGGCCCCGAAGAATAAGCCAACGAAGTTACGAAAAACTTATAGCCATAAGCAGTTGTTCTCTGATGTACGTAACACGACTCCATTAGTAAGACACTCTTTGCAGAGACCTGAACACCATCAGCAAATCCATTGATGCAGAAATATAATGCTAGAGGGATAAAACCATTGATAAATGGACACACAATGTTGGACACTCCTGCTACAACACCAGCACAACTACAGCAAATGTAACTTGTATGAAATGACCTTGATTCGCAGATTTTACCCGAGACAATACGACTAATCATAGTTGAAACACCGAAACCAACGTACAGATTAGCAGTTTGGGTGTAATTCAGTCCAGACTCCAGAGCGTAGCGTCCCTGTGTAACGAATGAAAAACATGTGTAATGGCTGGAATTCTGAATTTTGTTCCTTTTCTAAATTGCGCAAACTCATTCCTTGAGATCAAACAGCGGAATGAGTTTCATCATTCTTATTTCTAACCTACAATGACAGGCAAACACTGCCCGTCATGTGCTATAGACCAAGGGGTATTCTATTGCTTGGTATCAATAAATCTCATTACAAGCAGGCAAACACTGCCCGTCACGTGCTTTCAACCAGAAAGTATTCTATTGCATGGTATCAATCAGCTGAATGAATCTCAGGAATCTCATTACCAGCCTACAATGATAGGCAAACACTACCCGTCATGTCATCAACCAGACAGTTTTCTATTGCTTGGTAAGATGAAACATGCAGGTTGCAGATAAACAGACCTCACTACTTGAACGGTTATGAGAACGAGAGAAAAGCTCACCAAATGAAAAAGTGGAATAGTATTTCCAAATTGAAATAAGAAACTGTACACACAGTTCATCACGAAGCATCCATTCTTGCGTAAAGATGTAGTTTGACCACACAATATTACATTGCCTTGTTCTTGTGCAGTGGCACAATCTTGCTCAACGTTAGGACTGAAGGTTAGACAACATACCCCAGACAGAAACGCAAATCCCGCAAAAGCATAAAAAGCATTTCTCCATCCAACATTGGTGATCAAAATCTCATTGATAGGACTCATAACGAAAACTGTAGCACCCACCCCAGAGCACATGACTCCAATCGCAAGTCCAAGCCTTTTCTTGAAGTACTTTGGTACAACATCATAACATGCGGTAAACGAGAATGAAACACCTAATCCATACATCAGACTAAACGTGACATACATGGCATAAATACTCGTTACAAGTGCTGATAGGGCAAGTCCTACAGCAGCGATAATGCCCCCTGCCATCCCGACTGAACGGGCACCGAACCTATTGATAAGTCTGGCCGCAAAGGGAGAAAGCGTCATGGGCAGAGCCAATGCTAGCGATCCGACCCAAGCTGAAAAAAGAAACAACAAAATCATCATGATTCAATTTCATAACCTACACATCGACAGTTTGGTGTCATCGGTAAATCTTCTGAACAGCCGAGCGTAGCGAGAGGAAGGGTGCGTGTTTAGGAGCTATTACAGTGCGGGCACTCAAACCATGGACACTTCAAGGTATTTTTGACATTTTTTCATAACTATCCAATTAGCGTTCTCCATAAAAACAAAGGAATGAAACATTTCTTAGGCACCAACCAATCACAACAAACAACGGAAAATCTTTAGAAGTTTATTTCTAACTTGCTCATGTGAACTAATGAATTGCTAAATCACATAATTTATGCCGTTTGTTGTGATAAGATGGTGCCTTAAAAGTGTTTGGTATCGCTTTTTCTATGGAGAGCGCTGATATATACTGTATCAAGACACAATTCACTGGCACTTATAACCCTATCTAAGACCCAAGAGAAATTCTATACCCTGAATATGCCGGCACGATTGAAAGTGACGTGCTAAAAGCCCTATCTAAGATATTAAAACACTAGTACCCCTAAGCCATCCAAGAATGACGACCCTATTAAAGACAATATCATGGAAAACCTATACCCTGTCTAACACCAAAATCCCGAAAAACTATATCTTATCCAGCGGAACATCCCGGTATAGGCTATATATGGAAGTGCTCCCCCTTTAATGTGGGTTTTATTGTGATGGGAATCGAACCCACATTAACGACCTACTCACCATTACAGTCTCCAGTAGCTCAGTGGTAGAGCGTCCGACTAGTATACGGAGGGTCGTGGGTTCGATTCTCATCTGGGGCTCAGAATTTTTTCTGAGGCCATTCATTATGGTACGATCACATATGCATTTCATTAATGATTTTGTTATTCGAATATTGAGTTGCACTCTGGGTTTTCATTACAGTCAACTAACTTCACGCATGAACACATTTTCTGCGATTCTACGGATATTCAAATGAATACTTGAACATTTAAATGAATACTTGAACATTCAAATGAATACTTGAACATTCAAATGAATACTCGAATATTCATTTGAAGATTCAACATGAATATTCGTAGGCTGAAAATGAATGTAGATTCATTTGAACAAAAGTAAAATAGTCCGTATAGATGTGATTCTTAGCTCAATTATTTTGTCCAAGCATAGAATATTACTAGCGGACATAGCGTTAAGTTTTGTTTTCCGTTGTAAGAAAATGCCACTCTTAGGGTTTTGCGACAGACTCGTTTGCACATCGGAATGTTATTAGTACTGTGAGAACGACTTGTAATAGCGGAGGATGCGTATAAAGCAGGCTCTATTTTCAAAATCTGCAAAAGAGATTAAAAATGCCTGGGTTTAGTGGAGAGAAAGACATCAGAAACGAATATCTTGGAAAGGTACTCGTCGATGTTAGAAAGGAGTTGGGTTTTTACCGGCACATTTTCGCTTTGTACTCAAAGGAATGCGCCAGTCAGTCTTACCGAAAGTGAATCAAATTTCATTACCATAAACAAGAGATTTTCTATCAGAAAAAAAATTAACATGGTAAACTATTAATCAAAATATCAAATAAATTTTCAATGCATTCACATGTTCATTCGATTAATCGAATAATATTCGGACGAAGATTCGGTTATTGTTTTGAATATTGAAGTTTTCCGTTTAAGCATGAAGTTCGTTGACTGTAAAAAGAAACTTGAAGACTTTAAACTTCACATTCATTTCAATCTAAAATCCTAATGAATGCCTTCCTGGGGCCTGGAGTTTTTCTACCTTGGCATGACAATTGTTGAAGAATCCAATCAAGTGAACACGACTTTTCTATAAAGAATATTAATAAAATAATAAATCCTTTATTTCTATAGCGCTATTTACACTAAAGATCAATAGCGCTTAACAATTAATATATAAAATAGCTAGAAACGAAAAACTAATATGTATATATATAAATATGTTAACCAATTGAAAATAAAAAATTGTTCTAATAAAAAGAAAAAAAATTATTCTAAAAACTAATTTAATTAAAAAAATGCCTGAGAGAAAAGATATGTCTTAACCTTAGTCTTAAAACTTTCTAATGTATCTGCATTCCTAAAATCCTGAGGGAGCGAGTTCCATAAAAAAGGGCCAGCTACAGAAAAAGCGCGACTGCCATACGTCTTAGTGCTATAATTAGGGACGCTTAAAAAATTGGCAGTTGATGAACGTAGCGCGCGCGATGGCTTATACCTATTAACAAGATCGGAAATATACTGAGGTCCTAAGCTATGAATTGCTTTATAAGTTAAAACTAAGATCTTAAAGATAATTCTAAACTTCACAGGTAACCAGTGAATTCTATTCAAAATAGGTGTGATATGCTCAGATTTCCGAGAACAGGTCAATAAACGAGCAGCTGAGTTTTGTACATATTGGAGCCTCTTAATTAAATAATCTGGTAGGCCATACAATAAAGAGTTGCAATAGTCAAGTTTCATAGTTATGAAAGCATGAATTAAAGTTTCACAAGTGTTCGACGACAAGTACTTGCGGATCTTTGCAATACTCCTCAAGTGGTAAAATGCTGACTTGCAAATACTGGACACTTGTTCCTCCATAGACAATTGGTTATCGAAGATAACTCCAATGTTTCTCGCTGACTGTGATGGAGATACTACATCAGAACCAACCTTGATAGTGTCGATGGTTAATCCAGGACGGTTACGAGCGTGTAGTACAAGAAATTCAGACTTGTCGCCATTCAACTTGAGTTTGTTATTAACCATCCAAAGATGAATGTCACGCAAGCATGCTTCGATTGCAAATAAGCAAAGCTGTTGACCATCTATCGTAGGTTCAAACGATATGTAGATCTGCGTGTCATCTGCATACAGGTGGTATGACATGTTATGTCGTTTGATTATCTCACTTAAGGGCGAGGTGTACAACAGGTATAATACTGGGCCCAAGACAGAGCCTTGAGCGACACCATATGACAAAGTGTACTCCGGTGAGTCGACGCCATCGATGCACACAATCTGTTTCCGTCCAGAAATATACGATGTAAACCAAGATAATGCCTTTCCGTTGATTCCAAATCTTAAATGAAGTCTTTCAAGTAGAATCTCATGATCAACCGTGTCGAAAGCGGCAGATAAGTCCAGCATCACAAGAGCCACGTAGCACTTATTATCAATGGCTTGTAAAATATCATTTTGAACTCTTAGGAGTGCTGTTTCTGTGCTGTGACCTTTTTTGTATGCCGATTGAAAAATGTCACTTAAGTTATTGTCATTAATATAGTCACTCAGACGAGAAGCAACAACTTTTTCAATGCACTTGGAAATGAAAGATAGATTGGAAATTGGTCTATAGTTGCTGAGATCTTCCTTGCATAGTGAGTCTTTCTTCAGCATGGGGGACAGAATTGCAGTCTTCAGGTTAGATGACATAAGACCATTTTCAAGTGAGAGATTTACGATCTTTGTGATGATGGGAAGAAGAACATCAGAGCACTCTTTCTGAAGTTTAGCAGGCAATGGATCTAAGATGCATGACTTCTTAACTGATGAACCAATGAGCTTGGATAGCTCTTGGGTAGACGTTGGTGAGAATTCATACAGATGAGATGAACAACTGGATTCTGAAGATGTAGCTGTCCCAACATCGACCGTTTCATTTACAAAAGCAGCTCGGATAGCAGTGATTTTGCTTGTAAAGAAGTCAGCGAATCTGGTAACAAGATCCTGTTTATCAGTATGAGATGGCAATTTCTTTTCTGGTTTGCGATTCAGCATCTTGTCCACAGCATGGAACAAGACTTGCTGGTTAGATTTATTGTCATCAACTACTGACGAATAGAAGGACAATTTTGATGTAAATAACAGCTTGTTCACAACGTTACATTGCTCAACAAAACGTTCCCTGTCCACTGTTAATCTACTAGATCTCCATCGTCGTTCCAACTTCCTTCTCTTGATCTTTTCATCTTTTATTTCCTGTGTGTACCATGGAGCAGCAGGACGAATGATGACAACGCGCCTCTGCAATGGGGCATATTCATCCAACAGAGATGAAAGGACTTGGTTGTAGTTGTCAACAGCATCATCAAGAGAATGGGAAGAAGCACTGTCAAGAAGACGTCTGCTGTGTGTTATGTCAGAAAGAAATCGAGTGATATCAATATCGCGCAGTCTCCTGAATGTTACTTCCTTTCGTTCAAGGGAGGGTTTCTCGAAGGACAGATGGCAATGAACAGCAAGGTGATCCGATATAGCTGGATCCGTAGTCCAAGAGTTAATAACAAAGTTCTCCTCTATTCGAGTAGTAACTAGGTCTAGAATATGTCCATTCTTGTGAGTTGAAACGTTAACATGCTGTTTTAAATTAAAAGATTCAAGCAGGTTTATAAATTGAAGTGCAGCAGGCTCAGCTTGGACATCCAGGTGAAAATTAAAGTCTCCAACAATAAGTAAAGGTGCAGTACCGATGGACAATGTCTCGAGAAGGCTAGCGAATTCATCAAGAAATACACTTGTTGTTTGCCTGTTCTTACCAGAAGGGGGAGCACGGTAAACAATCAACAGAAGAAAATGTAATGATGAATAGCCCAATCTTAAACAAACGAATTCAAATGAGGAAAACTTGAAACTTCTATCGGAGGATTGCTTAGTTGATTTGAAGCGATTCTTGTACAGCAGGCCAACACCACCACCACGAGATGGACGTGGTAAATGAACAAAACTGTAACCAGTTGGACACAGTTCGCTAATGATATTCTGATCTATATTACCACTCCGCAGCCAGGTTTCAGTGAGAGCCAGTAAATCAATATCGTTATCGACGACAAAGTCCTTGATTATATGAGGTTTATTCTTGACGGATCTTACATTCAGTAAGGTAAAGTCTAAAGGTTTAAATCGGATCGGTGGAGGCTGCATCGGTTGCCGTTTAACGATGATAAGATTAGATAAATTTGAACCATAGTGTGAAGATCTTTGAGGTAGAATATTTAATGGTTCCGCATATTGATACTTGCTGGTTATCCTGTGAGTGAATAACCTCAATATTCAATCAATCAATATTCGGATAATAATTAATGGATTCTAGGGGGAAGCTTGAGCCGTTTTGACGGTAAAAACATACAATATTAACAGAACAAATTGCTATTAATAATAATTCATAAAGATAAACATATGTGCTTAGGTAAAACGGTTAAAATAAATACTTAATACAAATTTAAAGATCGATTAGGATAAAACAGCGTGCGGTATTATTTACAAACCTGTCTTTGCTTTTCCTTCGTGAAATTCATCAAGCAAAGCTGGAAGAATAAGTCCAAAACCTTGCGTACATCCAAACATCAAAATATTGCAAAGGACAGCAGAAATACAGACAAACCAGGCATAAAAGCCGTCTCTGGGTCGATAATGATCCGCCATTCAACTGATATTTATAAGGGTCAGGAGCCGGTCACGTCATGGGTTGGTCACATTATCCAACCTTGAAGACAACACTCATGATTGATACTAGACAATACTATTTTGTTCCGAAAACGCTCTACAATTTTCAGTGCCATCTTAGCGTGTTCTAATGTGAACGGTGTGTGTGCTCGTACAGTCGAATCTCTCCACAGGTAGCCCAAGCGTAGAGTTAGTGGGCTGTGACGTCATTAGCCTTTTGTATTCAGTGAGTGAAGTCGCTGGTCCATCAGATTGCTAGCTTTGCTAAAAATAAGTAGCGCGCTCATTATTTGGTGGGTGGGACGTCATCGGGTTCCCCATTCACTAATTTGCATATTTGGGAAACTTTTGATATCTCTGCACCAAAAAGAAATATCAACAAACTTAAACGTCATTCTGACTTTTTCAAACACTTCTTCCATGTTAGCGTTAAAACTTGAAGAAAAGTTTTTCTTTTTGTATAAATTTTGATGAAATTTATCTATCTAATTGAAAGTGTGGTGTGCCTCCCCCCGACCGCTATTTTTTAGCACCCACCCCTAAATTCGTTTAGTATGCTCCAACAAACATTTGTGCCAAGTTTGGTGCTTGTACTCAAAAGTGCACGATCTTTGCAATTTTTGTCGCTAACAGACCTGACTAGCTCGGGCTACCTGTGAGCTCTCTTAACCACCTCGCGAAATCGAAAATGTGGTCATATCAGAAACTCATAAGGGGGTTGCACGTGTAACCATAGTTAATGGAGTGGAATGGTTTGGAAACCTATTGTTCTAGGTTTTTGTTTGGCGAGCGATGTTGAAACGTACCAAAACGTACTATTGACCGTGCACAATGAACCAAAGCAAGTATGGCTGGAAATACTAGTTTCCGTACTATTTTCATGTACGAACATTTTGAAAGTGGAAAATTTTCATTCTAAGATTACAAAGAATAGGATAAATAATTCCGCGCAAATACAGTTAAGTTTCTAGATGATAAATAAGAAAGCGTTCAAAAAGGTGATTCCCTTTTCAGTAAACAATTAATCTCTATCATATAGGATTAAGTAACAAATATCTCCTATTTTAGAACATTTTTGAGAAAAAAATCGTCTATGTTCCCTAATTTACGATGAACAAACGCTGAAACTTTTCCTTCTCTGTGCGCGGTCAACGTCAGATAACAATAGAAAAAGTCGAACAAAAACATAGAACAATAGGTTTCCAAACCATTCCACTTCATTACTGCTATTTTCATAAACATGCGAACTCGGTAGCTGCGAGCTGCACGCTGAAATTTGGTTTTTGGCTTCCGTCAATCAAAACTAATCAGTCGGTACCTTTTATATTTTTGACTGGCGGCAGCGAAAAACCAAATTCCAACGGGAAACTTGCAACTACAGAGTTCGCATGTTTATGAAAATAGCAGTAACTATATGGTGTAGCAGCCATACATTTCTTTAGTGCGATGCTCCGGAACATTCAGGCTTTCTGTCGATGATTTTTTTCTCAGTAAATCACACTCTCTTGCTTTAAATACTATCAAAACTAAATATGGTATCAAAACTCGTAATTTGAATATTTGAATATTCCGGAGCATGGTGATGGTGTTTCACTTTTCAACCCCCTTATGAGTTTCTGGTCATATAAAATAGGGCTGGTTGCTCTATAATTTCAAGATCGAAATTGGTCTCGATCTAGCTCAGGGAGAGCTTCGACTGTATGTCTGAAACTTAGAGTGATATTACTTGGCCCTTGAAAAAAATTGGCAAACCGCTAGTCAGTAGCCGAGACTCTAAATCCATTCAGTTTTCTTTTCTCAACTTTCTTTCACGGCTAAATAAAATCACTCTAGCACGTTTGACCGTTGCCAGCACTTACGGTTAGGTCTTTATGAAGACGTTAAACTTCAGATGTCCTCTTGATAAGATATCACGTTGTGTTTGAGGGAAAATTTTGTTTATAATAACAAGACCCGATGTGATAAGGAACACATGGTCTTAAATAGCTGAGCATTCCGCCCGGCTTCAGCGGCCATACCCTTTAGAGATGAAGCGATAGCGTGAGACAAAGTAATCCAAGAAAAGACTGATAACGGCAACGAAGAGCGAACAGTTCGAAGAGCGTCACGTAAAGGATAAAGAGTGCATAACAAAGATTGTAATACTGGACACGAATAGACACAAGACAGTCAAAACTGCTCAAGCGAAATCCCCTAGAAACCATTCATGAATATATTATTCGAATATTGAATTCATTATTCACTCTGACTCCAAACTTGAAAATAAGTTATCTACTTGAGTTTTGATTGGATTCTTCAACAACTGCCATGCCAAGGTAGAAAAACTCCCCAGAAAGGCCATCACTTAGAATTTTAGTGTGAAATGAATGTGAAGTTTGGACCAGGTGATTTCGCTTCTCTTAGGCTGAAGAAATTAGCCAATCAGCGAACATTTTCTTTGTAGTTCAATGTTTCCTAGGTTCAGGATTTCGGCTCCATCTATAACAGCTTTTGCTCGAAAATAAAGAAAATAAAACTCATCACTGGAAAGATCCACCAAATACCCTTTAGAAAAAGCTTATTTCATCGTTGTTGGTGGAAAATATTTCATTTTGACAAGAGATAATAGAAAACACTTGGAAATTTTCGCTGTGACAAACAATGCATTGCGCGTCTAGATTCCAAATCACCTGGGAGTCTTCCGATTTTTATTTATGCAAACTCAAGGTGAATATTCAACTCAATATTTGAATAAAGAAATCATTAATGGCACCTAGAGGGTATAGTAAGCTTGAGCTGTTTTGACTTTAATGAATGCAAGTATATTCATATTCATATGCTGTGGGCTACCTGTGTTAGGCTCGGTCGCGTGGACCACGTGTTCTTGTATTTCCGTAACATCAACAACATGGGAAAAGTTAAGAAAGTCAGACAGAAATTGCACCAAAAAGCAGTACGATTCCCTGACGAAGAGCAAACTAAAGATCCTCTGAAAGCAAATGAGGTAATTTCATATCCTTATTCTTATAATCTGTAGAATTATTAGTCACCTTGATTGCGTTTAATATTAGCTGTGCCTTGGTCTTGTTCGGTGTCTTCGATATGCCTTCGATATTACACGACATAAAAGAGCTTAGATCAAAATTATACTAAGATAAACTTACCATATATCTGAACATGGGTCATACTAGCTAGAAGACCCAATCAACAGTAGCATCGAAGATCTCATTAGGAGTCAAATATTGGAGTTATGGTCTTAGATTACATAAGCACCTGGTGAATGTGATTAAGTCAGTCATGTAACGTATGTATTGATCAAACGTTTTATTTCCTTTTTCCAGTCATCTTTACCATCCATTTTTCCAACAAGTGGTCTCTTTAATGATAAAGAAACAACCAAAGATGTAGCAAAATCAAAGAACACAACAGTCTCTAAGAAAGACAAAAGAAAAGAAAGACATGAAAGATTTCTGAAGAGTAGGTTGATATATCCCTGTTAGAGCAGATTTCGTATGAGTATAAAAAGTCATGGCACATGGCCGCAGAGTTATGGTATAGCACTGACACAAGTTTTGAATGTTTTCATGCATGGCATGGCACTGACTTGGTCACGGCAAGGTGTAGTTAATGCCATAAGTTTTTTTTAGTTATACGAAAACTGCTCGATGATAGTTTACAGAGCTTTAAAAAGGCTAATATGTCAAATGGAGATGTACTTCTATTTTACGAAGTGAAACGTTTACCTGGTATTCTTGGTTTGCAATCATTCCCAAGGGAGTAAAATAACAGAAGCCATGGCTACCATGTTGGAAGATTGGAACAAATTCATTGAAAAATCTTTTGCAAGTTCTTTGAACATGACGGCTATGATGTCCATGTGCAAATGAAGAATTTTTCACAGTGACTCCTTTTGATACAGATTATAGAACTAATTTGACATCTTGAAGTTGGGGAGAGGAGTAGGCTTTGTGGTTTCATTTATTTCCTCTATATTTGTAAGGAAGTTAGAAAAGGGATGGTTTGTCAATGCCCACTGCCCTTTTTTTTAAGAACTTCATGGAACCAGAGCTGTGGAAGAAAGTATTAAAAGGGCAGAGAAAAGAGCACAAACTGTGATTGTAGGGGATATGGAGCCACTGCTGTCTGCTTTACCTACATTAGCTCTTCTAAAAACTTCGCAGGAGAAAAGGTGAGCTTTTGTTACTACTGTTTGTTTTCATTATTGCTTCATGCTGACCGAGACACAAGCTATGACAGGTCAATCAAATAAATTATTAGAGTATGGTTCCTATGTGCAATGTATTTGATTGAAGGTAGTCTACTACCATTTAGCCCACTTCCAAGATTTGCTTCTCTTGTCATGTACTCACAAAGGTTTCAACGTGAGGCTTCATGCTAAATGCTCGGTGATTCGTGACAGGAGAAAAAATAAATTTACAGTACATGTAATTTAGCACAGAGCCTTAAACTGTTGAACTGTTTTCAAGATTTTAGTAGTTCACACCTTCACACTCAATTTTTAACTCTTTTTGCATATTCTATGAAAACACTATGGCCATTACAGCCATACACTATGGCCCTGATGATGATGAAAAAACCAATGGAGTAATCCTAATTTATTCTTTTGTTTCCCCGGAGTCT
Source organism: Anthopleura xanthogrammica (assembly GCA_964019055.1). Taxonomy (NCBI): domain Eukaryota; kingdom Metazoa; phylum Cnidaria; class Anthozoa; order Actiniaria; family Actiniidae; genus Anthopleura; species Anthopleura xanthogrammica. The sequence continues at coordinate 26,698,337 of OZ025206.1, read as the reverse complement.
CACCTTGAATTGCTTTGTGTAGGAACACTCAACCAGAATATTGAAAGTGGGCTATTAAAAAATAATAATTTTATTTTTAGTGCATTTTATCCAAAACAATATACACCTAGCTACATATAGAGAGCAAATTGCTGTAACAAGCGTTCATTTAAAAATGGAAAACTCCATTTAAAAATGTAATCACTTCTGAAAACAAGGCTCTCGGAATGATCCCGTATTTCAACCAATAGGAAGTCTTAAAATCATTGGAAGATCATAGATGCGGGATCATACCGGGAATTGACCAATCAGATCAAGGATTTGTAATACTATACCTAGCCTCTTGGGATGATAATGTGAATCAACCAATCAGAGGGCTTTTATATGGAAAAGTAATTATGAACTTGATGACAGCTAAGGTTATCTCCATGACCTTTCTAAGTGACATGACTAAAAAGAATCACAATTCAACATGCATATTCAATACTACAGAGAAACCGTGTGTTACTTGTGTTCTGGTGGTTAACTACTTTTTTACACAGAAAAGCTCATAAAAATTTATTTCAAAAATAGCAGTTCCTATTTGACCTTGAGTCATTACTACACTGACATACATATTAAACTGCTCTCTACTGTTAATATTTTGGCACCAAATGCACTCCAATTTTCAAACTGATATGATTCCTTAGGAACATAAGATGTGATGTTCGAATCACTTTCTCTAGGAAGTTTTAGTTTTTTAGCCGAATGACCTGGACTTTAATATCAAGTAAGTTAGCAGGCATTTCAATCAATCAAAAACTGTACATGAGTATCTTAGAATCACTTTACCTTCTCCAATTACATTTCTAACAGGACTCTTGCTCATGATCACCAATTTCCAAAAATATAAAATGTTTAGGTGTACTCATAAAGCAAAAAAAAAAATGTTTTTCAAGTATGTAAATATTCTGTTAGGAGAAAACTAGTAGATCTTGACCTTATGAACAATAGCGCAACTGTGTAATCTACAGATTCAACAGTTCAACCCACAGTTTTCTCTAAATTGTCTTAAATGGGTAACCTGTCACTGGTAATCATGTTTGCACTACAATCTCCTTGAGCTCCCCAGAGTAGGTTAAGTATTAAGTTCTGAATGGTTCATGAGTACTGTAATATCAAACTAAGTTGACCTCTAATGGTCATTTGATATGGTTGCCTTTAGTATGTTTGCTGATGAATTTACAGTTTGTGTTCAAAGAGCATAATATGTTTTAACAGTTTTAAGGGATGCTCTAAATCTAATTCTGATGTATTCAGATTTTGAATAAGTTTTAGTTTAAATTCGATCTGGAAGTATAATATAGAATCCCTTGCTGACCCCTTGCTGAATTTCTCAACATACTAAGGACTTATGACAAATTGATCATACCAGTTGATTAGCAACATTATGTAATAAGAGCTTCAGTTTTAATTGTCTTTCACTTAAAATAGGCTTCGGCCTTTTTGAAGTTTAGTGGTGATTGACAATTTAAATTGACACTGGACAGTTATGGTTGACAGATTTTTCTGACAAATGAAAGTTCTGTACAGTCAGCACCAGCCCCATATGATTTCCCCTCAGCTAATACATGAAGCTACATAATCTTACGGCTTTCTTTCAAAATCCTACCTACCATGAACTGAGTGTAATTTGATACTTTCTACATTTTGAAATGTTTCAATTCTAAAAGGACTGTAATTGTCAATAATGTATACTGTATTCACGAAATGTTGTTCATCATCACTTTGTAAAATTGCTTTGTGTTTGCACAGGGTTTTCGGATTTCTTCCCTCTGTCTGCAAAACCTAACTAGCTAAACTACATGTACAATTCAAATCGTGAGTTATAGGCCAATGACCTTACTTGAACAGCCATAGTTCGTATCTGGTCTATCTGGGTATTTATAAAGTTCAGAGGTTCTTTAGGTTTTGGTAACATGTCATGGTCATAAGCACTCTGTTCGCCTTTAATGCAGGCTAGTGCTCTTCTGAGCAGTTTCTGAGAGGGCAAAACCTCAATTCAAGTAAATTAACTTAATTTATCAGTGTAATATGATCATATGTTTGATTAATAGATAAAAACCTTTTGAATGAACAGAATCATCCAATTCAACAAAATAGCTTTTCCTATGCTCCTGGATAATTTAACCGAATGTCAGATTGCTCTTCACTGAGAATCTGATTGTCCACCATTTTCGAGCCACCAAAACTATGAAATTATTTTGGCTTTAGTTTTCAACATAAACATAGTTCAACTAATGTGTGTGCTAGTCATTTCTCAAGCCTGTTTTGCAATGTACGTCCTAAACTCTCTAAATTTTCCAGCCAAATAAATTTGTATTATTCAATTTTTTGTAACCATGAGATTCAAATGTAAAATAACATCATTTTGTACTACTGGGCCGCACTTTTTCATATCGCAATATCTATCATCTGATTGGTTAATTCGTATTCTATCCCGAAAAAAATTGTACAGTTTTTGATTGATTGAAATGCCTGCTACAGCTAACTTACTTGATATTAAAGTCCAGGTCGTTCGGCTAAAAAACTAAAACTTCCTAGAGAAAGTGATTCGAACATCACATCTTATGTTCCTAAGGAATCATATCAGTTTGAAAATTGGAGTGCATTTGGTGCCAAAATATTAACAGTAGAGAGCAGTTTAATATGTATGTCAGTGTAGTAATGACTCAAGGTCAAATAGGAACTGCTATTTTTGAAATAAATTTTTATGAGCTTTTCTGTGTAAAAAAGTAGTTAACCACCAGAACACAAGTAACACACGGTTTCTCTGTAGTATTGAATATGCATGTTGAATTGTGATTCTTTTTAGTCATGTCACTTAGAAAGGTCATGGAGATAACCTTAGCTGTCATCAAGTTCATAATTACTTTTCCATATAAAAGCCCTCTGATTGGTTGATTCACATTATCATCCCAAGAGGCTAGGTATAGTATTACAAATCCTTAATCTGATTGGTCAATTCCCGGTATGATCCCGCATCTATGATCTTCCAATGATTTTAAGACTTCCTATTGGTTGAAATACGGGATCATTCCGAGAGCCTTGTTTTCAGAAGTGATTACATTTTTAAATGGAGTTTTCCATTTTTAAATGAACGCTTGTTCTGTATATTAACTTCTTATAACAAATTAATGAGACCCACAATGCCCTTTGGTCTTGGAATGTACTATTCAGTATTCAATATTTTTTGAAACAGCTGTATACAAATGAAATCAATCTATCTACAAACTCTCAGATGTGACATTTTACTCATGGATTGACTTCATTGGGTTAAGTTTCTGCCTTGCTTTCAGGGTTTTCTCTGAGTAGTTATGTTTCAGTTTTCCTTTCTCCACCAAATGTAACACTATTTTGAATGATCTGAGTTGTTCTCCATGCATGGTCAAACATTGGATGTGCAGGTGGTGGTCTTTACAAGCCTTCAATTGAACCACAATGAAAAATAAAATGAATGCTCTCCTTCTACAGCAAAAGCAACAACAATTTTAAACTAATATTTGTATTTAAAACTAGTATTTTTTCCATAATCAAATTGGAATTTTAAAGTGTTGATTTAATATCGTAGAGGGAGGAAAAATGGAGAACAGCTTAGAACCACAAACAAATTTAATCTAGACATGATGGTTGATCTTAAAAGTAGAAGGGGTGTAATTAGTCAATGCTTCGGTGTTGTTCATATAGTAAGTTATGGATGAAAGGTTGACAGATAATAAGATATGTGATTTTATTCTTAATAGTAACATGAACCAGGAAAAGTCAAAGAAAAACAAGCTATCAAAGGCAACCAGACAAAAACAACAGTAAGTTTAACAATTTAATATCACTCTACTCCATTTGATGTGGGTTTACTGTACATGTTAGATGTTAGGCAATTGTGTGCATTAGCCATCAGGTCAGCATGTCTTTGTCATTGTATTATCTCATAAAGTAAAAATTAAACACTACATGTGTATGAAAACTTAAATTAATTAATTAAATAAATAAATAAATGAGAATTAACAGTGGAATCCACCAAGTGACTCTTCCTCCACTGCATTCCAATTGGAATTTAGAAGTTGATTTTTGAGGAGGGAAGAAAAACTGGAGAACCTGGAAAAACCCTTGAAGCACAGGACAGAACCAACAAACAACTCTACTCACATACAACACCGGGTCCAGTGGGGCTCAAACTCGGGTCACCTTGGTGAGAGGCAAGTGCTCTCACCGCTACGTCACCCGTGCTTCCCCCCTACTCTTCCACTGACTCCCTGTCATCTCCAGGTCTCCAGTGCTCAAGATTTCAGGCATTTTAATACTTTTTTAATAGTAATACTGTTACAGTATGTAATCCATTTTTTTCTCCTTCTCCCCCATTGAGATATTCTAACATTTTAATGTTTTTTTGTTTTTTTTTCAGAATTGCTGATATTGAGCATTTTAAACAAGTTTTAAAGCATCCGTCCTACCAGACCAACCCTATTGGTGCAATATCAGAACATTTAAAGATTGCAGTGCAAAGAGAGGCCGATCCCAAGACATGATAAAGAACAAGACATGAATAAATTTTCACCTAAACTCACTTACAAAATTGGAGGGAGGAACTATAGCACCAACTTCACACTTGTAAGTGACCAAGTGATTCTGGGTCTCATTAGACTCCTATTTCTATAAGTAATACCATGAATATGAGGTAGTTAGTTCTAGTTTCCTCAGGAACCATTAATAGGGGAGAATTAGGATTAATTTCCCTCAACACTATACATTTAAGGGGATGCTAGGGATTAAAACAATGAATCCTGAGATAAAATGGCAGCGTCACAGGGAAAAATGCTAAAAAAACATAATGGTTTTTAGAATGACAATTACAGTAATTCCCATTCAGGAAACATGAATGGAAAAACAAAATTCTTTCCATTTGTTTTTTTTTTGAATGGGAAAATGAGAAAACCATTATGTAATGTTAATAAAAAAACCACTCATGTTTTTAAGCAAAATTTTCCAGTGCATTATGTTAGGCAGGGTTTGAAATTCCCACACTATAAATGGCTAAATGCAAGTTTAAAATTAACAAATATCGAGTATAAATAAATTGAACTCGCATTTTCCAGCTAATTCCCTTTTTAGAAAATATTGAAATAAAAATATAGTCTTTGGAAAAAAATCGTATGATGTTTTTAATAAATAGGTTGAAATATGTTATGCATAGATTTATGTTTTCTCCATTTACCTTGCAGCTGCTCAATGCACAAGATAAGTTTATCTTGTCATTAAAAACATGAAATTCTAACCCTGCATTAGGTAAAAAGCTGAAAATCCCTTACGTCAATTAAGATATCGGGTGTATATTGCCCTAGAAGAATTTTACTTACCCTTTATTATCAAAAACAAGCTGTTATTTATTGAGACGTAGATAACTCTGTGATTCTTTGGTTATGTCTGGGATCCCTGTGGTTAAGGTTCTTGTTAATAGGCCATGTTCGATAAAAGATCGATATCTTACAATTCCGACTTGGTTGCGTGGCTTTAGTCGTATGGTACTTCATGTATGGTATAAACACGTGGATCACTAAATACATCTATTTGTAGGAATAAAATAATGTACCATATACGACGTTCCTACCTTTCGGCAATAACAAGAAATTTTGGTACAAATGCTAGTCAGCTCACTACTCAACAACGTTATAATCGAATCTACAGCACTATATCTACTGATTCCTTTGAGGTTAAATGTAATTTTGAACATTTGATTTGGGAGCGCCTTGGTATCGTGCTAGAATTTTAATATTTCAAACGTTGGTTCAATCCACAGGGTTCCCAATCCTCAAAAAAATCCTAAATAGAGTTTCCGGCGGAGAAGACAAGGTTCTTTAGTGAAATATAAAACTACAGTGGTTTGGCCGGCGGAGATATGGAGAATTAGTCGAGCTAGGGATAGTACGCTGGCACCATAGCGTGTTCAAAAACTTTAAATTTTTGCTAGTAATCATCGTCGTTAATAGACCATTTTAGCTAAGACAATTTGTAATCATCTTGTCTAAGTACAGCCGTTGGACAATGAATGAACTTTACGCCCCAAACTAAATAAATCTATTGAGGATGATAATTACTAAAAAACCTTGAAGGTGTGTGGCATCATTATTCTGTCCACAAATTCACATACACCTGTACCTTACAAAAATGCCATGTGAACAATTGTCCAAGGTGTTAAAAAAGGTCTCTATCATTGCAAGGTCACCTCATGTCTCGCTTCGATGCAAACGCATGACTACCTTTCAAGATGGCGCAGGGAACTGCGAAGGGGACTATTGGAGTCATCATAATCATAGCCCTCATCAAAAGAGAATTCAAAACTGGATTATTTTTATCTACGTGGCCTGCTTTTGATTTTTCACATAATCTATGTTCAACCTGTCGGTTTGTAAAATGTCATTTTTTAAAGGTAAAGGTGTATGTGAATATTCAAGATATTCAAGAAGCGCTGTTTACCATTTTGCTTGAATCGTTTGGATGTACATGTCCATGATTGAGATTGTAACCATTGTTTGCGATAACTTTACGCTTACGACGTTAACGTGAAAAAAATTAAAGTTATAGGTTTCGTTTGCATTGGCAATTATTATGTCATTGATGTTTTCTGAATAACCCACTCTTTGTGGTTCATTTGAGTAGATAATATTGGTATCTATTATTTGTAACCACTCATTTTGGTTGAGTGATCAATTTCAGTGTGGTCAGAAAAGAAGCTCCTGGAGTGGCGGATTGAGGGCATTAACTTATTACGATTAATCTTTTGTTTTCCCAAAGTCTCGATTTCGATGCTTTTTGTTCGCGATGTGTTTAAAGTAGGTTATTGAAGCAATGGATGACGTAGTTCCTCAAAACACGTTTACTCGAAGCATGCAGTTTACTGTAGGTGTCCCCGACCAGAACCAACCGGCAGGAACCATGCAGGAACCGACACTACGCATGCGTGCATTTCAGCACGCTTTCCAAGAATTTAGGGAGAAAATAAATGCTTGTTTTCTCCGAGTATACAAAAAAAAAAATACAAGACAATATGAAAGAATTAGCCTTAAGTTTCAAGAACTGACTTTAAGTTTTGGCATTTTGTAAAGACTATTTTTCAGGTAAGTGTGAAAGTCAGATTTGCATATTTTTACAATAGCACGAAGACGCTTTTGACTAATTTGCATGCAGACTTAGAGCATGCGCAGACGTTTTTCACGCGTGTCGCAGGAACCAGGAACCAGAAACCAGGAACGCCTGGTTGCTTTACGTGCTCTCGGATTGCCTTATAGTCAAAACCTTTATTTTTTAATCAGACAATAGAATAGGACGTTTGAATGATGGCGTATTAATATTTTACTATATCACTACCATCTAGCTACTTCAACTTTGGTTGTCCCCTGAGGATGACGAGGATGATTGGTGAATAAGGGGACTCTGGTAGTGCGCGCTGACGTCATTTAAACGGCCCATGGTGCTTTGTGTGTGATTTTATTTCAGCCCATTTTAAAATATAGCATTTTCGCCACAAGAGCTATTCTTTTTTTTTTAAATAAAACTCGATTGTTCGAAACGACCTAGATCACTAAATGAGAAAGAGCTTAGGAACTCTATTGTCGTCGTGCGCTCAGTTCGTTTTGTCTGACTAAAATTATAGTTCGAGGCAACATTAAAAACAGTCAGAGGCAACATTCGTTTTAAATGATCTTTTTTTGGAATCTCTTAGTAAAAGGTTCTGACAATTAGACAGCAATCAAGAAACGCTTTTAACTCAGCAGCTAAGTTATTCATCCAAAGAGAGACAAATCAATGTTATCAGACATTAAATCGCGATGTGTCTCTCAGTTCGACATACTTTTTATCTTCGACATTTTTCTTCTGGCGACATACAACATCTTTGAATCAAAACGTCAAACGAAAAGTCAGTAGAAAGCATTGAGGGACGGCATTAAGTTAGAAAATTGAAAAAAGCAATAATACATGGCGTGTTTCGAGAAACTTTTCATTTAAAAGGGGTTTTGGAAAGCTTTCAATCACTTAACTACTGACGCCAGCAAGCCGCGCTCGCCAACACCGTTTTCCCATGGTCCATCAACTGACACAGTGGGACATTAACAGTCAAAATTCTAAAAGCTTTTTTCCTTTAACTTTAATTGCTTTATTAGAAAGGAAAACTAAATCACTTGACGAGCAGATTAAAATCAATTGCCCTCAGATTAACTAGATTGCAATGTTTTGCATAATTCTTGGGCACTTCAATGTAAACACACTGTCAGAGGAAAACAATGTGCACAAAGCGACACGAACGAGTCAGTTAGTTCGAAGTTGTTTGCTTTAAAACTTCAGTCTTTTGAGAAGCTTTCTCTCCGTTTGTTTTTGCTGGTGATGGAATGCGACTGTTCATTTACACTATGTTTTGGTAATCGTTTGTACGTCACATAACAACCTCCAACAACTAGACTCTGAGATGCGGCGAAAAACTCCAGCCAAATCCAGGATTTATATTTTCAAGGAGAAACTTCAATGACATGATCCTAACGTTATCGTCATAATGGCAGCTTTTTATCCTTGTAAGTACAGAGGGACTTTATATGAGCTGTTTAGTTCCTACGGTAAGACAAAATAGCTTGAATCAGTTTAGTATAGTTAGTACGTGTTTTCCTTCGCTTCTTGGCAACCTTTCCATCTCTCTATGTATTCGAATCTCGCCAACTGAAAATCACTGTTCAACCGAGTCTCAAGCTGCCTCTTCATCATGACAGAATCCAACGATTGAAAATAACCTGAAAAAACGTGAATTAGCTTGTCAAGGCAAGTTTACCAATAGATAAGTATTTACCTCGTTATTTACGTAAATTTGTGCTCTGCTCTTCCTATAAAAAACACAGTTTTAAATCACTAGTTTCCCCCCACTTGTCGTCCTCGTCAGCTCGCTGACTTTGATTTAAATTTTGCTCCCAATATCAGCGAGTAAATTAAAACCAAAATTGTTTGTGCCTCGGCAAGGCCGTGCCGTAGGCAAAACTCCCTGTTATTGTGTTATATATTCGCTCGTTAAATACTTTCATTTTCCCGAATTGAAGATCTATCGTAATTGGTAGCCGTACGAATGTTACAAATTAATTAGAAACCCACTATCGTATGTGCAATAATAAAACACGATGGCTGGGATGTTTTCTTTTTCCTATAGAAACATCTGCCAAATCTTTATTTATCCCTCTGTGCTTTTCCCGAGTTAAAATTCGAACAGATAAATTTTAGAAGGCTTTAGTAAGAAATAAAAACCTTGTACTTAAGGGATCAGCCTAAGGCTATCAATATTTTTTATGAAAGTTCGGTTTGTCACAAAAAAATACCCGGGCAGGCGGCTATTAGCAGCAGCAACAACAACAACATTTAGAGGCTGGAAGTTGTGATATTTTAGTGGATTTACTACATGATATCCCGGCGAATCATCATTGTTTTACTGAGAGTTTGGAGTGAAAATTTATAGCATAAAAAAATAATGATCCATATATTTTTCTTAGTTCTGAATTCAGCGGAACTTTCTCACTATGTAGGAAACTAAGCCTACTATATTTACGTCAAATAATCAATAGAAAATCAACTATAGGCGTAAGGAATAATAGAGCGCCGATAATAGAAAAATCATTTATTCCTCATTGTTTAGCACTAGTGACAAAAGAGCAGCTGAAAACGAGGAAGAAAAGACTTCGTAAATGAATGGAAATAATCGAGGTTTGACAGCGAAACTGATAAACCTACCAGAGCTCAATTATTAATTTATTTCTAACTAAAGTTATCGCAGTCTTGTGAGGGCTTATCACTGACTAAAAACTAAACGCTTAACTGTCCGATAAACCTGAAAAAACGTATTTCCAAAGAAAAATAGAAGACAGAAAGAAAAAATAAGATGTCCAGAGCAAGTATTCATTGGTCTGAAGACTGGAAGGATCTATTAAATCGAAAGCTGTCGTGGTAAACGAACTAAGCTTAACTTTCAACCGCTTCGGTGAAGAGAACTGCTCTGACTAAACTTAGACGAAAAGTTATTTTTATCTCTGGGATCCGACAGCCCACGTACGAAAAGAAAGATTGTTTTTCCAAAGTTTGGTATACAAAGTCGAGCAGATAAAGAGATGACATTGGCGTAATACCGAGTTCGCGTCTGTAAAAAAAAGTATACACCAAATCACTTATATCTTCGTTGCATAAATCATACATGACAAACCATGGCGACCTACGGTAAACAAAATTACTTCGAACTGGTAGATCAAGGTAAATAGAATATTTGTACGAAATAATTATTCAAATATAGTGAGCTCAGGTTTCGGAAATGTTTGGTATATTTGAACATCTGCCAACGAACGGCGCTGTCCCAAAAGATACGGACTATTTATGATTTGTGTGGTCAAATCTCGTTCAAAATTTTGTTTTTTACACACAGATTAATTACTTATTGTAACTGTAAGTAATTTTATGAAAACAAACTGTGCTCATTCTGGATAATCTCTTTACAAAGAAAAGACACGAGACCTTTTTATTTTACGCTCTCAAAATAAAATTATACAGTATTTGCCTGGTCTGCCACCGGAAAAAAGAGATAAAAGCTAATGGTAAACTTATATAAGGCCCTAAAGCATTCTACTGAGTTTGATTTTATTAATTCCAAATCTTTAAATTGGTCTTGATGGATTTATAGTTAGCAAGTACGTGTTGGTATTTTCATATTACAACTTTGTCGCATGAGGAAAGGTTTGTCATTGCATGACGTCCTTGTACTGTCTTTCTTCTTAATCGATGTACGTATACACGAAAACAAAAAAGAAAGAAAGAAAAGAAAGAAAGAAAGAAAGAAAAAAAGAAAGAAAAAAAAAAAAAAAGAAAGAAAAAAGAAAGAAAACAAGAAAGAAAGAAAGAAAGAAAAGAAAAAAGACAGGAAGATAGCTGTAGACAAAGAAATAACATCTGAAAACATCCAATTGAGTATTATGAACTAGGATTTCTTCTGTGCTTAGCATTCCAGAGATTGGTCTCGTGTCTCGAGAAGATACGAAGTCAACTGGACAACAAACAAGACGACTTCATGTTCTTGAACAACTACTTCAACAGCCAGGAATTCCAGACCCTTTTTAAGGTATTTAGTTCATTAAGTTATCAGTAGTTGCAGGAGTATACTATATCTTATAGACCCCTTGCATGTGACGTCAAAGCAGCTCAATTTGTTTTTTTCCTGAAAATTGGAACCTATTGTTTTGTCCTCTAAATTGACTGTTACTGCTGCTGCTACCAGTAGCGTAGCGAGGGGGGGGGGGGGGGGGGGGCACGTGAAATTAATTGTCCGGCAAAGTGTAATTAATGTTTGAATATATAAAAACGTTTGGTTTTTTTTGGTTTGCTTTTTTATACTGGGTGCCTAGGTGCCCCCCCCCCCCCCCCCCCACTTTCAAGGTCCTCGCTACGCCCCTGGCTGCTACTGCTGCTGCTACTGCTACTGCTGTTACGCCAGCACTGAATGTCTGCGGCTAGTCGCTGATACATTAACATCGTATACGTCAGGCAACTAATCAAAGTCCTTCTTTTCTCAGGTTCATAGTGCAGTGACCAACACGGAATCACACAAAACAGAGCCAGTTAACAGGAGCGCATCTGATCTTCTTCAAGATGTGAGTACTAAAGATATTCTATGACTTTCTTTCTTTCTTTCTTTTTTTCTTTCTTTCTTTCTTTCTTCCTTCTGTCATTTATACTCGAAAAAATATCTTATCAAATGTTTTTTTTTTATTTCAAGCAGGTTTGCCAAGAGCTTGACGAGTGTTTTGACGGCGATGAGAGCACAGATCTTAACGAGCTGAAGAATATTCTGGACAGCCCTCATGTCAAGGTACTTGAAAAGCGCTCCATTAAAAGGGCTTTAATTAATTATCTTCTTCTTCTTCTTTTTCTTCTTCTTTTTCTTCTTCTTCTTCTTCTTCTTCTTCTTCTTCTTCTTCTTCTTCTTCTTCTTCTTCTTCTTCTTCTTCTTCTTCTTCTTCTTCTTCTTCTTCTTCTTCTTCTTCTTCTTCTTCTTCTTCTTCTTCTTCTTCTTCTTCTTCTTCTTCTTCTTCTTCTTCTTCTTCTTCTTCTTCTTCTTCTTCTTCTTCTTCTTCTTCTTCTTCTTCTTCTTCTTCTTCTTCTTCTTCTTCTTCATTTTCACATGAATAGGATTCAGTAGTAGTATCAAGTCTTTTCTCTCTGTGTTTTCAAGGCTATGTTCTTAGCACATGACCGAGTTGCTGCTGATGACATTCCTTCCAAAAACCCCGAAGATTCATCTCCCTACATCCATTCTACGCCAGTATTGAGGGATGCATACGGTACAGGAGGACCTGTGAAGTTTATCACTTTGATAAAGAGTGGAAATGATCCTTTAGTAAGTCAATTATTAATTAATTATTAATAAAAATCATCATCGTTTTTTATCATATTTTTTTGGTTTATTAAAGCAGGCTGATTATTTTGGCATCTTTCACTGTTCTGGGCCTGCTTTCACTCTCACTCACTACCACTACATTTACTATTTTATACACACAACGCTAGCTCGACTCACATTTTGATTTATTTTTATGGAGAGAGGAAAACTGGGAGACCATGGGGGAAGAACACATCAAAGAAACTCAATTCACAACTGAGTGGCTTCTGCAGGGATCGAACGAGCGACGAAACAACCCGAAACAATGCGTTTATCCAAGGTTTTTGTTGCAGGGAGCCACAGTTCTACGTGAACCAGACACTGGTTATATTATCGTTGCAAGAATACTGCACGGAGGAGTAGTCGATAGAAGTGGTAAGAAATAACAAAAAAATAGAATAAGAATAAATAGATGACTGGCGTAGAATACTGAAAACAAGACAAAACAGATTTCGCAAAATATGGCAAAAATGTGGAAGAAAAAAAGACTCTATAACCCGAATTAAAACTGCAATAAAGAAAGAAATAACAATTGAGGGAATGACATTTTCGATTTACGCGTGTAGAGGAAGCACAAGCTAAAGAAAACTGGCAGAAGTGATATAAAAAAACCTTCTTTATCGATAATTTAACCTGAAACAACCCTTTAGCGCGCGGATGGTCTGAGTTTAGTTGTGGGCAGCGAACACTCAGATCGAATTGGAACTTAGCGTGAGTGGTAGAAGGAAAGGGGAATTAGCGGCGAGAGCGCTCGCCTCTCACCAATGCGACCGGGCTCGGTGTCGTATGTGAGTAGTGTTGTTTGTTGGTTGTCTCCTGTGCTTCGAGGGTTTTTTCCTCCAAGTTCTCAAGATTTTTCTCCCTCCGCAAAAATATTCATATTGGAATCCAGTGGAAGAAGGAATCCACAATTAATTCCTGTTGATTATTTATTATTTATTATTTTTTATTAGTATTGTTTTGATAATCTCTACTTACAGAAGGAAATTCAGAAAATGTATAGCTCTGAAATGGGAAAACATTAGGCCAAGTAAATCGGTCTATAGAGGATAAAGCTGTTAATGTTCTTACGTAAATGTAGATTTAGCCTCATCCTGTATTAATACACACCGAACTAATTAGGATTAGTAAAAAACCTCGTGTTTTTTGTCGCTCTTAGAAGATATTTTGTCTTAATGGAATGCCTTTTCTGCCTTAATTGTTTGGTTTCTAGGCACTTTGCATGTTGGTGACGTCATCCAGGAGATTAATGGAACTAGCGTGAAGGGTAGAACCACTGATGAAGTGGTAGACATTATGGTAAGGTGATTTAGGGTAATAAGAGACATAGCTAGTATGCTGTCTGCTCGAGGGGATGTGATCTGTATATACACCTGTCCCTTTAATTCATTCAAAAAAGTCTAAAATCTTGTTGCTTTGGAATCATGTGAAGTTGCCAATAAATTACAAATACAGGGAAGAGGGCGAGTTTGCAGTTATCTGAATCCCTATCAACCATTTCAGAATTTCATTTTCCAGCTATTTGAGAATTTATCGGCAAACTATTTCAGAATCTAAAATCTTGTTGCTTTGAGATGAAGTTGCCAAAATACAAATACTTATAACTTATTGCAATTTTGAGCCGCCAATACCGGTTTATGTTGGCGGCTAGCTGGGAGAATATATTTTCTTCCAACGCCGTCAATATAACCCGTATTGGCGGCTCAAAATCGCAATAATGTTTGTATTGGGATTCTCCTATCGCGCGGTAATTCTGAGCCGACAATACGGGTTTATATTAGAGGCTCTCTCCCAATCAAACTTAAAGGAGAATCGCGATACATGGAAGGAGAGCGAGTTTGCAGTTGTTATCTGAATCCCCTTCAACCATTTCAGAATTTCATCTTCCAGCTATCTGAGAATTTATCCAAATTATTTCAGAATCTAAAATCTTGTTATTTTGGGATGAAGTTGCCAAATTACAAATACAGGGAAGGAGAGCGAGTTTGCAGTTGTTATCTGAATCCCCTTCAACCATTTCAGAATTTCATCTTCCAGCTATCTGAGAATTTATCCAAATTATTTCAGAATCTAAAATCTTGTTACTTTGGGATGAAGTTGCCAAATTACAAATACAGGGAAGAAAGCAAGTTTACATTTGTTATATAACAGAATGTCCTTCAATCATTCCAGAATTTTCCCCCAGCTATTTGAGAATTTATCTAAATTGTTTCAAAATTTAGTCAAATCGTTGCAGGCCGAAAAATCTTGTCTCAAAATACAAAAAAATAAAGCAATAGTCCCCTTCACAGTTCCCTGCGCCATCTTGAAAGGTAGCCGGTGAGCTTGCAATGATAGAGACATGTAAATAATTGTCCAAGGTGTTAAAAAGGTCTCTATCATTGCAAGGTCGCCGTTCGTCTCGCTTCGATGCAAACGTTCGGCTACCTTTCAAGATGGCGGCGGGAACTGTGAAGGGGACTATTCTCATGAAGTCCAGCTCAAGGATAAAACACCGAATTTCGTTTCACAGGAGAGCTAGTAAGGTTCAGTTTAGACGTCGAACTTTTGGGCATCGAATCTAATCGCCTTTGAGACCAACAGCTAAGAAAACGCAACGAACTACCATATAAGACATCAGCTCTTTTGCTTAGCGCCAAGAGACGATATATTAAGTTTGGTATATATAGTACCTATTTCTTTTAGTTTCGAGGAAAACAGCGCTCGACCTCGAAGGAAATTAGATTCGACGCGGCAAAAGTTCGACGTCTCAACTGGGCCTAAGATAATATATCTTTTTTTGTCATCAACGAAATTTAACTGCGCTGAGAGTATGCTACATGGAAGGGATCCGTATTATACAGGGCCGTAGCCAGACTGAAATGTTTACCGAGGCAATCGACTGCTGTAGGTGGAAGCAACTAGGGGGTTGGGGGCATGCTTCCCCGAAAATTTTTGAAATTCAGACCCTCGGAAATGGGATCGATTTCAGCTTCTTGAGAGGCATTTGCGACATATTCATTGTATTAAAGTCAATTTTGCACATTCTGGCAAAGAAAAAGAAGAGAATTTGTTTTCATTCTTTAAGAATTAAAGAAAACTAAACAAATAATAATATCTGAAATCTTACCGAGGCAAATGCCTCGCTTGCCTCATCGTAGCTACGGCCCTGGTATAAGGCTCAAAAGGTTGAAAAATATTGATAAATTAAACGGAAAACGAAAAAAGTTATCAGTAAGAGTAAATAAGATTACAACCGTAAAATCTACAATTTTGAATTTGATTTGATTTCAAGGATATTTTGAACCTCAAAGTCATTGATGGTTATTCCATGGATAAAAGGGGGAGATTTCACTTCATACGGCTTCAGTTTACATCTCATTTTATTCTACTTTCATCAGTTTGGTTTTTTTACCCGCAGGAGAAAACATCTGGTTCTGTGATGTTCAAGGTTATTCCAGCCATGCAGGATAAAAAGCAGCAGAACGGAAGTAAAGTAAGTTGTATTGATACTGACTTCATGTTTGCTACATAACTTCTGTTACAAGATAGAGTTTTGAGTGAAAACGATCAGATTTTTTTCATTGAAAACCTATTTAGATAAAGATAACTCAAAACAACTATCCATTCTTTTCAATTCAGACTTTTTTTCGTTCAAGAAGACACAAACCACTAAAAAAAATCATATATTTTTTTCTCAGTTCACTGACTGAGGTTTCCATTTGTTTACAATTATAACCAGCATCGTTTCCATGCGACCAACGCTATTTATGAGAAACAGCGTTTTAGATTGATCGCGGTTCATGTCCGCTAGCCAGCTAGCATTCTAAATACTAGACAGGCCGCAGTGTTTTTTTTCGTTCATTCCTGGTTTTTCCGAAGCAGAAGTAGGAGTTTTGGGATGAAAATTGATCATTTTTATATATTGTTTTACTTTAATAATTTGATCTTTTAAAATATATTTAGCTGTAAGTATTCTTAAAATTGAAACCTTACTACTCCTACTGTTCTAAACAGATTCGTCTTCGCGCCCTTTTCGACTATGACCCAATGAAAGATGATCTTATCCCTTGTAAAGAGGCAGGGATAGCCTTCAAGATAGGTGATGTTCTACAAGTTGTCAGCAAAGATGACTCTAACTGGTGGCAGGTATATAAAATCAGTATTCACCTTACAGCGCTTCCCCCTCTTCTAACACGTGAGAAATCGTACAGTTCCCCATCGCGACAAAGTTGGTTTCGGTGGACGTCAATCAAGGCGTTTCCATGACATTCCATAGACACGTGCCCTTGAAGGCTTTGTGTTTTCCGTCAATTTTATGGAAACACTTTGATTGACTTCCATCAAAATGTTACTTGAAGAAGCAAAATTCACATCTTTAATTAGGGATGGACCATTAGATAGTTGAAAATATCGAGTAAGCCCTTAAACTTCAAAAAAAAAATAACGCGCACGTTCTTCTGTGCGAAAAAGAAAAAAACGAGCAAGCACAGGTCAATCGAATAGCACGAACTTTATAAACATGTTGCGAATGCCCCTCAAATCACTGGAAATTGCATTTCCAAGGTTCTCCATTTTAAAAACTTTTCGGGGGGCATGCCCCCAAACCCCCCTACGTTCGCCCGCCTTTGGCGGTAGTTAGCCTCCTTCCCAATAAGAATTACGCTCGACGGTCCCTTTATAATGCATAATTGCATCGACAATCAGAATATAATAAATTAAAACACAATTCGGACTATAATGTTCAGTTTTCAATTCTAAAAAGTAACTGCGGTTCTTTAGATCGTTATTGTGATTCAATATTTGACTGTTCTTTAATATTTTGCTGGTTTTCTTTAAGGCAAGAGAAGAGGGGTCATCTGGAGGAGCGATTGGTTTAATCCCAAGCAAACAATTTCAAGAAAAGTATGTTTATTTTAACAAGGTTTTTCTTAATATGCTTTTTCTTGTCTTCTATTGTTGGTAAAGGGAAGAGGAAAAGGTCATTTATTTTACTTTGATCACGCAAGGAGTGGTTGCCCAGAAAGCCCCTTCACAAATCTCTGCGCCATCTTCAAAGGTAGCCGTGCCTTTGCATGAGGGTCCCAATGAGAACCAATTTAGACTTTAAATTTTTTTCTCATTTTTAAGCCGGCTAAATTTTTGGGCCGATTTATACGGCTAACGGTTAACTTTGTAATGATAGATATCTTTTTTACATTAGGGACAATTATTCACATGCATCAGTGTCTCTAGTTCACCTCATGTCTCACTTCGATGCAAAGACACGCGGTTACCTTTCTCCCGAGCCAGAGGCTCATGTATAAAGCGCGCGTTCGCAGGTGCGCACTTTACCCCCTCAAACTATCAGTGCTTCTTATTACGGGTATTAAAGCTAAAGCTACACAGAACAGGATAAAGTCGAAACGTACAGACATGACGGGATCGGAGATCGAACCGTGGACCTGTAGCTCCAAAGGCCGCGCACTAACCAAATGAACTACGCTTGTTTATCCATATCTTCTACTAATTCACGACATCGTTTGCTTTTTAGACGCGTGTTATTTGACCGAATGTTGAGTTCCGAGAAGGAGGGCCGACACCAAAAAAATGGAAGTAAGTATTTTATTTGTACCGAATTTATCTTGGAATCATTTGAAAAAGATAGGGTCTTCCGATCGGACTTTAGGGATCCCTTTTTGTGGGGGGATTTGGCAGGAATTATCTAATAGACCTCTCTAGCTTGGGCGTAATGTTTTCTCAATTCAGCTGACCACGTGTCATTCCCTTGAGAATAAGATTCTTTGTTTGAGTTGTATGCATATCCATGTGTCTTCCCGTGCGCAACCGTTAAATAAAGAAATGATACTCTAGGGAATGAAATTGGGGTCTTGAGAATAAGATTCTTTGTTTGAGTTGTATCCATATTCATGTGTCTTCTCGTGCACAACCGTTAAACAAAGAAATGATACTTTAGGGAATGACACATGGTCTGAAATGGGAAAACATTACGCCCAAGCCAAAAAGGTCTATTTTGATGTTTGTTTTGACACAACTTCTTGTTTTAAGGTGGTAGCGGTAGGATAATATGATGTGTTTGTGCAAATGGCCAATTTTACAGTTTCCTCTGCAGATTAGCAGTTTTTAACCTTTTAAGATAGGCAGGGATCTTGCCTGTTCTGGCTAACTGAGTAATGAATAATACCACAGGTCATTCATGTTTGCATGATTTTTTCTTTACTCGTGTAGTTCGATCCATAATGCAATTTAAGAGAAGGATAGGAAAGAAAAGGAAACGTAAAAGGGATCCTGACAACAATCTTGCAGGTAATCAAACACCTATATCCATGTATAAGTAAGTACAATTTTCATTTAATTATCTATCGTCTATCAATCTGGCAATCAAAAAAGGTGTGCAACCCTCCTAATCAAAGAAAAAAAGAAAGAAAGAAAGCATTATTTTGTATTGATTATCTTAAAAATAGGGCCGACACAAAGTCGATCCCGGGGGATGCGCACCCCACCCTTATCCTGGATCCACTCCTGATTCCGCACTCTTTATTATGCTGCGATGCATGTAAATGACCTGGGTTATTGTCAGCATCTTTCCACCTACGTTTCTAAGCGCCTCGACTCCTCTCACCACTGTCCGGTGTGGTGGTGGGTTCGAGTTCCACCGGGCTCGTATGTGAGTAGAGTTGCTTGTTGAATTGGTTCTGTCTCCTGTGCTTCAAGGGCTTTTCTCTGGATTGTCCGGTTTTCTTTCCTCCTCAAAAATAATCTCATATGATTAATTCTAATTTGACCATGAAATGAGGGCGGGCATGGGACGACTTCTTGAAACATAGATGTCAGGTCAGATGGTAAGCACAGCTCTCTGGTGTCTCGCTCTGTAGACACTTCATGTCATGTGAGTGAGTTTAGTTGTTATAGTTACGCTCTCCTTGCTGCAAGGATTTTTTTCCGAGTACCGTTCAGTACTTGTCTCGGGTACTCTTGTTTCCATCTCTCCAT